>RJWH01002113.1:0-267263 GCA_004363575.1 Solenodon paradoxus | reverse complement strand
GGGGCTAACATGGCTTCTGCCATCTTCACCTTTATATAAGTATACCTGAGGGAGAATGTATACTAATATACATAGAACAGGGTCTTTAGCCATGCATATGTGATATTCTGAAGCACATTTAGTTAGTCCATCTGTGCATGCCCACCAGAGGTTATCAAGGGCTTTAAAGTAGCCAAAATCCATGCAGGAGACAATTATTGTATGGTTACAAGAAGTGGAATATACAGAATTGTCTGGCACAGCCTGGTTGGATCTGAGGCAGCTACCTTGACTCTGTGTGTCTCTCGGGGTAATGCTTTGCTGAAACCAGCTGCAGTTAGTTGTGGTAGATGCAACTATAGTAGTGTCAGTGTGACCTATTCCCACGTAGTAAGGGGCACGTGGGTTTAGACAGAGCCAGCAGTCTGTTCCTAAAGCCGGATGTGTTTTGTTGATGAACGTATGCAGGACCGACAGCATAGTTGGCAAGGGTAAGGCCTGGGGGCGGCTAATTTGGGGATTTGCAGTTTCACCCATTAATGACTGGGTACTAAACTGAGGTGGAGCTAGGGTCAGTTTGAGGCTGACTATGGGATAATGACTGAGATTAGCTAAAGGGCCAATAGGCTGAGGTTGTTTAAAAAGCAATGGATTCTTTTGCATAACTATGTAAATTCTTGGATCTGTTCCAGTTACATATAATCTGATTCCCCACCTTCCACCTGTTAAGAATGAGGAATCCTCAGGTTTTTGAATTGTGAGAACAAGGGGGTTATAACATCTCGGGGAAGTGCAGCTAACAGTTGCCCTTTCTAATTTCAACAGTTTATCATTTTGCTTTTTACCTGAGGATATGGCAGAGATAGTCTCACAACCCCAGTAGCACAGTAGTATTGACCTCGAGCTTCAAGGAAGCCTGTCCAGACTCTGGGCACATATAGAAACCTAGTTGTTGTAATTTGGGCTCTCCAAGCATAACCCCAGCAACATTCATGCTTCCTCCATACCACCCATAACTGTTGCTATTATATCCAGGTTTACTTGAGTCTAATCTCAACCAAGGGTCGAAAATGGAGCAGAGGTCTACCTCGAAGGTAGCACTCATTCCTGTTATAACTTGTTGCTTTACCAGCAACTTCCCTGCCTCCCCTTGCTTTAATTCCCAAGTCATTACTTTAGGCTCATGTGAATTACCTGAGGCATTTGCATACATGATTACATCAGTTACAATGATTCTGATATACGCGAGAATCTTAATTTTAGAGAGTCCCCTTGCGGTATGCATTTCCATTCTTCTTGGTTGAGCTTGACTGTTGAGTGATGCAGACAAGTCAGGATGCGGTCCACTTTGACGGCTGTAGGGACGGTCAGGATGACAGTGTGTGGTCCAGTCCAAGTAGGGGTCAGTCCTTGAGTGGTGTACTTTATCCACTCGACTGAGTCTCCTGGTTGGAACGGGTGTACTGGCTCACCGGAGGGCACTGGAAGGGCTTCCTTTACTGTCTTTTGCATGGCTCATTGGATGACATGTAATTCCTGCAAATACTTGAGAAGGGTAGTGTTATTGATTTCAGCTTCATTTCTTCCCTTAGTTTGGGGAGGAGTGGGGGTGACCTTCCAAACATGATTTCAAAAGGGGTCATTCTCTCCTTGTAGGGAGTACATCTTGCTCTCAAAAGAGCTAAAGGAAGTAGGGCTGTCCAATTTTCACTGGTCTCTAACACAAATTTAGTTAAAGTTTCTTTTAGGGTCCGATTCACATGCACTACCTGCCCTGAACTTTGGGGTCAGTAGGCACAGTGTAATTTCCAACTTATGCTTAAGCTTTTAGCCAGATTTTGTGATAATTTAACAACAAAAGTGGGGCCATTATCTGAGCCTATTACTGAAGGCAGTCCACGCCTTGGGACAATTTCACGAAGCAGTTTTCGGAGAGTTGCTGTTGCAGTCTCAAATCTGGTGGGGAAGGCTTCTACCCACCCAGAGAAAGTATCTATAAATACTATAAGGTATTTGTATCCTGCATAAGGGGGCTTTACCTCTGCAAAGTCGATTTCCCAATGTTCACCTGGCATAGCTCCTCATAGCCTAACTCCTATAGGCATCCATTTCCCCTGTTTGGCGTTTACCTGAGCACAGGTCTGACATCTTTCCACTGTGCTGTGGATCATCTGATTTAGATGTAGTATGTAGTACCTGTTTTGAAGCAATTCAGTTAATTTTGAAGTTCCAAGATGAGAGGCCTGGTGTATCTGAGAGATCAGAGTCCTGCCGAGGGCCTCTGGGACAATGAGTCTATTGTCAGGTAGCAATTTCCAACCGGTAGTAATCTCAGTGGCTTTTTTCCTATCTGCCATTAGCTTTTCTTCCTCAGTATAATCTGGAGTTTTTGGTAGATCTGGTTGAGGCAAAGTGACGAGTACTTGGAGGGGCCCCACTGGTTTTAAGGCTACCTCTCGTGCTTCTTGGTCTGCTGCTCAGTTTCCCCTTGCCTCCTCACAATTTCCTTTTTGGTGCCCTTTGAAATGTATAAAAGCTACCTTCGCTGGAAGGTGGGTAGCTTCTAACAAAGCTAAAATTTCTTCTTTGTTTTTAATATCTTTTCCTGCTGAAGTGAGGAGTCGCCTTTCCTGGTAAATGGCACCGTGTATGTGGGTGGTGGCAAATGCGTATCTGCTTTCTGTATAAATGGAGACTCTCTTTTCCTTTCCCGATCTTGGGGCCTGTATCAAGGCTATTAGTTCAGCCCGAACGGCAGAGGTTCCTCGGCTCAGTGCCTGTGATAATAACTTTGTCAAGAAATAACTTTGTCAAGGGTCACTACTGCAGCCCCCGCAAACCTTATACCATCCAACGCGTAACTGCTTCCATCGGTGTACAGGATTTCATCAGCCTCAGGGAGTGCCGTGTCTTCCAGGTCTCGCCAGGTAGCCTGCAAGGTACTTATTACCTCATTGCAGTCATGCACTAGCAGGGTTGGGTCGTCATCTGGGAGCAAGCTCGCTGGATTGATAGTGGTTATCTTCTGAAACTTAATGTGGGGCTGGTCCAGAAGTAAGGTCTGGAACTGAGTTACACGAGCATTTGACATCCATTTTTCAGGGGTCCCTCTCAAGAGGGTCTCTACAGCGTGTGGGGCAGTGACAGTCAGTTCTTGCCCTAGGGTGAGCTTATCAGTCTCCTTGACCAACACCGCTGTGGCAGCAACCATCCTCAGACACCCCAGCCATCCCGCTGCCACAGAATCTAATCTTTTGGACATATAGGTCAGTGGCCACTTCCAGAGTCCTAGGGGCTGAATCAGCACTCCCTTAGCAATTCCTTGGGCCTCACATACAAAAAGCTGAAAGGGCTTGTCTGGCAAGGCAAGAGCCGGGCCGAGGTTAAAGCTTTTTTGGGGTTTTCAAAGGCCTTTTGCTGTAGCTCAGTCCATTTCAGGTCCTCTGCGCCACCAGTACAAGTGTAGAGTGGCTTTGCCAACTCTGCAAATCCCTGGATCCGTAAGTGGCAGTATCTCATTGCCCCCAGAAATTCCTGTACTTGCCTCTTCGTCGTGGGAACAGGGATCTGGAGGATGGGTCTCATGCGGTCCGAGGATAGAGTCCGTTTTCCTTCCTCGATCTGATATCCCAGATATGTTACCTTGGGACAGCAGAGCTGAACTTTCCTGGCTGACACTCAGTAGCCCAACATCTGGAGGCACCCGAGTAAATCTCGTGTGGCCTGGAGACAGCTTTTCTCCATGGCTGCTGCCAGCAGCAGGTCATCAACATATTGAAGGAGGGTGCAGTTCTGGTGGGTTTGCCAGAAGCTTATCAGGTTGGCACTGAGAGCCTCATTGAACAGGGTGGGAGAGTTTTTGAAACCCTGGGAAAAAGCTTAGTCCAGGTGAGCTGATTGGAGAACCCCTCTGTCTTATCAAGCCATTCAAAAGTGAAGATGGGCTAGCTGATTGGAAGCAGAATGCTGAAGAAGGCATCCTTTAAGTCCAACAGGGTATAAATCCAGTGGCTCGGGAGAAGCACGCTGAGTAAGGTGTAGGGATTGGGAACTGCTGGGTGAATGGTTTCTACCCGCTTATTGACTTCCCGGAGGTCCTGGACTGGTCGGTAGTCTTTAGTTGCAGGCTTTAACACTGGCAGTAGGAGGGTATTCCAGGGAGATTGACAGGGTACTAGGATCCCAGTCTGTTTAAGGCATCAGATGTGAATTGCTATCCCTTCCCTGGCTACCTGGCTCAGGGGGTATTGTCTTACCGCGATGGGGGTGATCAATGAGAGGAGTTGTACGATTACCGGAGGCTGATGGGCTGCCAGTCCTGAGGGGTTAGTCTCGGCCCAGACCATCAGGTAGGTATTCTGAAGCTGCTGGAGAAGGCTGGAGTTCTCTGGTGCTTCTTCCGTAATGGTGGACTCCTGGTAAAGGTACTCCTTGGAAATGGGGCATGTTAAAAGTAACGGTAGTGCTGTTTCTTTCTCTTGCAGAGTCCCGAGGTTTAGAGTGGTCCCCTTCCTTTGAAAGGAGATTGTGGCTTGGAGTTTTTGCATTAAGATTCTACCCAGCAGTGGATAGGGGCATTCCAGCATGACCAAAAAGGAATGAGAGATTGTTCCTTGTCCTAAACTGACTACTTGCTGTGTAGTCCATGGGTAATGAACAGTGTCCCCAGTAGCACCTTGTATAGGAGTTTTGTGGTGGGTGATGGGTCCGAGGGGCTCTGTTAAAACTGAATGAGTGGCTCCGGTATCTATTAAAAAGTTTACTTTCTTTCACCCGATTCTTGCAGTTACCATTTGCTTCCAGGGGCTTATTGAGATAGAACCATGGGCCCATCAGTCTTCAAGATTTAAGACTTGAGGGCTGCATTTTCTCAGTCTCTTTGGGCATTCATTTTTCCGGTGGCCCTCTTCTTTGCAATAGGCACATTGATTTTTTTTCTAAAGGGGCTTTGGGCTTTTCTCTTCCTCCAAGCTTTTCATATTTTTCTCCTCGGGGTGGCCCCCAAGGGGGATTACTTACCTCCCTGAGTGCTGCTACCATTACTTTTGTTAACTTATTTTGTTTTCTTCCATGGAGCCTCTGTTATTAAAATTTTTCTGGGCAATGCTCAGTAGTTGAGAACGATTCATACCCTCAAAGCCATCTAGCTTTGGAGCTTCTGCCAAATGTCAGGGGCGGACTGGGTTTCAAAAACCAAGTTCACCATTCTGCTATTCTCTGGGGCATCCAGGTCAATGGGAGTATATACCAGATATGCCTCACAGAGGCGCTCAAGGAAAGCTGATGGAGACTCTTGAGCCTCCTGACTAACTCAGTGACCTTGGAAACATTGGTTGGCTTGTGCCCAGCTGCTTTTAACCCTGATAACAGAAGCTGGTGAAAATTGTCTAGGGACATCATTCTTTCCCTGGTATTCGGATCCCAATCAGGTCTAGTTGAGGGGTAAGTGTTCTCAATCTGATCCCAATTTTCTTCCAAAGATCCCCCTCCTGGTCCCAGTACAGCATTTCTTACCTCCAGTGTAATTCTTTCCTTCTCCTCGGAAGTAAACAGCGTGTTTAACCATTGTTGGCATTCTTCCCAGGTGGGTCTGTGTGTTTGCAAAATAGACTCTACCAGATTGATTAGAGCTTAGGGTTCCTCTGAGAATGGGGGATTCTGGGCTTTCCAATTATATAAATCACTTGTGGAGAAGGGAACATATACTAAGAAAGGCCGCCCCATGTCACGGACAGGCGGGGGCTTCCCTCAGGGGGAGAATGGGAACCCCTGGCTGATTATATTCTGATCCATTCCGCATGTGCAGGGGTGAAAGAACAGTGGAGGAAACCCTGGGTCGGCTTCCCTGAACCGGTGGAGCCAGCAGAGGGGGTCCTGTCTGCAAGTTCCCAGGTGGGATGGAGCGGGAGGGCACGGACGGAGAGATGGCTTCCTCCTGGAGCCGAGGTCGGCCTCCAGGGTTGTATGGTGCTGGAAGGTCAACTTCCTCAGCGGGCACGGCCAGGACAGGGGGACCCTGAGAGGACTTGTCTGGCTTCTGCTGAGATTTATCTGAAATTGGGTGAATTAAGAGAACTTGACATGTTCCTTTAAGATCACAGGCTTTTAACCATGGGGGAGGATTCTCAGCCAAACCTAACCAACGATCTATATAGAACTGGTCAAGGTGACCGGGGTTTCCCGTGACGACCTTCCAAATGGCCCTAACAGTGGAGACATCAAAGGTCCCCGCGCTGGCCAACCTACATCAATGGTGGGCCATTCTAATTCACAGAGAGTCCGGAGAGTCCCCCGCGACCAGGGGATTCCGTATGCCCCATCATCAGGGAAGGCGTCACGGAAATGCTTCAGAAGGCAGCCTAGGGGAATTTTCTGGGAGCTAAGTTTATTTTCCATTTTTCAAAAACAAGAGCAGAGAGCAGAAACAGATAAGAACATGAAGCAGAACAAACACAGACAGACCAACAAGCCAGATGACCGTTCTGACGTCTCAGAAGGTCTTGGGTGAATGCCTCTTGGTCACGTCCGACCTTACATTCAACCCACCAGAAACCACAAGTCCGGACTTAACAGAAAATCAGACTTACCCCGGGGATCCTGAACTCCTCAGTTCATGCCAATTGGGGGATGGTCGGCATCTATTGGAACCCTGCCCGACCCACACACAGGATGCCAGGAGCGCTGGTCTCAGGTGGCGCCTCTCCTCGAGATCTGTGGGGGGGTCGGTCAGCCTCCTGCAGAGGCCGCCTGATCCCTACTGTCTCTCACCTAACTCCGGGGGAGTCTGGGGATCTTGCTGGGGCCTCCAAATGTTACAAAGTGACCAGCGAGATCAAAGAGACATGCCAGAATTTTAAGAGATTTATTCCTGCTGGCGACTGTATGAGGTTTCACCCATATCATACAGTTATCTGTGAAAGCAACTGGAGATTTATACAGACACACAGAGAGGCACAGGGAACAATGGCAGTTGATAATCTGCAACTATGGTTGTTACAGGTTTCCATAGTAACGTGTTTGACAATTTCTGTTATCTAAAATTTTCATTCTGCACGTCTGATTCATCTAGAGAGGTGCCAGGAACAGAACTGCTCACCCTTAAACCCCGGGGTATGCTGGGGTTTTGTGCACAAACTGGACCATGCAGTTATCTCAAGACAGATTGACTAACTGTACTTTCTTATTTTGGGGCCTCAAGACTGGCTTGTGAGCTAAGAGTGACTCAGTCAGTAAAAGTCTTTACTTTCTTCCAATTCCCCATTTCATGAGGACCATGTAAACTTCAAGGACCCTGATTCAGGAGCCAGGACCTGGATCAGAGTAAAAATATAAAATAAATGCTAAATAAATAAAGATGCTTCTTCCTCCTCTAAGTTTCTTCCTTCCATAAATGCTTCCTTCTTTTCTCCCTTTCTTCCTCTCTAAAAAACAATAGCTGAAAAAAGCAGCAAGACAACACAAATATAAAAGTAAATAAAAAGAAAAATAAATATTAATACAATAGGGGAATACACAATAAAGTGATCGTCCAGAACTTAGCTCTTTTGAAAAGATTGGTAAACTTAACGTAGCTCTTGTAGAATGACCAAAGTCAACAGAGACTGTCCCCTCAGCTTTCTATTTGTATAAAAAGTGGGACATAGTCAGATACATAGCATCATTTTTTTAAGTAGCAATTCTTTCTCCAAAATTTTATGAAGTATATAAACATTGCCTAAAGATAACTAAAGTTGTAATAGCTACATTAACGCTTTGATTTGACTCACTGAGCTTTTGTTTTTAATTTAAAATATATACTAGAAAATTAAATTACCACATAGGTAATTTATAAATCTGTTTTTAAAACTACCTATTCTGTCATTATCTGCCAGGCGTATCCTATTTAGAGTAATACTTCCAATAATGGATTTTGATCTCATCCACTCTTTTAGTAGGGAATTCAGTCTTACCCTCTTTCCTCCCCATTAGTCTCAGATATTTCAAGTTGCCCAGGGAAAAAGAGAACGATATGGGACATATTAAATCTGCCATTTCCTGGTCCTATACCTGCCGTGGCTTATTTTTGGTTTGTACCAGTTCCTTGTTCTGTACCTCATGATTTGCTTTCCATATACCTGTCTTGAAAAAGACTTTTTGAATTACTAAACCTTTTCATTTCATGTTAACAGCCCCTTCAGTGAACTCTCTGAAAGTATTGTTCCTCTCCAGTCCTTTCCTTTGTTCTGCATACCTTCTCTTCGGTATGTTACATAGAACTTTCAGAATGGACTTAACCAAGAAATGACAAGAAACAGTTTTTAAAGAACATGTGAAATCAATGTTCTTTATCATTTGAAACTTGCTGTTGAATGAGGTTCATACTCAAACATCTTCACCTATAGAACATTTCTGTCAGAAGTTCTATCATACTTCTAAGACTGTCAGTACACTTTAGATTTCTTGTCCATCCAACAAGTTCATATATAGCTTTGCAATAATGACTATTAGTTTAGATTTTATATGGAAACTTGATTCTTCCCTGATTTCCATAGTTTTCTATTATTGTAGTTTAATGTCTCTGCTGGAGGTAGAGCATTTGTAGTCTTGTGTCTGTTCCATGCAGAGAGAAGAAAAAACTGACATGTGAATATAATTTGAAGAGTCACCAAAATGTCATCTACCTGAATGATATTGATTCCTCAGACCTGCTATGGGGGTGGCAATTACATTTGCATAACTCTTATTTTAAAGTTATAGCATAAAAACTACATATTTTCTGGGACATTTACTATTTAGAAATCACTTTTGCAAACATTATGCTTTATAATTTCTATAAGAATCCTCTATAAATAGAAGAGTGGTATTAACACAAGATCTGTCAAGTGGAAGTGACAATCGAAAATAAAATTCAGAGTATTTGTAATAGAGAAAAGAGTAATTTTCTAATTTCCTTCTGCTTACCCTCAGCCCACAATTAAAGCCTATTGCTACTTCTTTAAATATCTCTTTCAATCATTCTTCCTCTTCAATTATATTAGCCACCCTTTGCTAAAATGATTGACTCATAGCTATAATATAGTAATAAATAGGTAGCTGTTTTTTCCCTCTCTCCCCCAATACCAATTCCAATTGCATTCCGCAATCAAATTAAATCTACCTATCATACAAAACTGTGATTATCATATGACTACCTTATTCAAATATTTCATGCATTCTATTGCTAAAATAATTCTACACATCTTAACCTGCCTTTTACTTTTTCCTTAGACTTTTTGGTAGAACTAATATCTTCACCCTAGAGAGCCAGGAAAATGTACTGTTAGAGACTATGGACTTTAGAATCAGAGAGACCTCAGTAAAATCCTCCTTTTGCCTCTTCCAGCTATTAGACACTAGAATGTTTGTATCTTCAGTTAACTGTAAAATGAGGACAACTCTATTTAAGCCATGGCATTATTTTAAATACTTGAGGTACTATACAAAACATGCTGCATATAACAAGAGACTTTATTATTTCACATTTGTTTTCTACTCCTTGATACCACAATTATTCACCTTAATGCAATTTAAGAATCACATGAAATTCCTATTTCTCACTCCATGTATTACTTTCATTTGCCTACTTATGTCATGCTCAAGCAAAATCTCAAACAGGCTGAAACAAAGTAAAGAAAATAACATTTTTTAAGTCTCAGATGAAACATAACTTTGAGAACTCTATAATTCAGTATTTTTCATTATATAATAATTTAAAAACTAAATAATTAAAACAAAAGTATCTTTTTATACATTTAATATACACTAACAATAAAGGTAAACATATGGAATCTTAGATTTGATAGAGGTTATTCATAATAATGCCCACAAATATGCTCTGAATGATTTCACTGGAAAGAGTAAAGGAAGAAAAGGTAGCTCTTGGTATAGTCAAGTATAAGTTTTAGTTGTAAAATCAACAAACCAGGGGAAGATAATAATCTTTGCTATATTAAATTTAAAAGTTATCAGTGAATAACAAGATGACTTCCAATATATTCAAATACTAGTGTGCTATATCAATCTGACTACTACTTTTTATTTTTTTTTTAGTTCCTTACAACAGTAATGATGTATTTCTTCTAACCTCCATTAAACTTTTATAAGCTCAATGATCCCTGATAATGTACATCTTCATTGGTTTACCAATTGCTTATTTTTATATTCTATCGGTAAGCATATTTTGCATTTACTAGCAATGACTCTAAATATTTCAGTAGCTCACAGTCCATTAAATACAATTAGTATAAAATGTCTTCATATGACAAAATGAGAAATTAAGTTATTAGCAAATCAATCAAAGAATATTGCAAGGATAGCAGAAGTGAATAATAATAGTTCCATAGTGGAAGAGCCCTTGTAAAAGCATGTTTGACTGTTTTAATGACTGACAATGAGGAATATTAGAATGACAAATCTGTTTTTTGATAATGACACATATTAGATGGTATTTTACAGCAGCAGGATAACATAGTAGTACTTACACATTCACAAGTAGTATATATTCACAAGGAGAAAAAAATGAATTTTCATTACCTTAGAAAATAGTTACATGAGACAATGTGGTACACATGATTCTCAATTCTATTAGTTAGATTCAATATTGACCTTCTAATTTTCTTAGTTTCCAATTATATTTTATAAATATATATATATATATATATATATATATATATGATTTACAGGATCATCCTGAGTAGTAAAATAAAATAATATGGAACATATTCAACCCAGTTCAATATAAAACTGCTCATTATTTGATTCATCTGTACACAACATTCTATACCTTAGTAATAACAACTTACAGTTAAAATTGCTCAGCCCCAAAGAGACTCATCATCGCCTTATTAACTTCCTTCACAAGTCTACCTCAAATCCATTAGGAAATCCCTTGGCTCCATCATTAAAACATATCTAATATCTTTTAAGCTCTCACCACTTCCACTGTCAACCTAGTATGTGAAGTTAAAGGTCTCAAGACCTCAGGGTCTCCAGAGGAGCCATTATCATTATTTTAAAGACAAATATTACCTAAATATGAAGTCACCTCCAGAAACCATTCTTTTAACCAAAGAAAATTATTTTAAAACAGGACAAATATCTACAGGTAAAACTTTTTCATATGAAGTCATCCCCTCATATGAAGACCCTTCTTCTCTCCTGGAAACCCAGGCCCCTCTCTGATTCCTCAAAACAGGATATAAGGCCTTGATTGTCCATTAACTTCAGAATTTGCAACCATGTAAATTCTCCACACGTGTACAATTAAATTTGGTCCTTTCTCCTCCTAATCCTGTTTGATGTTAATTTGTTTGCTCAGTAAGCCCAGAAGGAACCTTAGAGTGATGGAGGAATGTTCACTGTGCCACTATAATCCACCCTGTGTCCTCTAGACTATATGAAATTATTCATCATTTTAAGTGCTTACTGGAAACAAAGATAGCAATCTCAACTTCCTTTCACTTAATCAGAGATTTATTAATATTAGATAAAATCATAAAAGTTATAAAAGAATGGTATGTTTAATGGTAGTGTTACTGAATGCAATGGGTTCATTCCCTTGATATCTACCAAAAGACACAACCAAAATTTCTTTAACTAAGAAAGGTTTATTACTTGTAACAAATAAGGAGACAGCATGATAAAGCACTTCCTCTCCAAGCACTTTTCTCAGGAAGTTTTATTGGGGTTCATGGAGGAAGTGGGTGGTGATTAAACAGCATTATGCTGAAGAAGATTCCAACTCTACTGCTTAGGAGCCAGCCTTACTCATGCTTACTTATGTTTTCACATGTTCAAAATTGGTTGCACAAGGTCACCTGTAAGTCAGTCCTAGCCATTCCAAGACTTTTTATCCTAAGGGTATGTTAAACTGCTTAATCTGATCAAAATCTTTATTTTCTTCTTTCTCTCTAAGACATTTATTCTATTTTCTAGAGTCATTCAATGGCCAGGACCTCACAGATTCCATCAGGATTTGAGGTGGTCTCATGGAATGTTTTCCATTATACTTTTAGGGTCTCCTATTATTGGCCCACTAATAGCAGATCCAACTTTTGGAGGCTTTGTTAAACTGTTGGCGATTTATCTGATATTTCCTTATATCTGTCATTTCTGCAGTCATCCAATGGTAGAAAGACATATGTGACCTCTAGGATAATGCTAAAAACAAACAAAAACAAACAAAACCCACAAGTCTCTTATCATGAACATGTTAGTGGATCAGTAATAGAGCAAAGTCTAACAGTATAATGGAAAATACCCATAAGACCTCCCTCAAACCCTGATGGAGTACCGCAAGGCCTTGGCCACTGCATAGACATTTAAAAGCTAGTCCCTGGTTAATGTAGTTCTAGACAATAGAATACCTGCCTTGGGAAGTAAAGAAACTCCTTGAATAGACTAAGTGATTCTACCCTACAGCCTGAGGAGGCACAGAATGGCTAGGACTGACCTGAAGATGACCTTGCATCATCAATTTTTTGAACATGGGAAGCATGACCCTAAATGAAGAAGGCTGGTACCTGCATAATAGACTTGGAATCTTCCCCAGCAAACCCCTAACCAATTGTCACTACTTCAACTGAGCCCCTACAAAGCACTCTGAACTTGGTGACGGCAGTGCGTTATTTTGCTGTTTCTTTGCTCATTACAAATAATGATTCTGTTTCTTGTTCAAAGAAACATTGTCTTGTGTCTTTTGATAGATGTTCTCCAAGGGACCAGACCCACAATGTTTAGTAACAAAGTGATTTATCAGTAGTTGCTTATGGCACATGATTGACTTTATAAGCATTGGTCAAAGTATTAGACAAATACCTTAGTGAGTGATAATATATACGCCTAAATGTTTCTCTTTTTTGCCAAGAAAGTTTCCCAGTATGTATTAAATTGAGAATGTGGCTGTTTATCAAATTACAAAGCCCAGTTTATAACAGCTGGTGCCTTCCCAGGCAATCACAACAATAAAGATTTTCTGTGTATGTTTACATGTTTACGGTTTTGTATGTGCCCTAATGAATAAATTTCACTACACATTTCATCACAATTATGACAACAATTGCAAGATGCACCAGTATTTACATCTACAGAGAAGAAAAAATGCTGTCAGTTATAATTGTTAGATGCCACTGATTGTAAGATGCAAACTGTTTTCAGAGATGCAGAAATATTAATGAAAACTTAGATTTTGATGAAAAAATGTCATTTCTCTTATTCATAGAAAATGCAGTTTAGGGTAAAAAAAACAACAAATATGATTCATTGGAATGACGCTCACATTGTAATTAGAATATTATATATCAGAATTTTTGAAATTTCTTGAATATTAACTTTACCAACTTAAGCTCAGCAACTTTCATAACACAACATTTTTCATTCAAAATAATATCCTAAGACTGCTTCATCCTTGTTTGCCTGGGACATTCCCAGTTTTAACAATGAAAAATCTGCATCCTGGCTATATTAGACAGCATGGGATTCCATAAAAAGATACAGACAATTTAGCTTAAATAACAGGAATTGATTTTCTCACAGCTTTGCAGGCTAAAAAATTCAGGATCAAGAGTTCTGGCAGAGTTCAGTTGGTGAGAAGTCTTTTCCTAGCTTGCAGATGGCCACCCTCTCCTTGTATCCTCTCCTCACATGACCTTTCCTCTGAGTGACAGCAGGACCATTGAGAACTCCCTACCTCTTCATAATGAGGCTACTGATTCTATCAGATTAGGACCCTACCTTATTTAACCTTAATTGCCATCTAAAGACTCAGTTTCCAAATATAGTCACACTGGAAGTTAGAGCTTTAATATATGAATTTTAAAGGGAAATGATTCACTCCATAATGCCAGGAAAACACTCAGTTCTGGGCAAATGGGGATGGTCCATCACTAAATTACATTGTATTAAAAAAAGATTAAGCAGTAAATCCAGCTGATTTTTAACCTGCATGAAATAATTTAAAAATCAATACACTCTTAACCTTAGATTACATAGTTCTGAATTATTTATTTTTCTGTTTGATGTACTGATGTATAGGTTATTTATGTACACAATTGACATTATTTGTGTAGAAGATTTAGAACATCAGATTAAATCATCTCTGACCATAGGGCAGATCATTGTGCTAGAATATTTGGACCATTCTTCTCTCCTCAACACTCTCCTGGTTATAAGAACCCTGGAACATACATTTTATAGACTCTATAACCATCAGGATTACAGTTCAGGTTTCTTTTATAATAGACTTTGTACAAGTTTGCAAAACAGAAGAGAACGAGATACCATGATTTCCCCTGAAGCCTAGCCAATAGCTCCCAGTGATCTGCTGGAAAGGACCACTTCTCTGTGCAGGCAGATGAAATCATCAGAAAGGTTTCCTGATATCCCTGCTTTATGATTTCCTGCATACTAGTAGCAGTTTCTCTGACCTTTATTCTTATACACTTTCAATTCCCTTTATTAAGTATTCTTTCCCTTAAAATATGTAGAGTGACTTTTACTGTACTGACAAAATTATATTGAATAAGAATATGTAAACTGTTTCCAGGAAATAATTCTAAAATAATTTTATTTTAGTCATTTGTTTTGCTTTTCCTAATAAGACAAGAAAAAATTTTAACTTGGTGAAGTTGGGTTGTGTTTTTCTGATGCTTTGGCTTCCCATATTTCCTGAAGTTACATATACATGTATATGTATGTATTTATTTATAGGTGTGGATGCACACATACATGTGTATTTATATATGCATGCATACACATTTTTTTAAAGGAAATGTGCCAGCAGAAATGAAGCCTAGATGAGTAGACAGACAGGAAGGGAGAGGAGGTAAAGCCTCTTTTATTTATTTTTATTTAGCTGTTCACATTGGTTGCTTCCCCGTGTACCTGGAACTCAAATCCAGGGGTTTGTGGCTTGCTCCTTGAGAGTCAATTACCCACCCAATCAAAGCTCCACCAAGGCATGCCAAAAGTTATATATTAATGTAAGGTTATCTTTCTAAAGTAAAGCAACTCATTCTTTAAAAAGTCAAAAAGAATTTTCCCCATTGCACTTAATAAAATATCATAATTGTTACAATTACACCTTAGATTTTATTTTCCAAACAGGAAAATCTTGACAAAAATGACAGAAAACAAAATAATGGGTCTTTTCCATTTATTTAACCTCATAATCTTTTGCCCTGAGAAATGAGATATCTACCTAAAGATATCTATCTATCTATCTATATATTATCTTAGAAAATTAGACATCAGCTTAGAAAATGACAAGGAATCACATTGCAACTACTTATATTTTATGTGATCTGCATATAAATCTGTTTCAAATCAATTTATTCTCATTGAAAGAATCAGACAAAGAACAGTCTTCAGTCTTCAGCAATTATCCTTGTTTGTTTATACCTAAGTAGTATTATTTCCATTACAGATAAACTAAGAAAATAGAAAGAGAAAGAAAGCAGAAGTGCTATTTATACTGTGTCCAATTTCAGAAGCTGAGTTCTAAAACTCATTAATAATAGTGTCTTGAGAGTTTATTCATTATGGTAGCAATAAATCTTCTTTAAGTCATTGTCACTTTCCTTATTCTCCCTGGGGAGGTAGAGATCAGGTACTACCAAATAAAATGATCTCTTTGATCAGATTTAAGACTCTAGTAATTCTATACAAGGCAATCATACGGAAGCAAACTGTGGAACGGATTTCCAAATTCCTAAGCTCCTAGTCAACCAAGACAGCTTGACCAAAGTTTAGACAGGTTTCTTCTTAATCATGAGCCCCTGACCTCTCTTTTCTTACAACAATTACTTTAGAAAACTATAAATTCTTTCTTTGCCACATGGTATAAATCTTCTGTAATAGAATGTCTTTCTCAAGAACCTGAGAGCTAATCTTTGAAACAGAACCACCAAGGAAGACAGGTCCCTTGTGCTCTAGCACCTGTGGAAGGACAATAACACGTACAATTTCAGTTAGTACCACTTAGCAAACAAAGATGACCAAACTGAGTTCACTGACCTCCCCAATAATATCCTCTAGTATTTTTCCAACAGCATACAAGGATATCAAAATTTCCCTATCTTTTGTTTCAGGGGAGTTGAATTTAATCTTGAATAAAAATCTCCCAAAATGTGTTTAGACAAACTTTTTTCCCAAGATATCCAGGGCATTATCCAAAATATGTCACCTTAGTATATGTAATGACACATAAATCAAGGTTCTGAGGGGCTTGAAACTTATTATTCTCTAAATGATAAAGATTACCCTGTGTCCAGAAATCTTTTTATCAGAGAAACCTATCTTAAGGGCAAACATCTAAGAAGGTTTTTGCACATAAAGTCATTCCCTCATGTGAAGTCCCCTGCCTCTCTCCTTGAGGCCCCAGGCCCCTGTCATATTCCTTAGCACAGAATAAAAGTCCTAGGTCTGTTTCAATTACCTTAGAATTTACCAACAATCTAAATTCTCCTTATGTGTGTCATTAAATTTGGTCTTTCATCCTATTAATCTGTCAATATCAATTTCTTTGACTAGCTCATTGAAGAAACTCAGAGAAATGGAAAAAATTTTCCTCGTCCTTCTACAAAGTCTTCCTAGATTTTTTAAACAAATATTTTTTAAACAATACATATTTTCGTATATGTTTCACATACCAGGTCATAAAAACAGTAAATATAATAAAATTTCTACTGTACCTACTTTCTCTCCCATTTAGTGAAACAGAGCAGAGCATCTATGTGAGGCTGATGAGAGTCAAACCATAGAAGGCTTGTCAATGATTCATGTTAAGACAGTGTTTTTTCATTCTATGAGCACTGGGCATCATATGTTAACCTAAAATTTCAACAGGCCATTAAAAACTTAGTAAAACATATTTCTTTGGGGTCAAATAACTGTAATTTGGGGATCACAAGTTCAACCCAAATTAGGTCCCCAGAAGGGACTAATGTCAGCAAGCTCTTATACAGAGAAAAAGAAGCATGAGATAATGGAGGATGAAAAGAAAGATGAAGTGATGCTCGGGAGAGGGAGACACAAGGTAAAATAGGTGGAGGAATCTTACAAGATAAAAATAGGTAACAGTTGAGATCATTTCTTTTAGATAGGATGTTTTCATTCTTGTTGGCTTCTTGGAATGCTGGCAATATGGCTCAGTCCAGGGGGTTGGCCCAAAAAGTAGCTTTCAGTGGACCTGTTTTAAAATCGCTGCAGTAATGTCTACTTTTCAAAGCATCCACTGCCAATTTTTAAGTTTTGGGTCCAGGGAAGAGAAAAATAATTTTTAAATATAGTTTCTGCTCCTGAAACATGTCAATTTAGTATGCACAGCCCTGCATATTTTATATAAATGTGAATGAATGATGTGTTCATCAATATTCTCAAAAAACTACATATAAATAACTAAGGAAATAGTACATTTCAAACAAAGGTAGCCAGAGAACTTTTTATCAAATCCATGTCCAAATTTAATTTTCAATTGCTTAAAGGTAGAGATAGATTTCAATTTAACCTATAAACAATTATTTTTAAGCACCTAAAATAAAACAAAGTTTTTTTTAGTATCCCTCACAGAATTATAAAACATGACTGCGCCATCATCACAATGTCAGGGAGAAAGAATTCGTTTCCCCTCTTACTTCTAGGGTTTTGGCTGAGACTCTATAATAAAAAGACAGATTAACAGGAGAAAATCAAAAGTTTAATAACATCTGTACTTCCAGGATACATGAAAGATACCCAGCAAAACTAATTCCCTGAAGTGATCCACCGCCCCACCTTAAATACCCTCTCCAGTGAAAGAAAGACAAAAGGCATAGGAGAGACCAATTAAGGAAGGTTATCAGGCAAAGCCCAGTAAACAGAGGTCTGGTTGTTAAAAAGATTTAAGTCCTTGCCTTCTTTATTTATAATAGTTTTGCTTGTTTGTTTGTTTGTTTTGTAACAAATCATCTTCTCTTCTTTGTACAGAGAGGGAAATATCCTTACAAAGGTAGATTTCTCTTAATATAAATGTCTCTGACAAAAGGGTAATTTTTACTCAGTTTTCAGTTTCTCTGTGTCTGCAGCCTCTCAACAAATAAACAACTCAAAATAATCAGTATGCCAAAGAATCACATTTTGAGGTGGTAAATTCTGTTCTCCTCAATAACAATTACCCCTTTTTCCCCACAGATACACATAGATTTATTTAATATTTGGAAGTGTGAGCTATTATGACTAATAAAATGCTTTATAAAATATTTAATATTTGATGAATGAATGCAAATCAGAGAAAAACATTAAAATCAAAGGATAACAATTAACATTATTATTTAGATTATAACAGAATGAAAATTTGAGTGAGATTAATAAACTTAAAATATAAAGGTTTAGCTTTCTTTCCCATATGTGTTCTTTCTGTTACTGAATTTTATCATTAAAAATTTTCATGATCTCTAGTAATGGAAATAAAATTAAAGCAGAATTGTGAAAAATTAAGAAGTCCATTATCATTTCTAAGAGGTAGATTGAAATCCCTTTCAAAAATCATTTAGCGATCCTTTTCATTTGCAATAACGTGATCATTGTTACACAAATGTTCCACACATGCAAACTAATAAGAGGCATATCATTCCCAGAGTTCTATGAGGGCATTGCATTTCAGAACTGCACACGAAACAAAATTTTGAAAATTAATAAAAACAGTATTTGCAACATTTATACAATATGATTTCATTCACTTACACCCTCAACATTTAATCTTGAACATGAGATTCAACCTGAAAAAAATCCTTCTGGATACTTCACATGTAAACTTAGTTTCAATATTTCTAAAATACTTTTAATCCTGCCTCTCTACATATTTTTCACTGTTCATGAAACCACCTTGCATTGCATGGATGATATAAATCTCTTCTTTAGTTGTAAGGAGGTAAATGTTCCTATACTAAATTTTAGTATATTTTCTTTGACAATAATTGGCATATACTTAATATATGCTTCATGTTAGATTATCAGAGAAGAGAGTGTGGGTTTATCTAAAGCTCCTCCCTGTGGATATACCAAGCGTGGAATACAAGGTTTCCACTGTGAGAGAATCCTTCTTCAGCAACACTATTTAGATTTTTTAAAATAACTTTCAAATTTTTCTTTGACCTCATCCTCTTACAGAAAAGTCATTAAAGAGCTAAGCTGAAGTCTATTCAAAATATTACAAAACATACAATAATTCCCTATAAATCTCTCTTGACAACAATTCGTTTAAATAAAACTAAAACTAAACATCCCCCTCAAAATATTCTATTCACTATAACTTCAGTTTTGTACCTAAAATAGAGTTTCAATGTTAGAAAATAATCATTTTAAGATTTTAATTTATGAAATTCTTCAACATAAAAATTCTTATTCAGCTAGTTCTGTCTGACATTATATGTTCTTTTCAGCCTATAAATGTGCAATAGGAGAAGGTGCTTTGGATCCCTCAAGGCCCTTTACATAAGCTAAAATATATTTTTCTGCATTTGGAATTTCTTTCTAGCAGGTATTCTATAACTCTAATATATGCTTCACACAGTAGCCACATCTGTTCCACCACAGGTGATATGAGCAAAGTATCCATGGAACTGCTCAAACATTCAATAAAGCAGTTAGGCAGATGTCTTTGAATTTCTTTGGTGTACAGTTTTGTTAGATTTCATGCTGATTATGCAACAGACAACTGCTAAAAGTATGCAACGGTGAAATATTACTGAATATATTTTGAAAAGCTGAATTTAAAATTCAAATCCTAATTGTACAGCTGCTTACACAATGTATCTAAGAGAGAATAAAAGTTGAAAGATTGACTCTTTAGTGAGTTGCCTGAAAGAAAAGCAGGTAACTGCATAAGTCTCTTACATAGCACCTATGTATTATTAGGTATGTCAGTCCTTTTAAAATGTGACTTCATACTTAACCAACATAATCATTAAAGAACAGTGGGACTTGATAGCTAATGTTGGTCTATTTTTACCCACTAAGATAAAAGAGAGATAAAGTAGCTCATTAAAGTGTCTGTGTCTACTCCCCAAGGTATCCCCATAATGGTTAATAGGACCTGTGGTTTCACTTTATAACACTGCAAAAGTTTGAGTAGTAACTCAGATTTAAGTAAGTAGTGTGAACATTCTCTTAGCATGAGCTATTCCATATATATATATATATATATATATATATATATATAATTGAATGGATGAATGGTTTAGCATTGATGTCAACAAATTTCTTATATTCTTATATACAAATTTCTTAATCATATTAGTAAGTCTTTACTTTGAGGATTTTAAACTGTGCACATGGCATTTACCAAGGAAAGAGAAAATTATTTTAAGTATTCAGATTGGATTTTAAGATTGGATTTTAAGTATTATGATTGGATTTTATGCTTGTCCTCTGAGATGTGATTTTTTACCTTTGAGAAACAATGGAAAGTTCTTCCATTGATAAAAAAGTACTTTTTTAAATCTTGTGTGCAGATACATGAATTGAAAATACTTTTTTATGAAAATACAAAGCTGTCCTATCTTTCTTTCTGATTTGGTGGTGCTAATGATATGCTAGTCAAGGGAACTAGTTTCTATTTTTTCACAATAGGTATTTTCTCCTTTAACACTGTCTACTTCAAAAAAACAAAGCAAAACAAAAAAACCCACTAAATTAAATCAAAATCTTAACATAGAAACAAACAACCATAAAGTAATATACTCATTAATTTTTTAACAAATATGTATTAAGGGCCTATGCTTACCTAGTTATTATTCTAGGAGCTGAAAGTACAATAGAAAAAACCTTCTTCTTTGAAACATACATATTAGTGGGGGGATGACAGGTAATAAGTGTATGGAGAGAAATACAAGCAATGCTTCTACATATTATATTTATATATGTATATTTAAATATGTTTGTATTAGATTTATAGAAAATAAACATATAAATAACGTGGTAGATGGCAGTAAGAACAATGTAGAAACATAAAAGGGGACAGAAGGCATACTAGGATTGGGACTTGCAAAACAGTAATTGCATTTTGGAATCAAACATCTTTGGAAAAATAATTTTGAAAAAAGGAATAAATGTCTCTAATTAGTGTGTGTGTATATGTATACATATATATGTGCGCATATATACAGACATATATGTAGACATATATATACACATATAAATGTAGTTTTTCATTTACTACAAATATGTCAACATTGCTCTTTTTTAAGGAAAATATTTAAAAGACATTCCTTTAAAAGAAAATTAAAGTACACATAGGAATTATGCATTTAGAATATGCCTTCTTCTAATCAATCTTGAAATTTAGAAGACAGAAGTAGAAAGATATACATGGGATGACTGGTTATTGATAAATTATATACTGAAAGTGAACTTTGGAATTTACATTTAGCTGAAACTAGGTTCAGTAGGAAAATAAGTAAAGAATGAATCAAGTTCAAGGGACTAGGATTATGAAGGAATATAACAGATAAAATCTGGAAGAACTTTGGAGTGGGACTTCTTTTATGCCACCTCCAGTTCAAGATCTGGCTGCTGACTAGTAAAGGTCAGTGCTGACTAGAATATCAAATACTGAGATTTATCAGGACTTTTGCATAATATCTCTAAAGGAATCCAAAGTATGCCCCAGGGTCATCTTGGAATCTATGCAGGTACAATAAATAGACAAATTCATTGCATTACCACTCTGGTTTAATTCCAACAATTACCTTTCCATTTGTTTTGCTCATTTGTGCTATATTCTTTTGAAATGTGTTTATTAACATTGCAAAAATGCATATAAGAAATAACAATGAAAGAAATCAAAAGTAATCAATCATTTTTTCAGATCTAAACTACCATAAAAACAGCTTTTCTAAATACTCTTACAATGAAACTACATCTCAATCTTATGTTTTATCTAGAAGCAGGTTGTATTCTAGAATAAATTAATAAAAAGGAGTCTAAAATTTTACTTCCACAATAAACTAGGTTATATCAATTTTATGAGTATTTTCATACTTCTTCATAGAATAAACAAATGAAAGTGTTTTTATTAACATGAGATTTTAAGATTAGAATCTAAGATGGTGTATTCAAAAACTGGGAAGTTGTATATCATATTTTTATTTTAAAAAGCAAGTACATCGTGTATGAGAGAACAATTTTATTTTAATATGCACACATTACCCATTCACTCACCCATTTGCACATTACAGGAAGCTGGAGGTTTATGCGTTAATGGATTAAAGCTATTTTAACTGGTGAATGAGGTTATGGATATTTTTATGTGATAATTTCTGTAATAAATATCTTTTATAAAAGGGAATGAATAATTTAAGTTATTGCAGTAGAGATGTATGTCGGAAGTCAACAAAACGTATAAGGTGTTATTTCTAAATTAATCCAAGACATGCTTGTGCTGAGGAGGAGAGGGAATTTCCCCATATTCCTCTGGGTTCCTTTTAAGACTGATCAAGCAATCAACATAACATCAAACTAGGAAAAATGTCAAATGTAATTACATACATACAGGAAATCTACATAAATATTTGTATGCCAAGGTCATTGAGGGAAAATGGGAGTATATAATCTTAGCTAAGAAGTGGTATTGAGCCTGGGACTTCAAAGAGAGGGGAGAGAGTTTTACAAACTAAGGAAAGGGTGACATGACAAAGACCAGATGCTCTGGAATTAGAGGTTTGTGCTGCCATATGGATGGGTTTCTCCCAGAGAAAACTTATTTCTAGTAAAATCCCTAGTTTGAGGATATAATTCCAATTTAATTTTTCTAGGTATTTAAGGAAGTAGTCAAAGTTTCTTGTGAGTCTGCAGGGCCTCTATTAATCTTAGCTCAAAATAATATTCATGCAAAAGTGACTCTTTGGGAGACCTCTCTGAATATTTAGTGGAGACCTACCTTTGTTAAATGATCTATATAACACAAGAGATACACCGTCCTAGAGGTGTGTGTGTATGTGTGTATGTGTGAATTCTGGCAACATTAATATGCTATCATTGCTTCCATCATAGAATATATATTTCAAATTTTGTCTCTACCCAAACTAATTTGTATTACTCCTACTATGTACCATGTTAATTTCTTCTCCACAGCCTAACCAGAATCTTCATTTTCATGTGCTGTTAATAGTTACAAGAATTCCATAAACTTTTGTGTCCAAACACCTAAAAAAGTCATTTAATATTTAAATATTCTAAATTGTTAAAAACTATAACCCCATACAACCGTATCCAATAATAGAATCAAATTAACTCCTTTTCCCAACATGGCACTTTCTGAACATTGCATAACACTAAACAATTGCTGACTTGAACTTTCATTTTAAAATTATTATATAATCTTCCTAAAAATAACTAGATACAATATCATTAGAGAGATATTTTGAGTTATTTTCAATAGACTATTGGAAATATTTAATTTACTGAAGCCCCAACTTATTCAACGAAAGAATCCTAATTAAGTACATGCTTCACTAATCTAGAATTGGCTCAAATAAACTTGAAGTTTTCAGGATTTTGTCTCTAAAGACTAGTGACCTTAACATTAATGAACAACTGAATCATTCCAATGCATAGTATGTTGGCTTTGCAGAAAAATGTTGATTTTAATATTAACAAAGTAAAATCAGGAAAAAAAGTTTTACACTATCTGTAGTGACTCAGAATACAGGCCATCCATCATTAGTAAACTAAAAAGGAAATCCTAAAGGGGATAAAACCTCTGATTTGTATCAGAGAGGTACAATAGCAGATAGGTTTCCAAGAGTGCTTCAGAGTGAATGACAGCTTCATATTGTTGCATTCTTAAAGAATGAAATCATTTCAAACACTCAACTGTTGTATAAACATGATATATTCAGTCACTGAAGATGTTTTATCACTTCTGTGTACAAAGCAGAACTGAAGCAGAGAGCATGAAATTAAGGTCAGAGTTGGATCTGAAACTAGTACATGGTAATAATTGAATAGCATATATAAGATTCTTGCATCTACTTTTCAGGACAGAAATTTCACTCTCAGAGTCTTTAATTTTTATATTTTGTGGAAGGTTTGAAGTGTTGATATCATTTATAAAATGATATAAGGTGTAAATTAATTTTAGCATAGCATTATTTCAAATAAAATTTCTCAAAATTAGGTAAACATGTAACTCATAAGTTTGAAATTACTACATTACAGAAAAGCTGTTGCTACAGTGTAATATGATTCATTCAATTAGATGATGAAATATGACTTACATATTGTCAATTAAGTAAGCAGAATTTGTGAAAGTCTTATGCAGAAGGAAAATATATTCGCAAATCAATTTTATTTCTACACATCAAGTTAAAAATTGGAAAGAATAAATATTATACAAAATGTGCAGTGCTCTCCAATATTCAATCTTTGCACATGATAATTTTATAAATTTTATTATTGGCATTTTACATCCCCATTTTCATAACAAAATGATTTTTAAACTATATTTCAAATTAACATTAAAAATACATGGGATGGTTATTTTATTTATCGCAAAACGTTCAGGAAAACATCTTTTTTTAATTATATTGAAAATACGGTTCTGATTAATATTTAAAAGTAAAATCTATCTAAATTCCAATATAGTTTTTTAGAAATAAAATTCTTACTAATTGAACGGGGGTGAAATGTCTGAATGAATAATAAAATATAGGAATACATTTAAGTATTAATATAATAAAATATGCTAAGAAATATATAAATCAATGTTACTTTATTTATATATTGCTCAACTGTTTCTCTTTATAAGCAATTCTATGTGGTATATAATTTTATAATCTGTTTCATAAGGTCTATCAAAATACTTCAAAAATATATCAAACCTATCTCTACTACTCACAGAGAAACTAGATTTATGACCAAAACATAGCCATTAAATCTTCAAATATTGATTCTACACCATATTCTCATTTACATTTCCTTCTGGAATTCCTATCAAGCATATGTTAGTTTAACTGATTCTTTATTTGACATCCCTGGTTCTTCAAATTTGTCTCCTAAAGATTCCACGCTATCCCTTTAAGCTTGTGGGTACTATCATTCACTTTGTCTTTCAAATCACTAATTCTCAATGCTACTATCAAAATCTGTTGACAATGTATATCCAACATATTTTTAATTGCAAATATATATACATATTTAGTTCAATTTCTACACTAGACATGCCAATTTTATGATTTCCTGTTTCCTAGAGATATTTTCAATTTAATGTATCTTAAAACAACTTAAAAAACTGAGATTAAACTCTGTTTTTGAAAATTCTACCACTGAAGTCCTTTAAAAGTATTTTCCAGAGTATCTATTGGTTTTGTAAATATTTAAATATTACTTTGTGCTTAGTAATCTGGTTTCTGGACCTCACACTTGCAAAATTATTTATAAAAGACCTTGAACTCATGAATGAATGTGCTGCTCCCCTCTGAAAAGGATTTGCATTTACCTAAAGGACTAGGGACACTATAAGAAATGTTTGACTCATATTAGGTTTAAATTTTGATAACATCAGGCCCTCTAGACCATGTGTACTAAGTAAGAGTGTAAATCTCAGGTAGGGGACACATCAGTGGTTTCTATCCTCTAGAGAAGGTATTTTTCCCCTTCCTTTCTTTCCTTCTGAATAAGAGCTCTGCCCAACATTATTTTTTGTTTGTTTTTATAATAATGTAGAGATATAATTCATATAACAATGTGAGAAGAGGAAATCTTTTAAATCTTTTAAAATAATTTTAATTGAAGTAACTGCATTATAACATGTTCAGGTGTGCATCAACAAATCAAAATCGGCACATACTACATTAATTACAACATTTAACAGTTCTTATTCTATCATTTACCATATCATTGACTCCTTTAATCCAATTGGCCCAACCCCTTCCTTTCTGGTAAACACCAATTTGGATTTATTACAGCCTAAAACTTTATTTTTGCTTATTTAGTTCATTTGCTTGCTTGGTTTTTCTATATACCACATGAGTGAAATCAAATAGCATTTCCCTTTCTGTTTCTCCACTTTATGTTATTATAAATATAATACCCTCTAGGACCATCCATGTTGTTGCAGATAGCAGGATTTGGATTTTTTTTTTAAACTTTATTTTTTATTTTTATTTAGTTGTTCACACTAGTTGTTTCTCTCTATTGGACCCAGGACTCGAACCCAGGGGTATGTGGTCACATTCCTTCACAGGCGATTGAACCAACCGCTACTCCACCAGGGCGTGTCAGGATGTGAATCTTAAGCACATGGGTATTCACATATACTAGGTCTGTTTGTTGAAAAGACCATTCTTTCACCATTACATTATCTTGGTGCCCTTAGGGCATCTTTTCATTTGTTTAGATTTTTACAAGGCTGTTAGTTTTTAAGGCTGCTGCAGGCTTTGGAGGAAGAACAGAACGGAGCAAGTTAATATGTCACAAAACTTGCTGTCTGTGCCAAAATGCACTTCTTGGATTTTTACAAACCTTTGGTTCTTTTCAGAATTCTGAAAACACTGGCTGAAAATTTTTGTCATTTTTTTTTAATCATTGTTTTTGAAAGTCCTGATTTTGTCATTCCAGAAATGCCTCTTCGTTTTATTTTTAATGCCATTTTGGCATAGAATTATAGTCCAGATAAAATGGTCCACCAGAAGTCATTGAATTACCTCGTTTTAATGAAAATAATAAGATGTCCTACTGTGTGTGACTCTAGTCACAATCTTTGCTCAACAGGTAGGCTAAATATATGCACCATTTAAAATGGGGCAGTAGTGTTCTGGATTTTTTCCCCCCCATATTTCCTGACTGTCCCATCATTTTAATATAAACATCCAATTTGTCCCAATTTTAGTAACCCAGGGCCATCTATAACATGGAACAAGTTGTGATGGCCTGAGTCCAGTCTGCAGAGAGAGCCCCAAAGCAGCTGTCCCTTTTGCCCCATATTACAGAGTCCCTTGCCAGCACTGACTGCAGGGGACTGCTGCTGCTCCTGCTGCTCCTGACCACTGTGAAAAAATAAGTTGGGCAGGAAGAGAATTCTCCCCAACCCTGCATGCCCATTTCTTCAGAAGGAACACCCCAGCGTGTTTGAGACACAGACAAGTACTACAGGGCTTATCTCAGACTCTTTGGGGGTTATTTCTGGCATTGGCATAATCAAAGTCACAGGTGTTCTAGGCAGGGCATTTAGAGTGGGGTTTATAAAGATGCCAAGTTTTGTTTTTGCCTAAAGTGCCAGAATTCCTTGCACAGGCCTGGACATTTGTATGAAGCCTTGCAGAACTACACGTGGTTACTATGCAATGGCTGATCAGGATCACATAGTATTTATTTGTTGGTGGCCTGGCTGCTCTGCTTCTGCTAGGATTGCTCTGCCTCCTCCCCTCCTCTTAGTCACCAGCATATAACCCCGGCCTATTTTTGCTATCCCAATGTCCTGCTTTTATCCCAAGGAAATATGGTCAGCCATATTTACCTACAAATAGGTAAATACCTGTCTAATACAGTTAATAACTTTAATACTAGGAACTGACTTACCTCTGATAACAGACTTCATGCAGAAATTGACCTTTTACTTTCTCATTGTGTTAGAGCTTTATCAGTAATATGAAGGATATTTATTTTTTAATTTGCTTTATACGATATTGTTTGTTATTATCAATAAATGGAGTCATACCTGGAAACTGAATGAGATCTACTGAGATGAAGATAAGTGATAAGAGAATTTTAAGCAGAGAAAAAAATAGGAGAAAAAAAAGAAAGCCTGAAAAAAAAAATCCTTTTATTTTTCTCTCAGTGTTGTTATACAAAGAGGTGAAAATGCCTTCAGTGCAATGTATAAGGACAGTGGTGGTAGAAAATGTGACAATGTGAGAGGAAACAAGTAACTTTAGTAGGAGCCTAGAGACTATAAAAAATACATGTATTCTTTATCCCCTCTGTCTGGTAAACCATTAATCATGCTCTACACTAATTTGTAAATTATTACAAAACATGAAAAACATCAAAGGATACACAATTGATTCTATATTAATATATGATCCTTAATGATTATCTAGATCAACTTTTTCAAAAGTTCTACTGATTAGAAAGGAAATTCATTATGGTAAAAATTTTTAGGAAACACAATATTTTCTTTAAGATTTTACAGTGATGATAGCCTGTAATAAATACTACCAGAATTTATTTAGTTAGTATTCTACTTCAATAGTATTTGCTTTCAAAAAATATGTTTTGGTTATTATTATTATATACCAGATCATTCTTCCCCTGATTTTCAGTACTGTGTTTAAATTTTTAAGAATTTAACATTGAAACATTAAATACCTTGTTTTTCAGATTTTATATTACTATTTATGAATTGGAATTTTACAGAAAACAAAACCTAGGAAGCTGTAGCATATGAACTGATGTTGTTCAATCTTTGTGAACAGATGTTATTTGCAATGGTTTTGTAGTTTTCAAAAGGTACTACCAGAGTGAGAATTCTATAGAAAATGTACAAAGTCAAGTTCATACAAAGTTTAATGCTTATAATAGACCCACTCAAGAGACTAATGCACATACTGTGAGTTTATTTTAGTCAGTAACATCTTATTGCCATGTGTTTCAGTGAATAAAACACACTAGTGTGAATTATTATTCCTTCTCCAGTGTTTGTAAATTTGAAGAAAAAATGAGTCATGAGAGATGCCTTTTTCCCCTTTCATGCAAATTATTTTTTTTAATTACATATAGTAAGCTTTACAAGCTAAATCTCTACCCACTCATTATTTGGTGTTAAGACACATTCTTCTTTTGTCTTCTTGTTTATCTGGTTTGACCAAGTCAATATGAATTTGGAATTTATAATTATTTCTATGCTTCTATGAAAGGTTCATTTTTTTATTGTAAACTTAAAGATGGTTCCAGCATATTTTTCTAATTAAACATCATATCAATTTGATATGTAAGACAAATATAAGAAAATGTCCATGTCTGGTATTAATCGAATAGTTTTACCAAATTTTTCCCTTTGGGGATATTTTCTCCTATTTAGTTTGGTCACTGTAGCCTGACTTTTTACCTTTTCTATTTTTGGGATTGCAATACACCATATATCACATTTCCCATGAGCAGAACAATTAAAAATGTTAATATTTTAAAACAAAACCACATATTTTGGCTTAAGATTTACTTTGATTAAAAGTAAGAGCTTTCTCTTGCTGTCATTAGAAAATATGCTTCATATTAAAAAAGCTAAAAAAGTCTCTATGTTTTTCTTTTACTTTTAAAATTTGCCATGGGGAATTAAATAATCTTCTTCAACTTATCTTTGAATAACAAATTTCTAGAGCATCTGTCCATTTCAAAGGAAGTTCTTCATATACAACAATATATAATTTTCAATACCACTAGCAAACAGATTTTGCCACCTTTCAGAAGAGAGATTTTAGACATTTTGGAGATGATAAATGGCTATAACCTTAAAGATAATTTTCAAGCCATTTGAGTTTAATCATCCCAGGAATATTAAATTGAATAACTTTTGTTACATTAATCATCCTTATTAAATAAACAGATCATGACACTACTATATATGCCCTTTATATCTCCTCTAAACAAAAGCTAATTTTTAATGTCTAAATCCTTCTGACTATAATATATAGCAGTAATTTGAATAATTGTTTTTTCTTCAAGTTCGAATCTCTTATATTTCTCTTCTCTCAGTATTTTTTCTATGTCAAATATTATGTATAAACTATATTCCATTGAAATACTTAGAACTAATATTTATTAATTCTCAAATTCAGGATGAAAAATTAATAAGAAGCAGCAGATGTGCAATTTTATAATAATATATGTGATAAAATTCCAATAATATTTTAAAGTCATAGTCTTATAAACTAAAGGCTTCAAGTGCTGTCCTTCAAAAATATTTTTGCACAATACTTAATATGACAAAGAATATAAATTATATTTCTTGTGAAACATAAAGGTTTTGTTGTATCTTGACTGTTTAGAAATAACACAGAGAAGATATTGAAAATCAGCTTCTTTTCTGAGAATATTGTTTTCATCCTCAGACTTCATTATTAATCTTTTTTTATAAGAAGGATTTTATATTTTTTATTTTTAGTTAGTTGTTCACATTGGTTGTTTCCCCTGGATATGATGTAAACCCAGGTCCCTGGGATATATGTGGACCAAGCTCTTTCAGAGGCAGCTGACCCAACTACTACTGTACCAGCATTCACCATTCTTCTCCTCTTATTTTTATCACTTCATTATGACTTTCTCCTTTTCCTTTAAAAAAATGTAAGTGCAAGTTCAGAGTAATTCAATTCTGTCTCTGGTTTAAATTGTCATGTATATGTTTAAGTGTAACATCATACTTCTATCCCTTTTTAAAAAAAATTAATATGTATTGAGGCAAATTTGCTTTACAAAATAATATAGACCTATATGTGCAGGTTCCCCATTCCTCAGATACATAACAATACACACTTGCCACCACCAAAATGCCTATCGCTTTATACACTGTGCCTCTTACTCAAATTCAGCAGTTATTTCTCCATCTTGCCCTGCTGAATGCTTCATTAAAGAAGAACATAATGTTTGAAATCTTATAATCATTTAAAAGCACTTCTCTCTTCAGTCTTTCTCAGATGTTTTAGTTTATGTTTTATGCTTTATCATCCTCAGTGTTTTTCCAATTTATCTTCTCTTACTGCAACCATATCTGGAAACCAGTTCAGGCCTTCATTATTGTTTATTTTGATTGCTTAAAAGTCACCAAATAATTTTATTTGTTGGCAGTTCCCTCCTTTCTACAGTTAATCTATTAAAAAGAACTAGTGTCATTTTTCTAAAATATTTATTTGATGATATTTTTCTCATGATAATTTTTAAAACAATCTTCAACAAGTTCAAAATACTTGCTAGACTTGGGTTTCATATTTCCATGTATTTATTGTACTTTGCTACACAAAACAGATTCATGTCTAAAAATATAACCCTCTTCAACATCTCCGGTCATGCATTATCTTTGTAAAGTTCTCTCCTGTTTTTGCTCAAAGAGAATTAAAGACCTTTCCCTGAGCTTTCATAGAATTTTATGTATAGCCTTGCCAGAGCACTCATCACATAATAGTAGAGTGAGTCAATGATGCTTTTTATTTGTGGTGCCAGGGTCTAAACATTCTTCCTGTTCATAGTCCAGCACCTAATTACAAAAATATAGGCATGTATTTAAATTAAAAATGTTTAAATATTTTTGAGGCGGATTTGACATATTAAGGTAGTATTATTTATATTTCCATTTAAATGCATTCTGTATGGCAGTGGAATAAAATGTTTCTAGTGAAAAAAATGTATTTTTGTACAGCTGGTAAAATCACAGCTAGTACCTAAATTTCTTAACACCTAAAAATGTGTAAGTATACTTAAATAAATAACTACTAAGTGATTTTTTTTTAATATTTAGTTACATTCTCCCCATGTTAATGTTGAGAATAAACAGCAAAGGAGTAAGAGAGGGAAGCAACCATCCCAGTCTGTGTTTAGATTGGCTTAAGCATTGCTGACTGAGCACTCCAGACACTGGACTTGCTTTAGCTCCCTTTTCGCTGAGGTCACCTGTACTTTGTTCAGTTCAGGACACTCTGGCCTTGGCCTCTCTGATAAATGTGGCTCAGGTAAGCTCATAAGAGGAACAATCATTTTTACCAGTCAAACTCTTTCATTTCTTCATTAAGAGGACAAATCAGAGAGTTCAGCATAAATAATTAAAGTATACAGTAGACAAGAAAAAGAAGTAGCACTTGGGTCCACTCATTCCAAATTTTTAATATTTAGAAAATATTCTTAAATTTAGATGATATTGAATAAATAGTAAAATAACCTGTCATTTAGTATGCAGCTACATATGAATATATCCCATTATAAACAAAATATACAATGGTCCTAAAAGCAGTGTTGTCATCGAAACTTTAAGTTGTGCTTTTTAAATATTTTAGTTACTAGAGAGCTTTCAAATGGATAGAAAATTTCAAATAAAATAATTATCTGAGAAACATGAGCTTCAATTTACATTTGATTGAAATTTTAGCTCTTTTTTTAAATTGCAAAAAGTCTTTTAAATTATTTTGTATTGCTCTTGAGTATAGCATTTTGAAAGCTGTTTCAACTTTATATTTATCTTAATGAGAGTCCAATATACAAAGAGCTCTATTTCAGCTATTCATATTGTCCCATTATTATTTTCTCCCTACTGCAAGAGAATGGATGCATATTTAACACAATATTTATGAGTTCCAAATATATTTTGCAGGAGGTTGACTGAATGAATGCAAAAGCTTAAAGATTTTTCTGTATTTTAAGACCTTAAAAGAAACTGACCTCTTTTCAGTTTAATCTGAATGCATTATTTGTTATATTATTTTATTTCTGTAACATTTTATATGTTATTTTTATTTGAATGCCATGTATGCTCTCTATAGCAAATTGAAAGCAGAAATGAATAAAAGCAAGAGTTACCAGGATCTTTCTACTTCAACTCTCCAAGTCTATTCTCTTAACAAATGTAACAGTTTGGTATATATATATATATATATATGTATATAATATATATATAAATATATACAATCACCTATCATCTACTTACCAGTTAACAGAGTCACTATGTAATGTTTAGTGAAGCACAACTCACATAAATAAGGAATTTAAAATAAATATGCAACCCAATGAATTAGTGCATGTAAATACCTATATGACCATAATCTAAATAGAAAATAGAACATTGATAATCTCCAAAAGCAGCCTCTTGCTGTTAATCAATCAAATTGCTTATTCACATTCCAAAGTTCATTGTTATGCTGATTTCTAAGCTTTTTCTTATACTACAGAAATTTCTCTTGCAATAGTTATTATGTACAGATACTTTGTGTCTTTTGCTAAATATGCTTGTGACGTATTATTGTTATATAGAATGATAATAGATCAATTATAATTGTTAATCCACTCTATGATATACCACAATTGATTTCCATTCGAGTATTGTTGGATATTTGGAATGTTTGCAGTCTGGGACTTGTTGTGGATTGAATTGTGTGCCTCACCCCAAAATTCATATGTTGAATGTGACCTTACTTGGAGATAAGGTCTTTACAGAAGTAATTAAAATAAGGCCATTAAGGTGATCCCTAATCCAATGTAACCTGTGTCTTTATAAATACTGGAAATTTGAAGACAGACACCCACAGGGAGAAGGCCATGTGAAGAAAAAGGCAGATATCTGGGTGACATGCTCACGACCACAGTAGGGCCAGGACTGCCACCAGCAAACCCCCAGAAGCCAGACAAGAGGCAAATTCCTTTTCTATAGCCTTCGGACAGGTGCAACCTTCACCTCAGACTTTTCATTTCTATACTGTGAGATAATAAATCTCTGTTGTTTAAATATTGAGTTTGTGGTACCTTTATAGGAGAACGATTTGACTAGCTGTATGAACGATTAGGGTTATGTGACTGTGAGCATTCTTGTATCTATAAACATGAATGTTTACTGGGCATATAGATATGATTACAATTAGTGTGTAATAGAAAATTTGTGTATTCTAACTCACAGACAATGCCAGTTTTTAATGTTTTAATGTGTTTGTAACATTTACTACCAGTATAGAATAATTCAATATGACAAATTGTTGTTGATTTTAGCCATTTTGATGGGTGATAATATATTATGACTTTCATAAACATTCCCATGGTTATTAATTAAGCCAAACTCATGTTTTGTTATCATTTCAATACATTCTTTCAGAAAGTATTTTTTCATATCTATTGCACATTTTTGTATTAATCATTCTTAATTATTTGTGAAGATTACACATTTAAAAAATGAGTCCATTGACTGCTGTTTTTCTTACAAGTGCTTTATCTTTCCCTATCCCTATCTCTTGTATTTTCATTCTATTAATAGCTTCTTTCACTGAACAGATGGTTTAATTTTAATGTAATTCAATAAAGTTTTTTAGGAAAATAAACTAAAGCTTTCCAAACATCCAATTCCTTAACATATTTTGCTTTCTTTAACTTCTAGAGCATTATTTTGTGTTTCACACCTAACTTTTTTTCTGTATGTTATATGGTCAGATTTCATTAGTTTGCATATGGCTATATAATATTTTAATACAAAGTTGATGTTATGACATGCACATTTAAATGAAATTTTCAGATGACTTTGCATTGTCTAAGTAATTTCCTAAGCAATTTCCATTTTTGTGTTATTCTTAAGCAAAACTTCTTTAATTACTATAGCTTTATAATCCATTTTTATATTAAATCTGACTAAATCTTCAAAACTATTTCTACTTTATTCAAAAATTGTGTTTTTTTTAAAAATACTTTAATTCTTTTTTCTATTATTTTCTTTTGTATCATTTGCTCTCACCTTTGTGATTCCTTCCTTTCACTATGTTGCATTTGCTTATCTTTTTGGAGATAAACTTTAATTTTAGAATTTCCTTTTTTGTTTCAAATGCGTGAAGATGAGGCTTCAAATTTTCTTTAAACCATAGTTTATATTTTTCAAATAAGTTTTAACATGCTATATTCTATGGGTTTTTCTTCAAAAAATTTTAGGAATATCTTGGCAATTCATAAACTCTGTCACACACATTCACACACACATACCCTTTATTGACTACCAAAGTTAATTCGTAGATCACTTTGACAAGAATTGATTGCTTTAAGTAAGATGACATAGTAAAGAAACTGTGATGTAGATATATAATAGAATACTACTCAGATACAAATAGATGAAATTTTGCCATTCATGACGATATGGATGGAACTAGAGGTGATTATGCTAAGTGAAATAAATCAGAAAGAGAAAGATGAAAATGAAATGATATCCACTCATGTGGAATATAAAGAAATAAAGCAAACAGACAAACAAAAGAAAAACTAACACTGATAACAGAACTGAGGAGGAGGGTGGGAGCAAAGGGGGAAAAAGGGGTGCAATGGAGAGCAGTGGAACACTTAGTAATTTGGTGGTGAATGTGTTGTAAAAAAGTGAACCTGACCATCTAAAACTTGTGTAGTAAATCAATGTGACCTCAATTATAAAAATTAAAAGGAATTAAAGATTTACTAGAAAAAAATCAATAGCTTTAAAATATTGAGTTTCCCAATCCATGAACAAGAATCTTCCAACATTTAAATTTTTATATAAAACATAGTTCATTGTTTCTGTAAAAATATACTGCAATATTCTGTTTGACTTAGTTGGAATTCTGTGAACTTGCCAATGCCACAAGTAGTAATCAAGCCCACAAAGAATAGTTCCACCTTCAAATGTACCATAGTCATTCTGTATCAGCCTTTTTGAATCTTCATAACATTTTAGAAACATGTTGGCAATTTATAAACACACACACACGTAACCTGTTGAGATTTTATTTTTATTTTGTTTTTTTCATTATGTTTTGTATAAGTACAAAATAATTTAATATTTAACCTAAATTCAGAAATCTTGCTAAAACCAACATTTATCCTAATAATTTAGCCTAATAATTTTGTTGTATATTCTTTAATTTTCACATGAAAGTTATATCATCTGTTCATTATGAGCTTTTTTTAAAACTTTTTAGAATTTCTTTTTCTTGCCTTTACATGGATTAAAATCTGCATTGTGATGAAGAGAGTTTTGATAATTAATTATCCTAAAAAGTTAACTTTTTTAGAATGCTTCTTCTAGGATATTGACTATGGATATTTTACAGATATCCTTAATCAGATGAATGGATTTCTCTCTAATTTCTATGTAGTTACTGGTTTAATCACAATTATATATTAAATATATGGACTATTTTCTGCATTTATTGCCAATTAATTTTAATATTTAATCTTTATCTTATATATGTCACTTTGCTTAGATGTATTTTATAATTGTGAAACAAACCTTTCTCCTACAAAATCTAATTTGGTTGTGATGCATTATAAGGTTTTCTGCTTTTTCTTCTGATGATATTTATGTACCCTTTTCATCTAAATTTTCAAATTGCTAATATAATCAATTTATTCAGAATATCCACTTATAATCATTTTAATTTCTAAAGATATCCTTGGGGATTTTTGCCTCTGAGTATTTTTCTCCTTTGTATGGTAACAATTTTTCTTGCTCAAGTAATTTTATAACTTTTTGAAAGTTTTTAACTCTTTTTCTATTAAATTATTTTATATTATATCATTGTTGGCTCTTGTTTTTATGATTACTTCCTTTCATTATATTACATTTGCTTATCTTTTTGGAGATAAACCTTACTTTTAGCATTTACTGTTTATTTTCTAATGCATCCATGTAAGGCTTCAAATTTTCTTTAAACCACAGTTTATATTCTTCACATAAGTTTTTATATATAGTATGTGCTTATAATCTATTTCAAACTATTTTCTAAGTTGCAATGTTATCTCTTCTTAGACTCATGATATTTACATAACATTCCTTTATAAAACATAAAAATTAGCTTTAGTTTTTAATGTGCTAGTGATAGAATAGATATTCTCTAGATGCTGAATATAATCACAAATACAACTTGGTTAAGTTTGATATTCAAGTGTTTCAACTCTGCTATACACTGGTTGCTGATTTCTGTATGCTTCTTATACCTTATTAAGTAATATATACTAAAGTGATACATTGATCAGTATTCTCTTTGAAAATCACCAATTTTTGACTTATATATACTAAAGCTGTGATATTTGCTGGATAAAATGTAGTTTCATTTTACCTTGTTAATGCACTGAACATTTCATAATATTTCTTATAAATGCTAATTCTTTTACCTTAAAATCTACTTCTTCTGATATTTTATGTATTTGATATTGTGATGTCTTTTTTCACTTTTCTATGGTTTATCTTTTCACCTATCTCTCTCTCTCTCTCTCTCTATATATATATATAATATATATATATATATATATATATATCTGCCTGAGAACATGGGGTCAGATTTTATTTTCTTTACCATTTGACTGTTTCTATTTTAATTAGCTATTATATTAATGTTTATTTTAATTACTAGTATTTTTAAGGATCAAATCTATAAGATCACTAAGCATTTTCCTTTTGTCCTACATAGCCCATGTTATTTTTCTCTCTGCCATATTTTTGATGATCTCTTATTACTCATTTTTATCTATTTTTAGTTTGAGAGTTATATACTATTTCACTACTATTTTAGGTGATGAAGATGATAATATGCAAGCTTTATTATAAAGTTTAGTCTTTCATGAACTTATTCTTGAAAACTATAAAAAATCTAAATTGTACTTAAATGTCTCCCTCCTGACTTACACAATATTGTTGTCAAATGTATTATTTGGTATATACATGAAACCACTCAAGACACTATTTTTGTAGCAAATAGTCAGCATGCGTTCATATTTAATGGAATATTTATTATTTTCATTGCTTTCTGTATCTGTAAGGTACTGTGTGGTATAATTTTTTCTTCCTGAAATAAATTTTCTGCATCTCTGTTAGTGTGAATCTGTCGATAAAACAATTCCCAGTTTTTGTGTGTATCAAATGTTTTATTTTATCTTTGAAGAATATTTCCTTGTTTGAAGAGAAGATGAAAGAGAAAGGAGGAAGAAACATTTTAAAGGAAGAAGGAAGGAAGGGAGGGAGGGAGTAGGAAGTGAGGGAGGGAGGGATGAAAGTGGGGGGAGGACTTTGTTTTCGCTTGATCCCTACCCTACCCCTACCAACCTGGGTCATGAAACCTGGCCCTTGAGCTTCCCCTGGTCTACACCTCAGCCACTGGCTAAACCTGAGCCCCCAGGATAGACAATTTTAGTTTGGTAGTTTTATTTCTTACCATTGTGAAGTCATCATTCCATTTTTTTCAGTTACTGTCAGGCTAACTACTCCTTGAAGGTAATCTTTTCATGTATATTATGGTCAAACATTATTCGAGGGCTGTCTGTTAGGATGTTTTTGGATGAGATTGACATTTGCATTGATAGACTGAATAAAGAAGACTGCCCTCCCCAGTGGAGATAGGTCTCACTCAATCAAATGAAGATGTAAACAAACAAATAAAAAGACTCTACAATAAAAAAGAGTGAACTCCTTCATGACTGTCTATGAGTTAGGACATCAGTTTTAATACCTTTGAACTCTAACTAAAACATCAATTCTTTCTGGGTCTTGGGACTGATAGTCTTCCACCTGAGCCTATATCATCAACTTGCTTAGTTCTCAAGTCTTCGGACTCCATTTTCAATCATGCATTTCCAGCTTTCTAAATGCAGATATTGGGACTTGTCAGAATCATGTGAGACAATTTAACATCATAATATACAAAAATTCTAATTATTTTAAGCTCTGCCCTCTCTTCTTTTTGCTACTGGTCACAAATTATGTTTTTATATATTTTATCCCAATTAACTTAGATTTATAGTGAATTTTATGCATTTCTTCTCATTTTTTGGAATACATATGAATTTATAATAGAATATTCTAATGAATGACTGTTCTAACAATGTCCTAGCTTGTGTATAATACATCAGTTATACTGGAATCTGAAACTTCCCAACATTAATGGTACAAAATACCACAACAAAAGCACCACAACCAAAACACCATTTCATATAGGCCTAGATATCCTACCCTACACAGAAATGAGCTAGAATAGATGAGTGGATGAAACACATGATGCCCCTACAACAGGAGAGAATTTGAAGTCTGAAAATATATGTTCGCCATATGAGGCAGTCAAAAAAAAGATGAAATGGATGGTAAAATGTGTGGCCCAACCTAATGTTGTGTCATCTCACTCTTGTACACATGTAAGAAACAAATAAAACATTAAAATGTTTGAGTAAATATTTGTATTGATACATGTTCATCTAGTTTAATGAAATAATCTATAAATATAGATGCTCTTATTGGTTCTTTTGTTGTTTTTTTGGTTGTCATGATGATCCATGCAAATACTGAATAATTTTTAGGCAGCACTGCAAATCACATTGTTAAGATTACAAACCTGAATACACATATTTCATTATAAAGTGGCACTTATATACTCAAGTGGTCTGTTTGCTTTGGAATATATGCACTGAGATGTGAAGCAAATTCTACAGAAAATAAAAAAGGGGCAAAATAAAATTACAAGTCTTTTTTATATTTGTTGATGCATTTACTTTTACAGGAGAACTTTATTTTTGTATGATTCAAGTTACTGTCTAGTATATATTTTTTTAAACTTCACTCTCTTTAACACTTCTTATACAGAGGTCCAGTGGTAAGAAAAAACTTAAACGTTTGTTTATCTGGGCATATCTTATTTATTTCCCTCATTTTTGGAGGACAGTTTGGACAGATATAGGAATCTTGGTTTACCACTTTTTTAAGTGTTTAGCATTTAAAAAAATTGCCTCTGGCCTTCAGATTTTTTGCTACTACATGATATTATTCTATATCTCCTGTATGTGGTGAGTTATTTTACCATAGCTGCTTTAAGACCTTTTTCTTTCAATAGTTTAACTATAGTGTGTCTCTGTGTGGATCTGTTTGCAACTATCTGACCAGGAGTTTGCTGAGCTTCTATTTATAAACCCATTTCTTTGCTAAAATTTAGGAAATTTGCAGTCATTATTTCTTCAAATGAGTATTCTCCCTCCTGGAATGCCCATAATACATATATTGCTCTTTTTGATGATATCTTTGGATTTTGTATCTTTGATTAATGATGATGATGATTATGATGATAACGTTAGTAATTCAGACTTGATTTCAAATGTACCATTTAGCGTTCACTGATTGGTCTGTCTCTTCAGTCTGTTTTTGCATACCTCCATTGATCTTTTTAGATTCAGTTATATTTAGAGCTTTGGAAAACCTACTTTGTTCCTTTCATAATTTCAATCTCCTTGTTGATGTTCATATCTTGTTAATATATTGTTTTCTGATTGCTTTCATTTCTTTGTCTATATCTTTCTTTAGTGCTTAGAACATATTTAAATAACTGCTTTAAAATCATGTAAGTGGTTTGGGGTCAAGATAGTGACCTGTTAGGAATGAATTTTACCTCTTCCCCACAGAACAACTAGGAATTCACTTATTTTCCCGACATAAATACTGAGGAAAAGCAGGTCCAGAGGTTATAGAGAGGGAGCAGCAACTGCAATCAGAAGAGTAGGCAAAAACATTGGGATTCAGAGTTATATCACAGATTCAGGATTCAGGCTTCAGCATAGGGGGTGGAGCTGTGGAAAGAACCAAGCTGTCCAGAGAGTAACTCCAAAAGCATCAGAGAGCCTGCCCAGTGGGACCAGGACATGAAGTAGGGGAAACAGTTTGTCACCGGGTGAGAGGAGGATCAGTGCCCAGGTGGTCTTAGTGGGAACCACAGAAGGGAAATTATACCAGGTACTGCCTTAATCAGAAGGCAGCTAGGAAAATCCCCTATCCCCACCCTCTCACACCACCATAGTGAACTGGAGTGACAGAACCTGCCCACTGGAAATTCTACCTGAGGCTTACAAGAAGAAGAGAATCTACCAGAACCCACAAGACTACCAACTAGTACCAACCAGTAGGAAGAGGTGGAAGTGCAGTCTACTGAGACTGAACCTGGAAGAATTGGAAAACCTGAACAGAACAATCTCAAGAAAAAGAAATTAAAGAAGTAATCAAAAGTCTCCCTAGAATTAAAATCCCAGAAAAAGATGTTTTTTCTAATGAGTTTTACCAAACCTTTAGAGAAGAATTAATTCCTATTCTTCTCAAACTCTTCCAAAATGTTGAAGAACAGAGAACACTCCCAAAAGCCTTCTATGAGGCTAACCTCATACTGATACCAAAAGATGATAGATCTTACCAAGAAAGAAAGTCACAGACTATCTCTAATGAATAGAGATGCAAAAATTGTCAACAAAATATTAGCAAACCGAATCAAACAGTGCATCAAAAACATCATCCATCATGGCCTTATGACTTATCCCAGGGATGCAAGTTTGGTTCAACATGTGCAAATCTATTAATGCAATACACCATATCAGCAAGAGGAAGAAGAAAAACCACATGATCATATCAAAAGATGCAGAGAAAGCTTGTGACAAGACCCAACACACATTTATGATAAAAACCATACATAAAATGGAGATAGAAGTTACATACCTCTGTGTAATAAAGACTATATACAATAAACACGCAGTCAATATCATAGTCAATGGTGAAAAATTGAAAGCATATCCTTTAAGGACAGGAAGAAGGCAAGGTTTTCTGCACCACTATTCAAAGTCATAATGGAGGGCACAGTGAGAGCAATTAGGCAAGAAAAAGAAACAAAGAAAAATAAACATTTGGGACTGCATCAAACCAAAAAGCTTCTTCACAGTGAAAGAAAAAATCACCAAACAAAAAGACAACCTACTAACTAGAAGATTTTGGTGCTCCAATATCTGGGGCTAATATCCAAAACATACAAAGAACTCATAAAACTCAATAACAGTAAAAGAGGCAATCCAATAAAAAATGGGAAGAGTGATTACAGAGACATTTTTCCATAGAGGATATCACCTTATACCTGAGAGATTGGCTATTATCTAAATGTCGGGAAACAACAAATGCTGATGAGGATATGGAGAAAAGGGAACACTCTTACATTGTTGGTTGGAGTGCAAACTGGTGCAACCTTATGGAAAAGAGTATGGAGATTCCTCAGAAATTTGAAGATGGAAATCCCATATCATCCTACTTAAAAGTATATACCAAAAAAAAAAAACCAAAAAAACACTGTCACAAAATTTATGCACCCTTGTGTTTATTCTAGCCCTATTCACAATTACTAAGAACTGGAAACTACTTAAGTACCCAACATTAGATGAACTGATAAAGATGTGGCATATATACACAATGGAATGTTACACAACCCTTAGAAGAGATGAAATCCTATCATTTGAATCAACATGGATGAATCTAGAGGAGATTATGCTAAGTGAAATAAGTCAAAAGCAGAAAGATATCAGATGATCTCACTCATAGGTTTAATGTGAACAGAAAAATCAAAGGAACGGATGAAACAAAACCAACTGTTGGATGTTGGAAATAGAACTGAGGTTACTAATAGGGAATGAGATGGGGGTGGGGGTAGGTGGAGGTGGGGCCTACTGGAAAACGGTGAAGAACACTTGGTTATTTGGTGGAGGGCAGTGTATGCTGATATATATCTGAGGAATGGAGAAATCGCACATATGGGGAAGTGCACATATGAGCTTAACCTGTAAAACAAAGTTACTGTAATGAAATTATCAAAAAATCTTTAATGCATAATCTTTCTTCACAAGTTTTTTGGATATTTACTTTATTCCATTGAATGGGACTATTTCTCCAAATGCTTGGTGATTCTTGTTGGAATTGGGCTTTTGAAAAAAGAGCCATCTCTCTTAGATTTTAAACATTGGTTCAAAAGATCCATACTAATAAATAGGTCCAGAGTCTTGGAGTTTGAGTGAAAGTTTAAGCACTTGTTAGTATTATTTGAGAATACGTCATTTGTGGTTCCTTGTGTATACTTCTGCTTCCAATTTACCTAGCTTTTTTAATGCAATTTTTGAAGGATTATCATTCCAGCTTCTATACTGGTCTATATTTTGACTTTTTCTCAAGATATTAGATATTCTATTTTACTCCTATGTTCATAATCTCTTTCCCTCAGGCATCTATGTTTCTCCCATTTACACAGATCACTGCATTCTGTGGTTTCTAACCTGAAATCCAAACTATGTTGCCATTTATGTGTGAGCTCTAAGGTAGCCAATTCAGATAACAGTTTCTCAGGCAGTTCACACACAAGTATAATGTTGCAAAAATATTTTTTGTTCTGTTCTTTTCAGTCCAAGGGAGGGAAATATGAGTTGGACTACTTGCTCCCAATCATGCCACAACATAAGGAAGTATTTGAATAGGGTAAGAGAAAGTAAAAACATTACAAAAGGTCCTACCATTTTGAATGTGGTTTTTACTTGATTAAGGGTTAAATTTAATTACTGTAAACATTGATTATTTTACATACGCTCTATAAATTTACTCTGCTTGTTTGTTTATGTTTTAATAATGAAGGCCTAGAACTTCCTATTCTGCATTCTTGTGGACATATTTAATTTGGATTCCTCTAAGTTTTCTCCTTCTCTTGATGGAAAGTTGTCATTTGATTCTAGTCTAACAGTATGTTAATACTAAGTTCAGTCATGTTCTTTGTCTTTATACAAGATTATAAAATGACTACAGTTTATTGTAATGACTATTGAGATCAATAGTGATTACATAAGATCCTATAACTGAAAGAATTCAAATGTAAAACTTTAATAAAGTATGTGGTTTAATTGGAGAGTATGGGGAAGTCACAAGAAATCTTTGAGGGACTGACCTAATGAGACTATGAGCTACTAGAATCATTACTTCAGAAGAACCTGGAAATTTTTTTTATTTTAGGAGTCCTATATGCACTACTGGTCACCTCGAAAAGATAGGCTATGCAGTCAGTTAAATATATAAATCTATATACGATTTCCCAGAAAATGAACTCTTCTTATCTTCTTTGAATCAAATTAGTCAAATGAACCATTATATTCTTGTAGGAAAATATCAATCCTGAATTTTTCCATTTTTTGTTATGCTAAGAACATTTTTCTTGGAGAGTTATTTATTTTTAACAAAAATTTTCATCCCATTTAACAATACATTGACAGACTTCTTAAAATAATTAGTAAATATTAGTAAAGTATTCTAAAGAAGTTGTTCATTTGGAAAATAATTCAATTTATATAAAAGAACATTAAATAATGTAATTTACCACATATCATGAAGCATTCATTAAGTACATATTCTTACCTTTAGTGTTTGTTCTGCCTCATAGACACAATCTTTTTGAAAATTACTATTTTGAGTACATTTCCATAATCTTTATTTTATTAAACATTAGTGCAATTGTTAAAAGAAATGAACCAAAACAGATTGTTCACTTAAAATGAGATACATTTGAAGTTCGGTGGATACATTTTACTGAATTTTAAAGATGAAACATACAACAATTCAGAATGTGTATCTACCATAGCTGAATATTTTATTATGCAATGACACTCCTATTTAGAAATAATGTAACTACAGAATAAAATTACAATCAATAAGTCATATCTATTTCACAGAGACTATCATGAATACAGGTTGGGAGAAAGTTAAAAAATGCATTATTTAAAGAATCATCATAATTATGTTAAACACATATTTGCTACTTAAGACTATAAAATAAATTTCAAAAACTTTCCAACTTCAACTGTTATAGAGGTATTTAAATGATCAGAAATATTCCTATTTAGAATATTCTCCTGTTTTCATGCAGTGACACCAAACCTAAGCAGAACTTGAGTTGGTAAGGCTGTATCTCTCTAGAAGGTGGTCTCATTGCAGATTTACTATGTAACACTAGAAATGCATGTTACTTTGAGTTTTCATAGATAAAGATATACTTTTAAGAATGAAAAGGAATACATAATGAAATGTAAGCAAACATACAAAATTAAATTAATTCCTCCTATTTAAATATATTACTACTGATATGTTCAATAAAATAAAATTTTTTTTTTCAGGATAGCTTTGGGTATTCAAGGCCTTTTGTGATTCCAAACTTCAGCATTGTTCACTCAATTTCCTTAAAAAATGTCTCTGGAATTTTGATGGGAATTGTATGTAAAAAATAAAGATGGAACTCCCATTTGATCCAATAACCCCACTCCTAGGTATATACCCAGAGAGTACAAAATCCCAAATCAGGAAAAATATCTTCACTCCAATGTTCATAGCAGCACAGTTTACAAAAGTTAAGATGCAGGACAACCTAAATGCCCATCAACAGATGAATGGATAAAGAAGCCGTGGGGCATATATACTCAGTGGAATACTATGCAGCTACTAAAATCCTAAAAAACCAAAAGTGCATCCTTTGTAACAATCTGGATGGAACTGGAGGGAATCATTTTAAGTGAAATAAGTCAGAAAGAAAAAGAAAAATACAGGATGGCTTCACTCATATGTAGAATATAATAAAATGAAACACATAACCAGATAAACCCCAGCAAAACCTCACAGGACACAAGATGATGGCGGCCAGAAAGCTTGGGTAGGAAGAAGGAAGAAAAGAGGGAACAAGGTGGTGGTGAACGACACTGGGACTTTGGTGGTAAGTACGCTGTAAAAGCCATAGTCCGAGGAATTCAGTATCTTAAAATGATTACGACTTTGTAAACAAAGAAATAATAGTGAAATTACTATATCGAAAATAAACAAAATAAAATATTTTTAAATATGCATTTCCAAGTGTACCCTGGCAGGGTAGCAATTTAATCAGCTGTCTTCTACCCAGACCATGTATCCCAAGGACCCGGGTTCAAGATTCAGTGCTAGAGCGAAAACCAAGATGAACATATATATCAATAGAGTTCTTCTTCCTCTCTACTCTTCCTGTCTCTGCTCACCTTCATTTCTGCACTTCTCCTTTAATTTTTTTAAATATGCATTTCCATTAAGTACAAATTCCTAAAACTTTATAAGGGCAATGTTTAACTTACTTGCTCACTTTGGGTCCTAGAACCTTGAATTAAGTAATGAGTTTAGACCCACTTAGACAGAGTATCAGCATATAACAATATCTGAAGCTTTTCTTTTAAAAATGTGTGAAAACAATTGCAAAGTTTATATTCTTTAATCTAAACATGCCATCAGTTCTTCCTCAATAACCTAATAATTTGTAATCACTATAAATGAGCACCTAAGTCTCAGTAAATCTAAACTATCATCTTTCTGTCTCTTCAATTAAAGCACTTATCTATTGTTGTGTAACATACCACTACCAACCTCAAAGGCTTAAGACGTTAATAATCATGTATTTGCTTACGAATGAGCAATTCTTTTCAAATATTAGTATAGTTTATCCTTGCTCTATGTGACTTCAGCTAGGAGAAACTTCCAACTTTTGAGATGGTGTACTTCCATGGCTAGCAAACTGATTTTATCTAGGATCTTATCTGGGGTTATACATCACAAACATCGGTTTCTGATATTTATTCATTTCTGAATTTGGTGGTAATATTCTCAGATATAGAAACACTGTCTGACATAAGAAGAAACATGTATTTGGTCTCAGCCCAGCTCCTGAGCAATTTTAGGAGTAAAACCCTGGTAATTTCCTAAATAATAATAATAGGAGCATATTTTTTATAATACTTAGTTTTTGTCTCTAGCTTCCCCATGTCTTACCTTACACACCTCTTTGAGTATGTATATTTGAATTCTTGAATTGTATCTGTTTATAGCAAATGTGTCTATTATCCATCTGTTATGTATCTATCACATGATGGAGAGGTCTAATGGTCAGGGAAGAAGTATTATTTTTATATATACATTAGGGAGTTAGGAATAAATAGATAGCACTCAAAACCATGAAGCTGAATCAGATCACCTCAGGACAGAGTATAGGCAGAAAAAATTAAGAGGATAAAAGAAAGTAGTTTGAAGAGAATCAGATAATACTGCATCTATAAAAAGAGTTATAAGGTAGAAGAAAGATTTATGGTAGAAATATGAAATTAAATATATATTATTTTGATAAATAGAGTTATAGTTAATCAATAAATAGAGTAATTCTTATAAAAATCCACAAAATTATAAGAGGAAGAAATACTTCTAAATTCACTCCATAAGGTCAGTTTTACCCCATACTATGAATTCAGCTAAACACAGCTAAAGATATCATAAAGACATCGATCACAGACCAATATCCCTTAAAAATATATATGAAATTCACCAGCAAAATATTATCAACCTAAATACAGCAACATATTAAAAGTATTCATCATGAATAAATTCAGGTGGGATTTTGTTTAATCCTTAAAATAATGTAATATACAAATCATCACTTATTTAGGCATACATCATGTAAATACATTAGTAGGTCTAGAAAATATTTAACACTATCCAACACCCATCATGATAAAACTTCTTAAGAAACATGGAATTAAAAGGTATTTTATTTATAAAAATCTATAGTGAGCGTTGTGCTTCATAGTAAAAGACTGAACACTTCCTCCTTAAGGTCAGAAAAAAGACAATAAAGTCTACTTTCATCTTTTCCATTATACATTGTACTAGAATTTCTAGTCAAACAATTAAGAAAAAATGGGAAGAAACCAAATTGTAATGAGACAAGTAAAATGGACCATAATTATGAAAAACAAACAAATGGATAAATAAATAAATGGGCATATAAAAAAAAGCATCTATACCCTAGAACTTGGAGTATATTTTTGAGTATTATAAATTAAGGAAAGTGAAATTATATGACATGATAAGAAATATCCTAAAATAAAATATAAAATTAGAAATACTATTTAAATAGATAAAATATACTGACAATACAAGTGCTCACAAAAGGAAAAATAAATATAATTCAAGATAAATTGTTTTAAAATATAGAATGTTGTCAAGAATACGACTCATCAAGAAAATGTGACAGTAATGGAAATATGCATTTAGTATTATACTGATAAACCACATTGAAAAGTTTACACATAGATTGTTATAGGTGGACACAATTGCCAAAGGCAAGATTCTTAAAAGAATCAACTGATAATCTAGATTTCATTTAAATTAGAAACTTCTGTTCTGAGAAAGACAGTGTAAGAACATGAGAAGACAAGCCAGACACTGAGTAAACATTTACAAAAGGCATCTGATATAAAGAAGTTATTCAATATATACAAATAATGCTAAAAATACAAAAATACAATTGCTGTTGAAACAATTGAAAAATGGATCAAAAACTCATCAAAGACAACTCATCAAAGAATAAATACAGATGGCAAATTAACAGATGAAGAGATACTCTACATCATATGTTATAGAGAAATAAAAACAATGAGATGTACTATCACCTATAAAAATGATCCAAAACTGGAACCCTGATAATTCCAAATTCTAGTCAAGATAGAGTGAAAAAGGACTTCTTAGTCATTGCTGATTGGAATGCAAAATCCTACCACCATTGTGGATGACAGTGGCAGTTTTTTTACAAAACTAAACATGCTTTTACTACATCATCAGCAACTGTGCTCAAAGGAATTGAAAACATGTGTCCACACATAAAAATCTGCACACAGATGTGTGCAGCTTTATTCATAGTTGGCAAAACATGGAAGCAACTAAGATGTCCTTTGGTAGATGAATAGATAAATTAGTTATAGTACATCCAGACAATGGACTATTACTCAACACAAGAATTACACTTAGTGGTGAACATAATGCAGCATATACAGATGATGATTTACAATGAAGCATACCAAAAATCTACATAATGTTATATACAATGTTAGCTCAAATATACTTTTTATCACCTATGAAGTTATGAAAAAGTATAAAGGTATCTCAAATGCATATTACAAAGTAAAAGAAATCTATTTGAAAAGGTAACATATTGTATGACTTTAATTCTATGATCTGGAAAAGTAAAATAATGGAGACAATATTAAAATGAATGGTTGCCAGGGAATATATGGGTGAAAATAAATGGGATTATGGAAACACTTAATGAAACAATTCCAATGAATAATTTAGATCTTAAAGTGAACATTTTGCCTTTATTTACTTTTCTGGACTAAATCTTCATTTTGTTCATGAATTAGAAGCCATTAACATCTCTCCAAGTCTCATTAAAAATAAATTAATCTTTGAAGACAAATTTTAACATTTATTTCAAATTCACCTGAAAACTGTAATTAGTAGAAATCCAGTGACAAGAGCAGCATTTCATCATATATTGCTAATAGAAAATTTCACTTAAGAAAACAAAACAAAAATAAGCACAAAAACAAAAGAATCTGGTATCATTGCTATGGTCTGTGTCAAATAAACACTGAGGAACTTACGTGACCTTGGAAATTTACTAAAATGTTGCAATATCCCATAATACTCAATCTATTAATGTAATATGTTTTTCCTAAAGCATAAAAATAATTATCAAAATACAATGGACATTTGAAACTACATTTACACTTTTATGTAAAAGTAACACTATAGGAAAGAATCAACAAAAAACATTATGAAACCCACTTAAAAGAAAATTATTTGCTTAAAAGAAAATTACTTTTAAGATCATAGATTCATTTTTATTTTATAGATATGAAATAAACCTAATTATAATGGATGTCATGTGTTAAATGAAGAATTTGCACTTTACTGGAAATACTGGCCTCCAATCAAATGCTGTCTTTTCAACTGGATCTATTAATCATATCATTTATCCACCCCTAATTCTTCTTCGTCTGTCTACATTTCCCCATAGGACTTTAGTTCTCTAATACCATATAACATTTTTGTAATTATATTATGTATTTTTATCCATGTTTCCTCACTAGTACATAAGTCTTACAAAGTAGGGGGTTTTGCCTATTATATTCTCCAATGTAGCAAAGAATCAGAATATTTGTCATATAGCAGCAAATCAATAAAATAGCAAAAGTGGTTTTCTCTTAGTTAAAATACAATAAAACAAGCAAACAGAACTGTTTTGGCTCTGGATCATTTCACAATTCAGACCTTTCTATAGTTAGAACATCCTAACCACCCATTATTCTGTCTTTTCAATATGTTCACAAAATAACTGTGTTTAATATGTCCTGGTTTCTGTACTTCAAAATACCATGGATATTTACTAAACAGAAAATTAGGTCATTTTAGTTTTGTTTATTTTTATTTTGAATTCTAAAATTCAAATAGTAAAATGTCATAGATATAATATGTATAACTCCTTTTAAGATCCTACAATTAAATGTTTTTTTACCTAGAAAATTTGGAAATATTTTACCTTCTCTTTTTCTACTTGAAGATATCTTTGATTTATTAGCTTTAAAACTGCAGTGAAGCAAGAAAATTGCAATTATTGAAGAGGAGCAGGATTTATTATCCTTCCTGAGATGATAGACAGAAAATGAATCTTAAAAAAAGTTATAAAAATGCATAATAAAATTACCAACTTATTGATGCTTTTCAAGCTAATAATTACAAGCCTGAAAGAACACTGCATTTGATAGCTAGAATAGCCCTGTTATTTACACATCAAGGTTGGTTTGACACTGAATAAAAACAGTGCTGTTGATGGCTGTACTTAATCTGTAATAAATATGCCACCCATGTTTCATTATTAAAAAGAAGCAAAATATGCTTGTATTTGTTGGCTGGTGCATTTTATTTCTGAGAATTTTCCAAACATTTTACATCACTTTATCAATTGATTTGAATACACTTTTTTGAATTAAGACATTAACTCCTTCATCATAAACCAAAGTTTTATGCAAATGAGATTTATATAAATGAGATAAATGTTTCTAAATATTACTTTATAAAAGTATAATAAAAACAATGCACTGGTATTATGCATAAAGTTGAAAGTGGTAAAAAAATAGAGTTCAACCTTAAATTTGAAAATTTTTCTCACACATGGAATAAAAATAATTTGCTCTTATTTTCTGCTCTTAATAAAATGATGGCACACATGGATCTAATGCCTCGGCTCAGCACATGAACTTCCACTCCCCACTGTTGACCTGATGATAGCACTGCTGAGTGTTCCATGTACCAGCAGCAGAGGTCAACACTGAGTCCTTGATATACCTTTCTCCAGAGATGATTAGTTAACTACCTAGTATAAGATGATTATACCATACAGCTCCTATCATGGAAAGGGCAATGGCTTTTCTTGTTTTTATTTTTATTTTTTTCTAACAGAAATAGACACTTACCTGGGATATGAGTTTGACTTTCCTACATATAATGCATCTGCCAAAACTTCATCTTACAAAATGCTTTATCTACTGTTGTAAACCACACAGCATTACTTCTAACCAAGGAACACAGCAAAATAAGCTCAACAGTGAATCCAGGCTCATGGAATTCACCAGTCTTCTAAAGCAGTTGTCTTGACAGAGTAACAGACTGGCCTTCTAAAGACTCAATTATCACATCAGGTAAGTGGCAATACATAGCCACACTAGGGCAAGATTCTCCAAGAGACTTTATATACTCTGAATCAGTATCCAACATATGGTGATGTGTCTTCCAAAACGAGGATTCACAGGTCCAAAGATCATGGAAATGGAATTGGCATTACTCGATTTTACCTCTAATAGCCCATTTCCAACATGGTTGGTTTTTATTCCCATGGCCTTATTCACTGCTGGTTTAGAAGTCTTAATTCCAAAAGGAAGGATGCTTCCACTAGGAGACACAACAATGATTCCCATGAATAGGAAGTTAAGATTGCCATGTGGCCACTTAGAGCACCTCATACCTCTGAACCAATAGGCAAAGAAAGGAATTACTCTTCTGGCTAGATTGTCCCCCTGTTTACCAAATGGAAAAAGGACAATGGAGGCGAGGAAGTCTATGTATAGAACACAGGAGATTTCTTAGGATGTTTTTGAATATTACCATGACCTGTGATTAAAGTTAATGTACAACAACGCAACTCAGGTGGGATTATAAAGAGCCAGATCTCTCAGGAATGAAGGTTTAGATAAACCCCAACCCCATTCCAGGTAAAGAACCACAACCAACTAAGGTGCTTGCTGCAAGTAAAGGGGATATGGAAAGCATAGGTATAAATATCAGCTATGACAACATGATCAGTTACAGAAATGATAACTGTTTCATGAATATATCTTCTTTATTTTTTGTAAATATGCTTGTGCCTGTGTACATGTCTAATCATCTATCAAACATCTTTGTTCTCTTCCCTCTTTTATTCCCTTATCATTTAACATCAGATATATTGCTTTTACATCCCTCCCATTGGTTCTGCTTTTCACATAATCCTGACTAAATCGGGATTATCTTCATTTTAGGGGTAAAGAAACAATGAATGAGAATAAGTTGATTGATTTATTTATTACCAGCTCAGTCTCATATTCAGAAGAATTACTCCCAAATAAATTCCCACTTCTAAAAAGCAATGAATGCTTCTTCATGTCACTACATTTTTGTCCATTCTGCGACCATCACTAGTTAATTCTTGTCCCTTTACATTCGGCTTAAGTAATATATCCCAGAATCATTTCTTGACCTCTTCTCTTGTAGTTAAATCTGGTCATTTGCCATTCCTATAGATGTCTCAAGAATTGTGCCCTATCCATTATTAAAGTAATTTCTAATTACATATTTTATGGTTAGTCTCTAGTGAGCTGTGATCTTTTTAAATTAATAAAATATTTTATGCTTACTATTTTTACTGCTTATGTCACTGTACTACAGAAGTGCATATTCTTATGAATGTTGAATGAAAATAAGCTTAGAAAATGATTACACTCATTATTTAGCTCTCTATCTAATTATATTGATGATCATATAATACCCCTCAATTCCTGTTTTTGACAGAAATGGCCTTTTAGCTATCCATGTGTTTTATTCCATTGCCAATGAAGTATCACTAGGTTTTATTCCAGATAAGAGAGCATCTATTTTATATCATATACTATTTTTGTCTCCAAACCCTGCTGCTATGATTGTACCTGAGTCCAAAAATTTAGATTTTTTTTTAGTTAGACTAGCAAAAAGCCCAAAGTAACTACTAAATTAAATAAGTGTCAACAATGTTTATCACATTTCTTTTATAGGTAGGAATACATTTGTCTAAATCATCTGAATCTAATACCAGCTACCAGGAATAAGGCTCTGCTCCAATATTAGCTTGGGTTTAAGGAAACTTAAAGAGTATTGTTTAATAAATATTCTCTATTAATTGGTCACCTGGTCAGGTCAGTTTGTTCCATTGTAAGAATCATCCTGTTGCCATACGGTCTTCCTGTTGTGAAAACTTTAACCTTCCCTGTGAACATCTGTTTGATCCCAATCTCAGAATAATACTGGGGATGTTGCTAGAATAAGTGATGGCAATTGCCTCAAATTCAGCATTATCTAAAGGAAATATGTCATACAGAATTTAATTTCTTACTTTTCCATTTATAATCAAAGAATACCAAAGATTAAAAATGGTGTATAATCTTACATCAAATTAGATCATGATTATATTGCAGTAATAAGAATTATAGAGCTGAGGCTTCAAACACAGGTAAACAAAGTCTCACATATATTTTCATTAACCAACTCTCAGAGCCCTACTTGAAGCCACATGTAATTAACACCTAAAATCTACTTTCTTATGATTTAATAGCCTAACAAGTAATACATTTGTGAACTGAATCTGTGTAGTTTTTTCTAAGATTGTTTTTGCTGTCAATAATTGAATTATAGGTTCATTTTCCTTAAAATATAACAAACCTATAAAAAAATCTAAGAACTTTGTTATCATGTAGACTATATGTATATATTAGCTATACATAGGCACATATGTATATACCTATATCTATCTATATAGGTAAGTATAGATAGATATATATAGATACGTAAGTTAAGTGAAATTCAGAGTATTTAGGAAGTCACATTCGTTAGTTTCCTAGATTATATGAACTGGACAAAAATGAAACTTTAAAAAATTTATTTGTTAATAGAAATATATTACTACTTACAATTAGTTTACATTTAAGATTCCAGATGATTTTTATATACATTCTTTCTGAGATATTGTTTTGCACAGAAATCTCCACAGAAAATCTAACTCCCATCTATGTTGCCTAGTGTTTGAAAAGAGACTGTATTAAATCTGAGCATTCATTATTCTATATAAACATATTTATTTATCAATTAAGACGAAGAATTAAGATTGCTGAACTTCTCACCTTCTTTAAAACTTGAAATCCAAGTTCTGGATAATTCTGACCAAGGGTTGTATAAGAAATTACATAGCCATTATACTGAAATTGTTATTATTTTCTATTTCAGTATATACAGATTTTGTAATATGAAGTTATAAAAATAAATGTTGTCATCATATTAATGATAATAAATATTCATAAATTAATTACACATTGTTACAAACTTGGCTGTCATTTGACTCTCTAGCCTGTCTAATACTTGCCCTGAATCATACCAAACTCCTATAATTTTCCCCAATAAGTGATTATCTATCCTACTTCAAAGTTTTCATATATTCTATCTATAAAGATCAACTTGTTGGTTTCCATCTAAATTCTGATTTATACTTCTAGATTGAGTTTAGGCTTTGCATTTTCTGTGAACCTGTTCCAATAGCTTAGATTCTCCCAGGCACCTAGCATTTCCCTATCAGAGGTCCATCACAGGATTTTGAACTACTTTGCTGATTTGCAATTTGTTCCCACAATAGGTTGCTTTAAGGCAAGGAACAACCTTGCATCCATTCTTAACACTGAATGTAGTGAATATAATCTAAACAGTTTATGAATAAGGATTCAGTTTCTGAGCTATTATTACCAAAAATTATATTCTAATAACTTTTTTTCATAGCACTATAATAATATCCTAGAAGTGAATGTAATAACATCAATAGTTAAAGACAACTCATGATTAAATAGTGGGTTTGCAATATTCATTTAATTTTAGCTTAATATAGTTTGATTTATTATAAACACATGAAATTTATGAAATCAGTATTATTTTAAAAGAAAATATAGGTAAGAGCTAATCCAACGACAACTTTCATAGATACTAACATTCCAAGTGTTTTAAATCCTAACCATTATTTAGATGTTAAGAGCCATCTTGTCTCTAAAGACAAAGGGACAAAGGCAGGTGTAATGGTAAATACAAGGCACTATGTATTTGCCAAAGCCAAAAGACCTAAGAATTAAAGATAAGTGTGATGAAATTATTTGATAAATGTCCTTAATCTCATTCTCATGACTACAGAATTTCAATATATCCTTTAATGCTCCCTATAAGAAACAGTGAAAATAAAATTTATATATTAGTTAAAAAATAAATTTTATATCCACTTCACCATGTTTTATTGAAATATCAATAAACATAGGTATGCCACAAAAAAGGAAAAGAGCTTAATATGAATAATTAAAAATAAATATATCCTTATGAGTTAATCTTCCCGAGAACGTTATGGAAATGTATGGAAATCTAATCTTGACAAGACCCTAGGTTTAATTATTACTATTCCTTTCAAGTCTATAACTCCCATGCCCTATAAAGGGAATTATTATAGTTACTAAAAATTTTTCAATGCTTGATTTTATTAAAAATATTTTTTGAAAAAATATGCTTTACCTGCTTTGTTTTGAGCTATTTTAAAAAATCTTCAAATATTTTAAGATTAACAGAACAGTTAAAATAATAAATAGTTCCTATATACCCCATACTACTTTGCCTATTGCTAACATCTTACATTAGTCTAGTATATTTGTCACAACTAAAGAATCAATATTGATACATTGTTATTAAATAAAGTCTGTAATTTCTTTAAGTTTCCTTAGTTTTTACAGTATCTTTTCTGCTAAAGTATCCTATCCAGGATGTTATGTTACACTTAGTTGTCATGTCTCCTTAAAAATCCTGTTGATTATGATGATTTTTCAAACTACTCTTGTTTTTGATGACCTTGACAATTTTAAGGAATGTTGGTCAAATATTTTGTAGAATGTCCTTCAATCAAATTTTGCTTACTGTTTCTCTCATGATTAAACAAGGGTTACATTTAAGGGGAAGGCAGAGATAAGATATTATTTTCATTATATCATATCAAGAAAACGTTCTATCTACAAGATTTAAAATTGTTCAAGTTGACCTTGATCACCTGGGTGAAGCAGTGTGTCAGGTTTCTATAATGTAAATTTATTACTCTATTCTCTCTTTTCTACACTGTAGTCCTTGAAGGAAGTCACTCTACAAAATCCAAATCTAAGTAGTAAAGAGATATATATGGAGTTCCTACATAAAATAAATTGGAATTAAACAAGAGATTAGCAAATTTATTCAATCATTTATATGAGTAAGAACTAATGAATATTTATTTTGTATTTTAGGTTACAATCTAATGCAACTTTTGTGTTTATTCCAGCTTTGGTCATAGGGAGCACTTTCATTTGGTACCTGTGCCCCTTTGACATATTCCTATCATTGTTTTTGTGTATATGTCTGTGTATGTGTGTGCATAGACATACACATACACATACATATGTATGTATATATATATCCATATATATGGATAAAATACATTCTTTACTTAATTAATTTATGGCAAACTAAATATTCCATGTTCATGTTGGGTATTTCCAGATCTCATCCTAGAATTAAACATTTTTTCCAAAGAGCCCTGCTCCTTGTGGTATTAGAAACAAAATTATGGATTCTGGGAATGTTTGTTAATATTTAGGTGTCATTGCTTCTAGGCCTTCTCAGGTAATAGAGCAAAGAAAATATACGTGCAAATACCAACATGTGTATAGACACATGGCCACAAACATTTATGTAAGTGTTCATCTCTATCTATATAAAAATAAAGAGTCATACTGATGTTCCCAACTCTAATCTACTACCACTTGGGTCATTCTGGTGTCTTCTCTTTGCTTGTCGTAACCTCCCTCTTCAACAGTGACTACCACCAATTGCCTTATATTACTTTAAAAATATTGAATTCCAGGGTACATATATAAAAGCTTCCATATTTAAGCAGTACTCCAGTGGGAAAAGACTTTATCAACTGAAATATAATGTTTCCATATTGCTCCTTTAGCCTTTAATCTTAAAGGCTCTATTTTCAGAGCTACAAAGGTCAGTACATATGTCCCCTCTCTCTCCAATAAGGTTATTTTAATAGTTTGCTGTACATTTAGATTCTCTTGTTACAATATGAATTCCATTCTGGGTCACCACAATTTCCTAAATGATTTTTTAATAACCCATTTGTGCTTTGTGCTGTGAAGTTATACTGGTTTTGGCAAATTCATAGTACCATGCATTTACCCATTAAGCCAAATTGTCTTCCATAGTGACTGAATCATTTTGCATTTGTACCAGAAATAAGAGTTCCTGTAGATCCACAGTCTCACCAGCAACTGCTCTCAGTTTTTAAAATTTAGAAATTCCAGTACATACATAGCAGTCCCTCATTTTTTTTACTTTGCAATTCCCTAATGACAAAATATGTTGAGAATCTCTTCACATTTTTATTTTCACCTGCATATCTTCTTTGCTGAGGCATCTACTCAACTGTTGTGCCTGTTTCTAAACAAATCTAAGTAGTATTTTCTTAATGTGATTTAATATTTCTTTGCATATTTTGGATACAAGTGTTTTTTAGATGTTTTAAAAATATTTTGTTCCCATTCTTTGGTTTGCCTTTCCAATGATTACCAATGTTTTCTTTATAAAGTAGAAGCCTTTTATTGTAATTAAGTGCTACTTATCAGTGTTTTCTCTTATAGATTGTACTCTCAGTGCTTTATCTCAAAACAAATCACCAAACCCAAATTTATTTTAAACATTTTATACTTTTTCATTTTATATATTTTGACTATGATCTTAGTTAATTTTTGTGAAAGGTGCAAGGACTCTAATTTAGGTTCATATTGTTTTTTATATAGACATCCAACAGTTCTAACATAATTTGCTAATATTATTCTTTCTTTATTGAATTTCCTTTGCACTTTCAACAAAATAAGTTGACTGTGTTTGTGTGAGTCTACTTCTGAGATGTCTCTTATGTTCCCTTAATCTCTGTGTCAATTCTTTATCTGAATTTTATATCACCTATAATAGAAGACAGTTACATACATAGAAAATACAATTTGATTATGAGTAAATGATTCCTCTGAGACCTCATGAAATAGTCTTTCTCATGTTCATTTAATATTACAGTTTCATTTTTAATATTAACCTTATCCCATTTCTTTTATGGCTGTGCAATCACAAAGTAGAAAGGAATGTTTTTAATCATGAGTAGTACAAGGATTATAGTCAAGATTAGGCAGGTGAGAAGAATCTGTTGGTTATTTTAAAAAACCTGCAATCAGTGTAGTATGTTTATTACAAGAAAAAAAGTAAGGTGGCAGTGTTTAATATAAAATAGGAACACCTGCATGTACTAAGAATTGATGAGGTTGACCTTCTATATTTATAGTTAATTTGCTATGAGTATTTGAGAGGAAGCAAGGATATGGGTACTTCTTTGTTTCCTTGAATATCTTCCTTGAAATAGAATTTTTTTTCCCTGTCTTGATTACTCTTTTATAAGAGGGGACAATCTTTCTCCCCCCAGTATCCCTTCTCTTTACATTATCTGCAAGTGCCCAGATTAATAGGTGGTGGGTTGAGAAGTGGATCATCTATTTGTTTGATCTACAGAGTCATAAGTTTATTTTGAGAACTGTCTTATTTTTACTCTAGGTCCTTTCAAAATGTTATTTTAGGTGTTATAGTTCAAGTAAAGGCATTCTTTCCAATTTTAATTCTGTATTTGGTTTCCAAATTAAGATTTTACTTCACTGATTAAATTATATGAAAGGGTCTTTTTTTCTCAACAGCTTCTTTAACACTTGAATATTGTTGGAAGATATTTTCTAATCTCATTTCATTTTTTTGTTTGTTTGCATGATTTAATTATAGTCCAATCAATTTTCATTGAAATATTTTGGTACATCTTTTAAGTAATTCTGTCCTACATTTAAACCTTTTTGGACCTTTAGGTGTTTGTGGGGCCCTGTAGATCTCTTCACAGATTAGTAAAATCAACTTTTACTATCAAGGTTTGAGCACCTGAGTTTCTAATCAACATGTTTACAAGTTGATGTAGATCAGTTAACACTGGGTCACAGTCATCAAAAAAGAATTTATAATATGAATAGTCACTAATCTTGTATAGGTTTAGGAAAATCTGTAATTATAACTCTTAATTCAATTCAGTTCCAGGATTTAAATTCCATATCTGTCTACATATCTCGTTCATGAAAGGAATGAATCTTTAAAGCTAACTGGTATTTGGGAATTTTAAGAGAATTGTTGAAAGACAGAGTTGCTATACAAGAGGAAGAGTAGGGGGAGTCACCAGAATTGCAAAAAGCAGATTTCTGAAGAAAAAGTGTAGAGCTTTATATAGGAAGATAACCGGAGAAGAAACGAGTGGGAGAATATACTAGGGAGATTAATTTAGTTTGTTATTACTTAGGTTTTTCAAGTTGCTCATTAACTTGGGCAAGGATTCTTTGTAATGAACCATTTTTAAATCATAATTTTGTTTGGAGGTTCTGAATACTTAGAATGCTGTCCATTGGTCCCAAGAAATCATATTCCCCTTCTTTTCTAAGATGGCTCTCAACAAAACAGTTTTATTCAATTTATGTGTTTCCCAGAAATCATCCTTACTGAAATTATTTCATTTATAAAGACAGAAACAACAATTGGGACTGTAATGAGAGTACATATAAGGAGATTTTTCCTAAAAGAGGGCAGGATTTTGATTTTGATGAGCCTGTGAAAGGTAACAATGGTGAAGCTAAATAAATACATACATTCTTTTGGTCTTATCTCTCAACCTGATTGATGGCCGCTTCTGAACAAATATTTGACAGCTTGCATCTCCACCAGCCTCCCTACCTCAAACATATGGAAAGAGGATAATCTCTGGATATCAAACTCTTAGAACCAAAAATTTTAGTTGGAAGGATAACCTCATTTAGTTTTATAGTTAGTCCACAGCAAAGTCTGCCAAAGTAAATGCCAGTCTGATGAGCACCACCAAATTACTATCCATAAGGCCAACTCCAAAAACCAGCTGATGGGGCCTATGGTGTGGTTAAACCTGTGATTCTCATTATTATTTTAAGCAATACTAATTTAACATAATACAAAAACAGAAACAAAATGAACAAAAAGAGATGGAAAAAAAATTTCCTGGCTCTACTAAGGATGGTAAATAAATTTAAATTAATAACAAAAGCCGAGTACCAAATTGAGAATAAATAGTTAAGGGATTTTGTGGAAAGAGAGTCGAATTCAGACCTAGTACTGACTTAGTACGTCTGTAGGAACTCCACAAGCCGGAAGTAACAAGGCTAAAGTGAACACTGAGAAAATCCTACCTGGATAAAGACTGAAATTCAATAATGGTTACTGCAGGGTTTATGCAAAAAACCATGAGGAAATTGGAAATAAACAAAGATCATTCAAATGAAAACAAAGAAAGGCTATTTATTTCAGAACTTGCTATATCAAAGGAGTCAGTCATCATGACTTAGATTACTCAGAGACTCAAAAGCAGGTAGAGGAGTAGGAAATCTTTATAGTAAATTTCAGGTGTGCTCTGATTGTAGGTTGCTCATATAGCAAAACTGAGAGTTGGTTAATTAGAACTGGAGCATCTAATGTGATTGCTTTTGAAAGTATATTTTGCTCTATCTTGGTGGCATTGAGTTGGAAGTAGAAGCAAATTTAGCAATCATTAAATAAACGTAATCCGTTCTGGATCAATTACTGCAGAGGTGGTTGTTCGGCTTCTTGGGCTAGTTGCTTCAGAGATTATAGGTTATATATTATCATAGATGGTCCAACCATTGTCCATTTGTATAATCACACTTCTGATGCATTTTTCTAGATAAATGTTTGTCAAATTTAGTCATGTTTTAGATTTAACTGGAACACAATGAAATCTATATATGGTCAATTAATATTTGCACACTACTAAGTATACCTATAACACGTCAGTCAAGAGTTTCCAGAGAAATACCAGGATATATAAGGAAACATACACACACGCACACACATACACACACATGCATGTGTATGGATAATTTACCTCAAGGAATTACCTTATGCTCAAGGATTGGCTTATAAAAGCTATATTGCATGTGAGCAGTCTGAAACTCTTGGAGAGGAATTGATAGTATGGTCTTGAGGAAGGATTTTTTTTTTTCCCCCTCAGCAAAAAATCTTAGGGTCTTTCAAATGATTGAATGAAACTCATCCATATTACCAAGGAAATTCGTAAAGTCAACTGATCATAGCCATTTATTCCTTGTACAAAATATCTTCATAGCAATACCTAGATTAGTATTTGATTGGATATAGCCTAGTTAAATTGACTGGTAAAATTAACATAACAAAACCCAACCAGGATTATAATTTCCATTTAGTTAATTTCCTTCTTAAGATGATAGTTTTATCATTTAAAAGGGAGTTTTAAAGTTTTTCTTGTGTAATTGACTCTTGCTATGTAATTTCTTTTATATATGTGATAAAGTTCTTTGTAAGTTACATATTATGGCTAGTTATTATGCTTATATTGGAAAGCAATTTTAATGTAACTATGTTGAACCAGTTATCTTATTGGAGAATCACCTTTTCATAAAAAAGATGGAAATGCAGGTGAATCATTTTTTGTGTTCTAACATCTTTGTTATTATATAGGGAGACACTATAAATTTGACTTGTGATAAGTATATTTAAATACTATTAGTCTATCATAAACAGATATAAAACTACACTGAGAAAATTTTGTTAAAATTATGGGAGTCTTTTTTCTCTTTCTGATTGCTTTTCATTGTATTTTTATATATGTAGTAAGATGACATTCTAAGGATGTATCTAAAAAAATAAATTACAGGATACACATTCCTAAGTTAAATAGAATAGGAAGGCCAAAACAGAAGGATAGACATTATCTCCTAACTATTAACTTCAATGCAGCATGAGAAATCTCTGTTATACACCTGCAGAGGGTTGGATTTTTCCATAAAGCAAAACGACTCCATTATACTCCATTTAGATTTTAATTCTATTTCTTATACTTTGACTTCAAATAACATCATCTCTTGGTTTTATTTAGTTTGCTCTCCTTAATTTTTCCTCTTTTTCAGTAGCATATGGACATGTGCTATGACTTATCTTTAAATTTCTTCACCATAATTAATATAATTCTGAAAAATGATTTTGTTTTTTAGGAAAAAAATGAAACACAGTAAAGGCTAACGGTAACTTAAAATTTTCATTTTATTTCTTTTGTAAAGCACTCAGATTATTAAAAGATCATTTTGATATTTCAAAGTGCACTTGCTGTGTGCATTTAATAAACATTCCCCTCAAAGAATAACTCAACTTCATTTGCTCTCTTCAATATCATTAATTCCTTTCAAAGAGATAACTTCTAAATAGAATGATGTTCTAGTTAACTAAATATTAGGCAAATCGGATATGCCTTCCCAAAGTATTACATAGGTAACAAAAATCCCCAAAGTTTACTGCTTCTATGTGGTCTTGATAACAATATAAAAGTATGACCAAAGAGTGAACAATAGAATCATCAACTATATAGTTTAAGAAACTTGATTGTGTTAGATAACAACAGAGTATGTATAAAGAATTGTACATGGGGCAAAAATATGTAGGTAGTGGTAGAGAGGACCAGGGAAGGAAAGAAGACTCTATGTGGTTATGTATCTTTTGAAGTACCACAAGAAAGTTACTATAGTAAGAAGAGAAATTTTAAACTAAGCCTGTTGTTTGAGTGTAATTCTCCAAAGAAATTGATGTTTTTATATACGAAATGTTCAACTTACATGACTTAATCAGTTAAGAAAACAATTGATAAAAACTGTTCTGCTTACTGGAGTCAGTTGAACAGCAAATACAAATAAAATACTTGAAGAATTATTTAACTAATGACTGCTTTGGAAAGCATTGGACTTACAATGAGTACAAAATGATATTGTTTATAAGGTATAGTCTTAGTGTTTTCATCAAGTCTTCAGATTATTAAATTTGAATTAGATTTTTTTTGTTTGCTAGTTTTGAGACTTGAAGCTGTGATAGTAACCATGGCCAGGAGTAAACTACAAAGAAGTGATTCAAATTGAATGCTAATGGCCACTTGGAAAACCACTGCTTACAGAAACACCAAGATTAATGCGTTCATTTGAGTATGTGGGTGGGGATGATTTTTGAGTAAGAGATTTTTAATGATGTTTCCTGAGTACCTCCCTACAAATCTCAGAGGAATGTGATTCTACCACCCTAAATCTGTCCTCTTAGTCACCCATTCCCTTCTAAACTTTACTGAGTTAGGACTCATTCTGGAAAAAAAAAACACCAATTAAGATTCTGAAAGCCTTCTGAACTATTATATAATTAATATATATTTCAAACTAGGGTTTAGTTGTAAATATATGATGACCTTTTGCCATTAATCACATGACATAGATGGTAAATATTAGTCAGAAAGTATCATTCATCAATATCATTTTACTAAAGTTGTGATCAATCATTGTTCAGTTTCAGCTGATTTGCTTTCATTTATAATAAACCCATATTTTTAAAGTTATACATAAAAATTATCAATCTCAACAACAATAGTAACAGCAACAACAAAAATTAGGGCACGCAAATTACAGCCATTTAATTTTCGGAGACCAGTTCCCCAGTGCTGAACTTCATTTCTTAAATATTTTATTTTCCCTCCATTCAACTCAATATGATATGTTTTCTCTATCTCTTTATGTCATTCACATTCCTCAAATCTTTGTCCATAGTCCCAAAGGTCTATAACTGTTGAGAGACAAATAACCTGAACATTTGCAGACATGGGTTTACATATCTGTAGGGAGTTCCCTTCCTGCTGACTGAAAAAACAAAATCATTAGTTTCTATTTTTTTTAATTATGGTGCTATGCCTCCTGATGATATAATCTGTTAGAGAATATAGGTAGGTCCTGCTGCCATAGCATAATTAAGTGGCAGACTCTAACAGCAGGACCTCTGAGAATATCAATTTAAAATGCTTTCAAATAAACAGATCTCATATGAAAGATGTAGTACTTTTCATAAAAGAACCATCAAAACACATGTTTGTTGTGTATGTGCAGCACTATTCTGGCTCCATCAAAGAAGAGAGAAAGATGGCATGAACTCTAAATGGTCCATCTGACAAAGGGAATCATGTAGTCACCTGGGTCAACATGTTTTCTTGTTCTAAGGCAACAAAACAAACAAAAAACTAATGTTAGGATAAAATCTTAGAGAGGAAAATTTTCTACCATTGAAATTCATGGGTATTGCACTAAGCAAAACAGGTGTACTACTAAAAACTTGAAGAGAATAATTAAGATGTTGCATTTCTAATTTTTTGAAAGAGTGCATGCATAATTTATTCTGTAAGTTGTTTTTTAACTGGTAACACAAAAAGTTCCACTTATGTTTTGCTTTGGACTTGTAAATACAAACAGCTTTAACAGAGGAATGCATCCGATGCTTATTATACTTGTGAGTTTGAAAAACTAAAATTGTTTACTAAAAGATTTCTATGTAGAATATATATGTAGAAAATATATAAAACCAATTTGCCAGCTTTCTATCTATTTGTTATTCTTGAAATTTGTGCTAATGCATTCTTACTTGCTTATACATTACACATCAGTCTACTGCTCTTTTTCGAGAAGAGTTGAAAACTGTCCAGCATTTCAGAAATAAATCTGTTTACCATATGTTAATAAGATAATGGGAAAATAAAAATGATTTTATATACATAATAGTACAGTGACATATTTAAATACATATTAATCAGTGAATGATTGCTTTATAAGTTTACTCAATATTAAAGAAGTCAGTGACATATATACACCATAAGATAATAATTTAGAGACATTTTTCAGTATGTTACAGTAACTAAATGACATTATACTATAGCAGTGGCAGAACATTTCTTTGAGCCAATTCTTACAATTTAATGTTTCAGTGATTCTAAGAATGTGTAAATGATCATAGTATTGGGCTTCTGCTCTTTTTCTAACCTTTTAGTACACAAAACAAGGTCAAAATCATTCTCATTTAGGAAAATTTTTGGATCAATATAATCCACTCAAAGCTGGGAAGAAGCCCCATATTTTAGATAATGTTATAGATCAAGGTCAAGAAAACACTAACTATACAGTTTTTTATTTGACAGTGAATTTAAATGTAAGGAACTGGTTAAACAAGTATTGAGGAACTAAGAGAAGCTCACATGCCTAAGGCAGAGAAAACAAGAGAAGAGGATGAGGTTAGTAGAATTTAGGAGCTTATAGGAGCCTCACATCTCAGAAATGGATGTCCCAATGCTTGTGCTGATATAACCAATGGAGTACATTGATGCTGGTTTGAAGAATATGAAAAAATCACATTTGGGAACTAGAACCCATGGCTAGCTGCTACAAAGACTCTTCTGAGACAATAGTAATGGGAATAGGAAGCAGCAAGCCTGGCCCTCTGCTCGTATCTGCTCCCCCTAACCTCTCCCTAGTAACAGAGCCTAAGAAGGATAAAAGTGGTAGAGGAGAAGTGAAATGCAGAATCACAACCCCAAGATCACAAAATAGAATACATAGAGAAGGATGAGTTAAAGCTAATGTATAATGACTTAGTAAACACCACATTGATAGAAACCCATTTTTCTGTGAAGTTTCAGTGTATTCATATTTAGTGTCCATTTTACTTTTAACCATGTCAGATATAGATAACAAATTATAGGAGCTCTTACAGATAAAGCTGTTTAATCAAATTGATCAAATAAAAGACAGTTACCTGGCATTTCTTCCCTCCTATTTATACCTGATGTTTCACACATGATGAGTGTGTGTCTACATTCCTTACCGTGAATCTGGGCTGATCTTAGTTACTTTCTTGGTGAAAAGAATGCAATAATAACTACATTTGGAAGTTACAGGTTTAGGTCCCTTGCAGACTCTGCTCACGTCTCCTGAAAAGCTTCCTTTTGGGACACCCTGCAGCCCCTGTGCTACAACATGCCTGAGCCACATAAAGAGACTATGTGTAGGTACTGCGGTGTACAGCCCAGCTGAATTTCCAGCATAGAGTCATCATCGAATACCGTGTAGTAATCTTTTTGTGTACCAGTAACGTTAAATCTTCGGATGATGACAGCCCTAGATAACATCCAAATGCCACCACATGAGAGATTCATGTGCCAATAGTTCAGAGGGGTTACATTAACTATACAAATATTAAAGACAATAAATTGTAGTTTTGAATATGTTTTAGGGTTCTCAGTTACATAGCATATATAACTGAAACAACCTACCTACTTAGTTTTCCAGTGACTTTCATTAGTGAATTGTGGCCCACCAAATAAACATCTTAATCCATATCCAAATATTGCTGAGTTTATTAACAACCTTTGTTTTTTTTAAAGGAAAGGTACAGTCAGGAATGAAGGCCAGCAGGCAGGCTGAGAGAGGAAGAAGCACTTTATTTTATTCATTCCGTCATTGCTCGTTTCCCTGGTCCCTAGTCTTGAACTGGGAACCTTGGGATGCATGTAGACTATGCTCAGTTTAATCTACTAGGTCACCAGGGCATGCCTATTCATAACCTATTTAACCTCACCATTATTTTCTTCATTTTCCACTTAGCTCTCTAAATACATTACAAACACGTGAAAGTATCACATCCGATTTTGTTTCTCTATCTCCCATGAGGGAAATGATTATTAATAAAGTATAAGGTTATATTTTTCACTTACTTACTGTTGCATAACTACTAAATTCAAAACCTCATTTCCATATTCATGGGTCAGCAGGCTGACTGACTCACAGCTGACCAAAGCTGGTATTAACTACACATCTCTGTATTGGTTTGTTATTAATCTGGACTTGTTTTCAGAATTGAGTTCAGGTATACTCCATTTTTTTTTTCTGTGACCAATGCTGAGGTCATTCCCTTTTTGTGAAGGATAACTGGAATACAAAAGTCAGGCCAAATACTGCAAATGCATATATGGCTTCTGCTTGAATGAAACTTGCTGGCATTCCACCAGCCAAAGTGAATCAAAGAGGCACAGCATATCAATGGAGTGAGGAGGTGTGCTTTGCCCAAGTGGAAGCATGGAAAATAAGTATTTGCTGGACAATACCATTCTCACTATTACTTAATATAGTGTTAGAATTCCTGGTCAGTGCAATTAGACAAAAAAAAAGGACACATGTTTTCCAAATTGGAAAGGAAATAGTGAAAACTATCATGATTTACATATGACATGATAATATATGAAAAGCCAACCCTGAAGAATCTAGTAAAAATCTAATAGAAATATAAATGAATACAATAAGCTTGCAGACTATAAAATCAATATACAAAACTGTTGCATTTCTATATACAAAAAATGAACTACAGAGTGAGAACTCAAGAAAACAATCCTATTTACAATTGCATCAAAAAGAATGAAATATATAAATATAAATATATAAAAATAAATTTAACCAAAGAAGTAAAATATTTGTATTCTGAAAGCTACAAGACATTGTTAAAGAAATAGAAGACACAAAGGAAAAAATGGTATTCAACGCTCATGGGTTGTAAGAATTAACATTATTAAAATGGTCATTTTACTTAAAGCAATATACAGATTTAATGCAATCCTCATCAAAATACCACAGATATTTTTCACAGGAATAGAACAAAACAAAAACAAAAGTACAAAATAAAAATAACGCAGCAAAAAAAAAAAAAAAAAATCCTGAAAAGAAATCACAAAAATGGAGGTGTCACACTCACTGAATTCAAACTATACTACATGCAATAGTAATTAATTCGTATGGTATCAAAATAAAAGCAGACATACATCAATGGAATAGAATTAAGAGCTCAAATTCATAAACCCATACATCTATGTACAACTGTTTTATGACAAAGAAGTCAAGAGCATTCAGTGGAGCAAGGAAAGTCTCTACAACAAATGGTGTTAGGGAAACTGGAAAGCAATGTGCAAAAGGAGGAAACTAGATCACTATCTAACACCATACACAAAAATTAATTCAAAATGGATTAAAGACTTGGCTATAAGACTTGAAACCATAAAATTATTGAAAACAAAAAACGAAAGACATTCCACAACACCAGCCTTACAGAGCGCTTTGGACACTCAACTCCAGAGTCAAGGGAAATAAAATCAAAAATAAATTCAGGAACTACATCAAAATATAAAGCTTCTGCACAGTGAAAGAAACTATCACCAAAACTAAAAGATAACCTACTGACTGGGAGAAGTTATTTGTGCTCCATATATCTGTAAAAGGCTTAATACCCAAAAAATACAAAGAATTCATAAAACTCAGTAACGGAAAAACAGGCAATTCAATCAAAAAATGGATAAAAGAATTGAACAGACATTTTTTCAGAGAAGACATACAGATGGCCAATAGGCACATGAAAAAATATTCCTCCCACATGGTTGGTGGAAATGCCAATCAATGCAACCCTTAAGGAAAGCACTAGGGAAATTCCTCAAAATATTGAATATGGGTATCCCATGTGATCCCACCATTCCACTTCTGTTCATTTGTCCAAAAGATAGAAAAGCACTTATTTTCAAGATAAAAGTACCCCCATGTTTATTGCATCACTATTTACAACAGTAAAGAATTGGAAATTACCTAAGTACCCATAGTCAGATGAATGGATAAAGAAGATGTGGTGTGTATATATATATATATATATATATATATATATATATATATATACACATATATAATATATATATACACACACACAACAGAATACTACACAACCCCTAAGAAAGATGAAATCATGTCACTGAATCAATATGGATGAAACTAGAGGGGATTATGCTAAGTGAAACTAGTCAAAGAAAGATGAATCCACTCATAAGTGGAACATGAATGGACAAAGCAAAGGAATGGACTAAACAAAATCCACCCCTGGACACCAACAATAAAACTGAGGTTACCAGTAGGTAATGGGGTAGGGGCTGGGAGCAAGTGGGGCAGGGTCCAATGGACAGTGGTGTAGAACTCGATAATTTGGTGGATGGCAGGCTACACTGACATGTATTAGAAGAATGGGGAAATGGCACATACGGGTTTATATAATTTTGTAAAGCAAATTTAACTCAATAAATGTTTTTTTTAAAAAAAGAGCTTTTTAAAAAGAAGACATACAGATGACATACAAGCACATGAAAAGTTTCTCCATATATTTTGTTATCAGGGAAATGTAAATCAAAATGGCAATGGGATTATCATATCACATATATGAGAATGGCAGTTATCCAAAAGACTGGAAAAAACAAGAATTGGTGAAGATTCAGATAAAAGGGAACCCTTATACAGTGCTTGTGTGAGTGTTAATTGATGCAAACATTGTAGAATTCTTTCAAAATATACCCTTAACATGTACTGAGTTCAGATATTATGAAATCCATATTTGTTCTAAATTAATACATTAAACAGAGAAAGTATCAACCACATATAAAAAGTGAATATTATTAAATAGAATATAAATCAAGTCCAAACACTGTATTTTCTGCTGTAAATAACTGAATTCAGTTAGAATGATGCATTAATTTAATTCAAGGTGAATTGTGGAGGAGGCATATCTAAGACTTATAAACTAATCTATAATAAATATCCACACTTTCAAGGTAAAGAAGGATGTGTCCTAATGTGTGAAAACAAATAACTATCAAAAATGTATTTATTTTATTTCTCTTCCACTAGATTTATGCATTTAAGTAGTTACAATGTTTTGTCAAAATATTACTGATTTTTTTAGTAAAAGCATTATTGAAACACTAGAAGCTTTTTTTTCTGACAACTGACTAGTTTTGTTTTCTATGTTTTATCATTTTATTTATATTATGATCAAAAACAGAAAACACTAATATATACTGAAAAAATTGAAAAACAAAGTTTTCTAATCCATTTAATTAGAAAGGCAGATGCAGGAAATTTCCAGTTTGGTAGAAATAATCTACATTGTAATAAAGCTGTGGATTACTTGGTGTGTGTCTATATCTACCTCATCAAATTGTAGACTGAAGGTCAGACTTTTGTGATGATTCCAGTTTGGGTCTATTATGAATAAAGCTTTTATGAATATATTTCAATGTTTACTGAAATGCGTGCATACATATCTGTTGATTATATACTGAGAATTGAAATTTCTGGATGCATTAGTCTGCTAGGACTGCAATAAAAGAATATCACAGATTAGACCCAAAGAACAGAAATATATTTTCTCACAGTTCTGGGATTTAGAAATCCAAGATGAAGGTGCTGGCAGGGTTGGTTTCTGATGAGGCCTCTTTCCTTGACTTGAGGACATTCAGCTTCTTGTTTTGTCTTTATATGATCTTCTTTCTTTATATGAACACCTCTATTGCCCTTCCTCTTACAAAGACACCAGTAGTATTGAAAAAGGGCCCACTATTTTGAACTCATTTAAACCACAAATGCCTCCTTAAAAATCTTATCTCAAGATATAGCCTTGTTGAGGAGTTAGGACTTCAAAATATTAATTTTGGGAGGGACACAATTCTGTTCTTACACTGGGGCATAGCATCGATTTTTTTATGAAAAAGAAATATTTTGGAATTGCTTGGGGACTCTGGATTGAGATAGGCCAACACTCTTACACTTCCAGGTCATAATTTATATAATTTAATATTTTATATTTTAAATTTATGTATTATATAATATAATATATTATATGATTTTATAATTTATATAATTTATAATTCCTGTTGTATTTATAATTTATATAATTCCCATTGTATTTTATTTTGAAGCTTTTACTTTTGTTGTGTGTACTGAGTTTTATTATGCAAACTAAAAAGCAACATACCACACTTCTCAAACATAAATCATCACACATATTTGGTAGTCTTATAACAGCTACAATGATGCTTCAGTGACCTACTATAACACACTGAGCCCCATTGTCCAAACTCAATCATATATTAATGTTTCACAGCTTACTTAGCTGGAATATATCCATTTAGAAAACAAGACAGCACCCAAGATGCTGTAATTAGCATTAACTTAGCCAAGTGCAGCAAAGGTTCTGAACCTTGATTCATCTTTGGTTGCCTATCAAAATCACCTGGGGAGCTTTAACTTTCTATGCTCATTCTTAATCCCAGACAAATTAAATAAGACTCTTTGGAGGTGAGGACTAAGCATCAGTATTTTTTTTTTAATTCCCCAGGTGATTCCTAAGTACAGTTGATGCTGAGAACCACTAATTCTACAGCTTCAAATAACTGCAGTTCGCATGAGGATAATTTTATTAAGTCTGATTATTCACCCAACATTATTTTTAGCTTCTTGCTATACTCCTCCCTTTGATTAAAAACACAGCTGGTACCTATATTAATAATATATCAAATTATCAACCTGTGATATGATACTTCTAAAGGATAAATGTGTCATATCTTATAATCAATGAACCTTATGTTCTTTGTAAGGAATGTTCTACTCACAGGTGATGCCAAAAAAATGAAAACTAAATTTGAAGACAAAATGTTAATATGTAGTTAAGTTTCTTGCTCTTGGAGAAGAAAGCTATACAAAAAGGAAGTTTACAGTAAACCATCTGGTATTAAACTAAAGAGTGAACTAATGCTTAGTTTAATATATGGACAGATGGATAAATCAAAACATTTATAGAGAAGTCTTTCACATAGGTTATCATATCTATGTATACTTATAGTTTACCAGCAGAAAAGTCCTAAAAATAAGGACAATCTAGCAAAAGCACATCCAGCATCCAAATATTAGACTCTAAATACCATGCTCTAGTAAAAGGAATCAAGTTTTTTGGAGAAATGATGGGTTCTAGGGCTGGGGATGGCGATATACAAGATGAGTTTTGAACATCTGATAGTTGCAGCAAGTATGGAATTGCTCCGTATGCTAATGTATGAGATGGGTTACAAGGAGAAAATAATCAAGCAAAAAGCCACCAGTGCCATAGCTGGAACAACTTAAATAGTAAAAGAAAATTATAATGTAATAAATTATAACCTAAAGTATAAAACAAATAAATATATAAATATGAGTCTATACTGATATACATAAATGATTGAATCAACTAACAGATAACAGATGAATCTTTATAGAGAAGAAATTTATGTGATAGGTTATACTCTTGCTACCAGGTGGTGGAACTTATCACACACATACTCTCACATGTGTGTGCACATGTGCACACACACATAATCTAGGGTAAACTGAATTTAGTAATATTCTTCCAAATAACACAGTAAGTAAAGAAATAATAACTTTACACTGAAGAAACCTGAAAAAATAGCTTAACTAAGTGATGAAGTTTAATATCCTCAGTAATACACGAAATATATTATGTGTCCCCTGATGTGATGTGATGAGAAGGGCATCTAACCTCTATATAGACTTAAAAGCTCAGTCTGATCATCAGAAAAATATCAGAAACATCAAGATTGGGGAATGTCCTATAAGATACTTGGTCAGTATTTCTGAACATTCGAAGTCATACAAAACAAAAGACTGAGAAAGTGTCACTAACCATAGATTGAGGAGACATGAGAAGTAAATGCAATGTGGTGTTTGAATTGGATCCTGAAACAGAGAGAACATGCATGGAAAAATTGGTGATATTGAAACAAAAGCTGCAGTTTAGTTAAAAGTAATGTACCATGGCAGTTTCTCAGTTGTGAAAAATGTTCCATGGTAATGAAAAATATTAACATGGGGAAAATTGGGTAAGGAATATACAGAGGCAATCGGTAAATTCTTTGCAATTTTTCTGAAAATCAGAAGTCATTACAAAACAAAAGTTCATTAAAATATATGCAATTGGATAGATATTCCTCTTAGTATAAACACATAAACACATTTAATTATCACAGGAACCATAAAGAGTTCTTTTTCCACTATTAAGAGAGCATATTTAAAAAAGAAGGAAATGTGATAGCCATTAAAACATAGATTGCTCTTCCACAATAAGTAAAATTGTATTTTATATGATTCCCAAGCCAGCTACTAAACAACATGTGCTATGCTTGTTCTGGGTATAAATCAAGCATTGAAACTAAAATCCCATTTAAATAAATGTTCCTTCAGAGTCTTTATTCACTATTATGTGTCTATGAGAATCTAAGTACATTGAAGCAAAGGAAGGAAATCAGTTGTCTAAATTCTTTGTGTTGTCACAGATTTGTTATATGAAATTGTATTTCTCTCAACATCTCTTGAAACATTTCAATTTTACAATATAAGTTCTATAGAAAAAGAGTTTAGTTGAATATTGCCACTGCTCCAGTATATATTATTTCTATGAAATTTTATTTAGGGCTTTGAAATTAGGAATAGTTTTTTAAATTATACTTCAGCCTCATTTAAGTTTTCATTTTACTAAACCTCACTGAGCCTAAGGATTGTTTGAAAGACTATGGCATAAAATATTTAAGACTTCATCTAGTCAAGATCTAGATATTAAAAGCCAAGTGAATGGGCTCTTCAGAAATTAAAGCAAGAGAATGCCTCAGTTTCACAGATCCATATAACTAAAGTAAATTAAATGGTAATTATTATTTATGAAACAACCTTTTTCTAAATAGAATAAAGCAAGGACAATTCTAACCTTTTGTAGTTTTCTTCTTTTTCTGGTGTTTGTATATATATGTGTTTATACATATTTTCTTTTCATTTTTTTTGTTACTTCATATGTCTGATTTCTAATAACAGATTCATATTCATTGCCTTTGACAGATTAAAAGGAAAAAATTGTTAAAGGAAAATAACAATTAACTAAAAGCTACTCAATCAACCTCCTGTTAATGACACTCATTTCTCTAGACATCTGTGGTAGACTTACTTTAGGGATTTTCAGTGAACCATGCTTCCCAGATTTCAAGTTTTATGTAACCCCCCCTCTCACTACTGTGACTGTTTTGACACAGGGAAAACAACAACAACAACAATAACAACAAAACATTAGAAGTGACTCAGGGGTACGAGTAATGAGGATAGCCCTAAGTTGACCTGTTGGATTTCTACTTTCTCTATTTTTGAATGCTTGTTCTAGAATGATCTTTTCTAAAATCCAACCACCATGTTCTGAGGCAGCCCAAGCAGTCATATGGAGGGGAATCGTGGCTCTTGACTGAAGGTCCCAGCTTAGATCCCTCTTGAGACACCACGTGGTTGTAGTCATTCCAACATCCCATCTGACTAGATGGAGCAGAACAGTGAATTTTCAGAATCATATGGGATAATTGCTGTTGTAAGACCATAAGTTTGAGAAGATTTGATTTATAGTGATAGATAACTAAATTTACAGTGAATACTTAGCTTTATGAAAGAATCACTGTTACATATGACTTTTAGGGTAATGTTTCTCTTACCAGTGAGTCCCTCAGACAGGGACAGATAAATTTGGAAATAGCCCAGAGAAAGGATGCCATACATTAATTTCTCTTCCATGATTATGTTCCTTTTAGAAGAGTTAGGAGGTCTTTGGCCCAGTAATTTGGAACTGTAATTCAACTATTACATGTTACTAAAAATATAATTCTCAGTTAGTAAAATGATCATCATCTGGACTTGTTAGGATTATAGAATTTCAGGGCCCATGAAGATCTACTAAATTAGAATCTGTATTTTAGCATGATCCCTAGCAATTAATTTGTACATGGATCTAATACTGAATAACCTGATAAAATTAAATCACACAACTGATAGCATATGAATTTATTATCCTTCTAACCAAATTAAAATGTTCCTTTTATTCAAGTAATGGTTCTTCAAAGACAATTTACCTAAGACAGAAACAAAAGTCTAATATTATAGATTCACCTCACTCTCTGATTTCATTGGAAACTGGGAATAATACCTCTCTACATATGTTATATTCTCCTAAAGATGACATAGCCACTTATCTGATTAATTCCAGTGGTCTATACCACCCTTAGAATGGGCAACTTCCCCGAGTCTTATGCCTCAGGGGTCTTGTACACTGAATTATTTCCTCAAAATGTGTAAGTCCTCCTCTGTTGGCTGGGACTAACAGGCCCATCATGCCATGGAGCTGAGCATCCAGAGACTTTTCCTTGCCCAACTAGGTCCCAGTTGATTCTCTCCTTCAACCCTATAGTTCAATGTCCCTTCCCATTTTGACAACCTTACCTCATAGGACAGATAGCCCTCATTAAAGATGTATATGGAAAGCAGGGATGACATCAACTTTTAAAGAGATCACATTCTAAGAAGTCACTGATTATAGCCTAAAGAATTCAAGAGAAGACACAGCTCCACCCTTCCACTACAAAAAATGAAGAGTAGATGATCAGAAAACAAATTGTCATCCATAAATTGCTGCACTGGCCAGGCAAGGCTTATATTTATGGTCATCATTTATCTAAGCAGAATAACAACATTTGATCTATACTTTGGAAGTCAGCGTTCATTGGTGGTATGATGAATGATGCAGTGTCATGATTAATGATATAACCTGAACTAAGTAAATGGTTTAAGAAAACTTCAGAAGCAAGGTCTATGTCATTGCAGTAAAATATGTCCCCAAGTACCATGGTATTGAAGTAAGAAATGCTGATACTATTTATTCATCATGGAAGACATAAAATTTGTCAGAAATAAACATACCTGTCAATATAAAAAAAAAAAACAAAAAGAGGTGGTCCCTGGAACTGAACAGGAAGATATGATAACTGCAAAGAAGCTCCATGTCATTGACTGGATTAAGTATTTCTTGCCCTCCTGTTGTGGTTTTCTAGGCATCCCTGTATTTCTTTGCTTGACCAATTCTTTTCATCCTTGAAAATGTACATCCATTTTAATGAACCACTAATTTTAAAATGTTTCCTTTAACAGTATTTAAGAAAAGATAATTTTCGTCATTATAAAATGGCTTCTCTGGAAAGAAAGATATTGATAGAGGATACAAATAGAGATATAGACACATATTCCTAAAGTCTATCATACCTACAGACTTTAATCTCGTTAGGGGAAAGGATGTGTTATTTATCACTCTACTTCATAGGTGTGATGATAGAGAACAAAAATAAATTTTAAATAAGTTAATACACTTAAAGTCTTTTATGGTCTTCCTACCAATAATTTTTGCAACACTTATTTTCATTGATAATGCAATATACATACTTATAAAATAAAATTGAAAAATATAATACATTTAAAAAATTAAAATTATGAATAATTCTTCCGTAGTTATGTTGGTATCATTCCTTTGAATTTATTTTTGGTATAAGATAGATTCTCCAACAGATGGGTAGAGTGGAAAAGAGATTATCAAAGAAGGCAAATAAGAGGAATCTAGGTGAGACACTGAGGGTGATCCATTAAGACATCCTGTATGAAGATGAAGTCATTTTTTCCTCTGATCCTGGAATTCATAAATAGTTATATCTAATGTGCAGCTTCCAGTTTTTGTTTGATTAGGTTTTGTTTTCTCCCTGAATTTCTATGTGGCTATCTGAAAAGCATAATTTAATGAACAACTTCAGAGTCTTTACAAAATAACCAGATGTGACTTTAAAAAAGATGAGGCCAGCTTGGTGACATCCAGACTGGAGTAAGGGAGGACAACAGTCCTAGAATCCCAAGTGGCAGTCTCTAATGTCATTTAAAAATACCACAACTTGTGATCTTTTCTTTTTTCTTCACTTACTATTTAGAAAAATGAAATACTATGCGTATTTCTAAAGCTCCTAGAATTCTGTCCTCATTCTGCTTCCCACAAGAGTAACTCCTCTTTTGAAGCTGTACAAATCATTTGTGTGGTTGCTTTAAAATTTTTTCACTGTATAATACATTCTGACAAAAATAAGACATGGCATTATTCAGTGTATTGTTAATACTTACTACAATTATATGTGATTTTTTTTCAAGTTGCTGTATTCACTTATTATATTCACTCACACTAATATAGCTTATACAGTTTATTTTAAATGCAAGATTATGTAGCATTTTATAAATACCCTATGATTTATTCATCCCTCAGGTATGGACTGTATCCTATTTACACCTCTCTCACTGCAAATAGTGATGAAATAAATATTCTTACTCAGATAATTTGTATACCTATAAGACGTTTCCTGTGGGTTATATTTCAAAATAGAATTGCTAAGTTGTATGTTATACACATTCTCAATTTAACTGATATTTCTAAATTATTCTCAAAAGAGAAGCAATAGCATTATGGGTGATGTAGAATGGGGAAAAATATTTTGTTTTCCCGAATACACTAGAACAGAGTTTCTAGAACCTGGCTGTACATCTGCATAAACAAGGAATTTTTAGCAATTATCAAGCCCTTGATCAGTACCTGAGATTTTTAATTGGGCAGGGTTTGGCCCTGCTATGATTTTAAAGTCCCATCTCCTAAATGATTTTAAAAGGAGATCAGGAGAGAAAACCACTACGCCAGTAGTTTTCAGAATTTAGCTAGTGTTAGAATTACCTGGAATGGAAGACTTAGTAAAGCACATTGCTCTGTCTCATCCCCAGAGGTTCTGATCCATTATGTGTGGAGTGGAATTTACATTTCTAACAAGATCCCAAGTGATGCTAATATTACAAGCCAGCTCTTACATACTGAAATCTCCTAGACAATAAGAATATGAAAAAAAAAAATCCTCAATATCTGGCACTAACAAATAGGCTATGATGTTCCCACTTGAATTCATACACCCAAAACAATTTGAAGTCAATCTCATTATAATGGACAAAACTAAAATGTAACTGTGTTTCAGGAGATAAACTGGACAAACTGGAACTCAATACAAACCATAAAAATAATCAAGCATCTTTCCTTACCAACATTAGTGACTGCTATTTCTTTATAACAACTTTAGCCCCTCTCCTTTCTTTCTTCCTCTTACATGACATTTACTGTTATTCAATCATATTCCTTTCGGACATAACCCAAATCCAGAAAAATATTCTAATAAAAGCCCAAATAACCTAACCCAAGTACATATCTGGTCTTGAGATCCCCTCCAATATCCTCTGTGTGAGACAAAAAGTTTCCCCATGGTATATAGTTAGCTTTCTTACAAGAAGTAAAATAACTTTGTGTGACTAAAAGTACATTACTGGTGGTGGACATTGATAGAAGATTACCAATAAAGGGGGGATGTATACTTTATTTTATATATATCACATATAATGTACATAATTATAATAATTATTAGCTTCATTTCATTAGTAATGAGTGAGACATAATAAACATATGTGCCAGTGATGTCCAGTTTGGAATATTGTTTTCCATCTTGATCTTGTTGCCAGAGCTTAATTGTCCTTCCTCAGGTTGTCACCTAAAGAAGAAAGGACCATGTGCATATTCTTTTTTTTTTTTTTTTAATTTTGTTTTTTCACCCTCACTCTAGGTTGTGAGCCTATGTCCTTGGGCTTTGCATTGTCTACATTGCAGTGTCTCGATTCCCTGAGTCACAAGGAAATGCCCCAGAAATTTCTTTATTTTCTTTTTTGTTAATTTTTTTTATTGCAGTAACTTTGGCTTTACACATTAAAATAAACTCATATGTATAGGTTCTCCATATGTGCAGTTTCCCTATTCCTCAGATATGTCAACACACCCTGCCCTCCACCAAATCACCAAGTGTTTTTTATCATTGTCCAGTGGGCTCTTGTACCCCTCCTCACCCTCCCTCCCATTCCTTATTGATAACTCTAGCTCTATTGCAAGTGTCTAAAGGTTGTTTTTTTTTTCATTTGTTCCTTTATTTTGTCTATTCATATTCCACCTATGAGTCAGGTCATCTTGATATTGAAATTATAATGTGATGTCCAGAGTCATGTCTCATGGCATTTGAAGAATGAATTCTTGGATCAGAGAGGTAAGCAAAAGTGGAGAAAAGTTTATTGGCCAAGTATAGACACCTCATATAGGGAGGGGTCCTCAGGGAAGGTTGCCCTCTGCTGGGTGTCTAGGGGCTCTGGTTTTCTCCTAAAGACTCCTTGTGGGTTTGTGACTGACAGAGTTACAAGTTTACTATACTAATGAAGCATTCAGGAGTCAGCTTTCTCATTGGTCCCTTCTTATGTTAATAAGGTACTCTGGAACTGTACCTCAGATTGGCTCTTTTTACTCCGCTGGGCAACTACACCCTTTGTCTTTGTCTTTGTCTTTGTCTTGGGGTATTCATCTCTAGGGTTTGGGCCTACTTTAGTAACAGGCAGGCCTTAGGCTTTCTGTCAGGTATACACTTCCTCATTCAGTGTGCCCCCTGCCATGACTGTCTAAGGTCCATCTAAACTCCTCTCAATCTGGTATCTGTCTTTCTACTTTTGACTTAATTCACTTTGCACATTCTTAATAAACTAAAAACTCCCACAAAGAGCTATCTGCTGTTACAATCAGCACCATTTAGAAGGTATTAAGGAAAAACAGCTATCTAGTTCACAGATTTTGGCATGAGGTGTTTATTATTTGTTTGTTTAAAATGTAATGCTTTGTCTAAAGAGGGACATAAGTGTTTGTTAAAAAACATTCTTTACCCCTCTCCACCAAAAATAATTACCTGAGCCAATAAATCATACACGTCTTTTTCTATTCCAAACAACTAGAAGTGACCTTAACCGTGAAATCTGCACTGACTCTAATTTATGTGGACTTACCTACTCTTCCATGGACTCAGGCACAGATATCATTTTCCCAGTTCCTTAGAGGACTTCTTTCCTCTGTAGACTCCTTCTTAAATTTTATTTTATTTTAATTAATTTTATCTTTTCTTTTTCTTTGCACCAGGTCTCAAACCTGGGTCCTTGGGTTTTACATGGCCCACAACTTAGATGCTGAGTCACAATTCTTTCTTGATCCTCTCTACCATCAACTTCTCAGTCTCATTAGTCTTTCTATTCTTAATTCTGACAGCTCATACTGTCCTACTAGCCAGAGTTTGAATTAAATTGTTCCACCCTATCAACTTTTTTGGAACAGAGCTGAAAAGAGCTTTTGATACAGGCGAGTGGAAAAAGAAATGAAGTTTCTTATTCTTGTTTAACTTCAGGTTGAAATTCTTACAAAAAATTAGAATTTTCATGATCTGAAGAATGCAAGACCCAGTCCTTTAGCTTACTGCCTTTCCCTGACCTAAAAAGCTAAACCAAGCATTTCCTTTCATCTTTTCCTGATATGATATTGGTTCATTCTTTGGGATTCCAGGAAGGTTCTCTAACTATGTGCAAAAGTGTTATATTGATTATTTTGAGGTCATGTTACTTCAGAAACAGCCAGGTAGGAGGAATATTCTGACCCTCCATTGTTTCTTTAAAAGCAAAAATTAAATCTCCCAGGTGAAAGAGTCCTTCCCTGAACCAGGAAATAAGAGACATCCTTATGACCAGACAGAAAATTCGGAGCCGAGGAGTTGGTGTGCACAGCCCTACTTAGTTTTTACTAATTAGTAGAGAAACCCTAGTTTTTTGTTTTGTCATTTATTTGTCTAAAATAAATATACAAAAACTGGGGGATTTCACGAGTTCCAACTCTGAGACATCCAGATTTATTTATTACGTCATTCATAAAATTAAATTTGTATATTCTCCTGTTAATCTGTCTTTTGTCAATTTAATTTTTAGACCAGTATAAGAATTTGGAAGTGAAAAAAAGGAAAAAATTTTCTCCCCTACAGTTCTGTGTGAGTAATATATAGATGAATTATCATAACTGCATCTATAGTCACTCGAACAGTATTGGTGCATATTTCATGAGACATTGTATTGTTTCAGTCCACAATACATGGTTAGGATATAGAAATTGCTATAGAAATAGCCTAAGTAAGAGTTGCTGGTCAGATGTTAGAACATAAAGAGAAGTAGTTGCTCTATTCCTCAGTCTCACTCGTTCTTTTGCACAATGGGAAGACACAAGAAAGCTATAGAGCAGCCTTTTCAGTCTTTTTCTTTCACAATTACCTCATTTTCTTGAAAGGTTTTACCCCTTCATATAGCTTTTCCTTGTTAAATCAGAATTGCAGGATTTTTTCTTTTGATAGAGTTTCTTGACTTAGCTATGCAAATGACATGCCTTCTTAAATGGGAAAACTTCAAGACTATCTTATATTCCTATATTCTTAAAAAATGTTAATACTTCAAGTTTTCAAAATAACATTTCAAAGAGAGGCTTTTCAGAAAGATAAACCAAATTCAGAAAGGTAGTTCTCTAGTAAGAATTTCTCACTTCTCAAATTAGTAGAAAGGAAAAATTAAAATTAAATATTTGTTCTCCACTTGCCTTTTATTTCCTTGAGTATTTTATTCCTTTCTTCCTATGAATTCATTTTATTTTTCCCTCTTTAAAGGAGCTCCTCACTATTATTGACACCTGACCCTTAATTTCTATAACAAATAATTTAATAATTTTTACTAATCATTAAGTTAATCCATTATTCAGAAGAAAGCTTTTTTAATGCTAGCCTAACACTTGCCATTTACTTACAAGGTGAAACATAGTTTAATTGGATATTGAGACTAAGAAATTTTCAGTACTGTTGCAGCTTTTTAATAAACATAAGTGCAAGTTTGATCAAAATCCAATTAATAGGAAAATAAAAATCTTCATTTCTAACAAAAGTTTACAATAAGTTGTCATTTTTCATTACAACTGTAAGCCATCTGTAAATTTAATATCTTTAGTAAATATACTATCCCCAATTTTATAAAGGTAAAAAAAGATTATTATAAATCTCCATTCTTTCTATCAGACATGTGCTATGAAAAGAAGCAGCATACAGTAAAACAAATTCAATTTGCTTTATAAAAAGGTTTCAATTTAAATATCCTCATGTTTGGTTCAACAGGTTCAAAGAATTCAAAAAATTTGGAGCAGTAACTGCAAGTTTATTGAAGACAACTTAGATAGGTTTCAAGTCTCCTTTACAGGAAAAGTAAATAATTATGAACATATAAGCCAAGAATTAAGAAACTTGGTTTAAAGTTTTACATTCATGCTAAGCCAAGTATCTCTCAACAGAAGAGAATGAATTGACTTCTAAAAAGTATTTTATTTTGTTCACCATAGCTTCCAAAAAAATGTCTGTGTTTTGACAAAACCATTATTTCTAGGTTATTCCTAAGTATCTTGAACTAAGTTAGATTGAGTAAATATTTTATCAGATGTCCATAAGCATAGTCACACTGAAATTTGTTATTACTTGTTACTTTTAATTCTTAAATATAAAACATCTGTAAAACATTCACTTTAACTGCCTGGGGACTTTTAAAAATCCTTAAATTTTTGGTGAATTTTTTTAAGAAATAAAAACAAAAAAATGTATGCTTATGTATTCCAAGTAATTGATAAAGAAGGATACAGAAACTCTTCCATGTATCCCCAGACAACTGCTGATCACAAAATTTGATTTTGCAATACTATCAAGATGTTGTCTTGACTATTAAAAAAATAAGTAATAAACCAAAATGAAGACTTCATGTTTCTAAAAACAATTGGTTTAAAGAATAAAGTAGTCACTGAAAAGTCAGCCCTGACACTCATATAACCTCGTGGGGTAGATGGTCAATGAAGATGGGGCTGTGGCACCTATAGGTGAATAAGACTGGGAAATGCTGTGAGAAGGCTCAGTCTAGACATAGAATGAAAGAATTTACATAACACATGAGTTTGTTCATAGGACTGTGATTTCCACATATTAATTAGCTGGATCTGGAGAAGTGCTTTGAAAGATGCCAGTGCATGACTGAAAAAGAATCATGGAATGTGACCTATTATCAGCCTCATCTCACTAGAAGGAACATATTCAGGTCATGAGGTCATTTAATGTGGTTCTAAGGTGGACAATACGGATAAATTGGGAATTCATCCCACTCCTTCCTTATTTGGCCATCCCAGTCAAACTTTTATGAAGTATTATTATTATTATTAATACTATTATTTATAGAATAATTTTTTAATGTACAGGCACTCTGCCAATAACTGAAATACAGTATCTTATTTAATGTCTTTCAAAAAGTTATGTGCTAGATACTATTGTAATCCCCAATGAAGAAGAAATTCAAATTAGAAAGAATATGTAATGTACAAATTTACTAACAGTAAATTTCAGGGGGAAAACTTCATCCTCAGACATTTGAGTTCATGTTCCTAAACATTTCTCATAATAACCCTCCTAGATTTGAAAATGAGGAAACAGAGACTATGGGAGGGCAGTGGCTTGCCCAAGTCAGAGGAATTTAGAGGTCATGCACAGAACAGTGTTTCTTCCTCCCTTGCCCTCCCTGTCGGTCTTTTCCAGGTCTCTCATCCTTTGTGACATTGAACTACTTATTGACATTAATTCCTACATGCTCAGTGACTAGAAATACTTTCCTTATAAGGAAAAATGAAAATATTAGAAATATATATGAAAACTATCTTCATTGTTTCCTGGTTCATTTTTCCTTTATTTTGTAAGTGGCTTGAGTCTGGTCAATTAATTTTTCATTTCGTATTTCTTGGAGCATGGTAAGTCGCCTTACTATTTTATTCATTCTGACATCTTAAGAATATAGGTCTTTGGGATGCTGGCTTCTTCATATATGACTCAGAGAGCATTTGTGTACACTGCTCAGTCTGCTTAAATATTTTACTACCTATATATCTTCTTGATCCTACTTTGCTTACTTGGGTGTTTGATTTTAGACCCATCAGAGTTGTTAGTTACAAGTAATTGCTTGCTTGATTTAATCCAAAAACAGGGTCATTGAAAGGATATTAGTTAGTTCACAGAATCTCTGGGAAAGCAAAAAGGCATCTGGAAAGACTCAAGAAAATGGACAGGGTAGTTAGCTAGTCCAACAGCTGAAGACTCTGCTGCTATTGTCACTCAGCACAGGAAACACACCACACTGTCTCCTGGCCAACTGGTGCTGCTGTTACTGCAACCTGTTTGTGGTGGCTGTTGGTCCTGCGGCAAATTTATCTAACACGATAAAGCACAAAGGGCGTAGGATGCTAGATGAAAGGTAACAAAATTCAGAACAATGTTTTCTTCTGGGGGACACACAGTATCCAGTGAAACCCGAACTTTTTTCTGCCAAGTTATATAGTATTTTAGACTTTGCAGGCTATATAGTATCTGTCACAACTACTCAGATACATTTATTTGTTTTAAGAGAAAGGTCCAAGCAGGAATGAAGAATAGGCAAGCAGGCAGGAAGAGAAAGCAGGAAGAAGTATTTCATTTATTTTTCATTTTAGTTGTTCATCTTGGTTGTTCCCCCAAGCCCCGGGTCATGAACACAGGTCCTTGGGATGTATGTGGACTGTGCTCAGTCAGAGGCAGTGAACCTAACTGATGCTCCACTGGGCACAACTCGACTACCTTTGTAGTACAAAAACAGTCATAGACAATACATAAATGGATAACTGTGGCTGTGGGCCAATAAAACTATTCTCAACACTGAAATGTGAAATTTACCTAATGTTCACATGTCATAAAATAATCTTGCTATTTTTTTCAGGCCTCTGAAAACAGTGACCAGGTTTGGCCTGCAGGCTACTGTGTGCCAGCCCCTGCATTAAAGCATTAAGATCCTTCAACCTAAGACACATTCTTGTGGCTAAGGCGTCTGAGATGGCTACCATGTGATCCTTGTAAAGCCCAAGGGGACCAGGGCCCAGGGGAGAAAAGATCAAAATAAACAACTAACTAAATAAGTGTTTCCTTCTCTTTCATTTTTCCTTTCTTCTTTCCTTCCTCTCTTAAAAAAGTAAAAAGAAAATTCTTCAATATGGTGGGAGACTTTAAATACTTTTAACATGAAATACAAATATACTCACAATGAAGTCCATACTTTTGTGTCAGGAATGCTCTAATCTTGTCTCTTCAAAGTCTGTGATCAACCCACCAAACCACTAGGTGTATAAATACTAACCTTATGGTAGCTTTACTTTCATATGTATAACGGTTTGCTTTGGATTTGAACATTAATGTTCAATTTATAAAAGTTACAAATTTCAAAGAGTTATTATGCTCATAAATTTTTCCTAAAAGTAATTGTTCTTCAGTTTAATATAGCTTAAAAATCACTTTCTATGGAGTTTGTTTCTATTTTACAATATTAGAGAAATACCTTCAAGTGTTTCACAACACATCCCATTTAAATGAGTTTGCCTACCCAGGAAGAACACAGGCACCATCCCAGTTAATTGAAGAAGCTCATAATCAGGTTTCAGATGGGTGTGAGACCTAGAGCTGCAAACATGCATAATGAGTATTCTCAATGAGCCATTTTTAAAAAATAATTATTACATCTCAACTACAACAGTCAAAGGGTGATTATCTAATCACAGAAGCATATAACGTCTATATAAATTGATCAGTGGAATGGAATTTTTTTTATCTGTTGTTCTTAAAATGTATGCCCATGCTTATTCATTTATCTTTAATGATCCTTAAAGGGATGATGGGATCTAAGGTTTATTTTCAACTTAATGACAAAGATTTTAGAAGGTTATGAAATGTTACATTTTTCATATATAATATCAATAAAAGGAATCATGATAGGCTAATTGAATTTTGACCATATGGGTTCATCTGACTGTGGTTATAATCCTGAAGTCATTCTACTAATACCAGCTAAAATGAACAGTAAACTGTAAGCTATAATCAGAGTCCGCATTCGGTATAGGTTTTTCTTTCCATTCTTCTTTAGAGTCACCTGTGTGGCTAGTGCTAACATGTCACATAGATTCTTCTGTGATTCTGACTCAGTTTTCCCCCCACTGCAGTTAAATCATCATTGGAATACTCTATGAAGTCACATTTGTGCACTAAAGGAAAGTCAATAGTAAGAGAGAATGGACATTTGGAACACCTTTCTATGTAAATTACTCATATGTGTTAAAGGCTCATAGGAGTGATATTGGTTGAAATCAAGTTTAATGACTAGGTGGAATTAATCACATGAAAAGCCTCAACTTTATATGTTGTCCTGTGGTTAACTATTTAGTGTATGTGACGTCCAAGGGTGAGCCATGGTATATTTCTGGGGAACAATATGGTTATTTACCCTAGAAAGTTTGTCATTCTTTCAAAACACTGTGACTTTCCTCTGTGATTTTCCTATTGCATTTGCTACAGATTATATACAACATCACAATAAGCCACATGGAAGTTTTCAGTGACCAAAAGATTCAGTAGTTTATAAAAGATGAGTTGGCATAGTTCATAGTGCAGCCTGTAACTATTAAACATCTTTCTTATCCAACAGAAGTTTAACAGTATTTTAGAATATCAGATAAATGACTATGAGCAATGCACTCAAATCTAGTGTGTTGTGCCCCAAATCAAAGATATCTGCATAATATTGTTCCTCTTGCTTAGGAGAAAGAAGCAGTTATTCATTTTAGTTGTGATATCACTATGTACTCCATTTTCATGAGTAGTAGAAACTTCACTTAAGTCTTACTGAGGTAACTTTATTCCTGCTACTTCCTACTCTCCAGTTTCCAAGATCAATGCATTATTGAAACAGTGAACCAGTTTGATGTCGTCATGAGATAGTGAGATTGTCATTATCACTGCAGACTTAATTGTGGCACAGAAATAGCTAGTAGCTGTGATCTAAGACATTAAGGTAAAGGCACATTCATGTTCCTATTGGGTAAAAACAAATTACTTTAAAAGTTTAATTCTTCCTGAAATGGAGGGAGAAAAATGATGACATAAATGGTTTCATTCCAGATATCTAAGAAAATATTAATTTGTTCCAGCAAGAATGTCACATTTGGCAAAGGGTCTACAATTAAAGTCACTACCAGTTTCGGCTTAAAATAATCCATCATCATTCTGAATGTCTCATTTATTTTCTGTAATCAGCAAACTGGAGATTAAACGTCAATGTAATACAAATAAAGACATTTGAATTTTTCAAGCTTTTGATGATTACACTAAACACTGCTATCCCCTCTGGAAAAAGTGATATTACTTCTTCATTTATCTTTTAGTAAAAGTGAAAATCTAGGGGCTTCTTCCAGTAACTTCCTATCTAAAAGCCTTTATTTTATCACCTATGAAACCAACATGATGATCTAATTTTGCAACTTTCTGAGGAGGGATATATACCACTCCTCAGAAAGATGGACAATCATGTAGGAATGCGTGTATTTGTATTTGCACATGTAGTTGTATATGTATGTCTTTATTATATACTATGATTCTACCACTTTTAAATTATAAATTTAATTATAGGAACACTTAAAAAGTGTGAAAATTATATATATATGATTACATAATATAAAATCATAAGCAAAAGAAGCCAAACACATTGTGGGCAAGGTATGTTGGCACTCATAAGTGCAAAATGACTCCTTACTGTAGACATTACAAAGGGTATAAAACAGTGACTCATGATATTTTTAACAAAAATAAATACAATAGTTTATAATTTTAAGTAGTAAATTCTTCTGTTAATCACTCCTAGCCTCCAATGACTAAATATAGATAAAGTAATAACATAATTTTTTAATATATAGTTATATCTTTACAAATTTGGTAGATTCATTTTCTATTAATTACAAACAACTAATCAAATGTTTTATATGATATCCACTCCATGAATATATCAAATTTATATATTTAAACAGATGAATCTTTTATACATATTTTGAATTTGTCTACTCTCTTTCATAACAAAAAGGGAATACACATATTTAAATAAGAAAATAGGGAAGAGGTTTAAAATAACACAGACAATTTTAAATAAAATAATGCTAGAATCCAGTTAAGAACTTTTAGATACTGTGTGACAAATATTCAATGACTAGCAGAAGGATGGGTGGTAGAAGCAAACTGAAAACTACTGGATTTGATAGAAAATAAAAGGAGTGGGTCATTCCTTTAAGATAAGATAAAACATCTCTTTGTTTCCATTATCTGCCCCCTACAATATTACTGTAAGACCTATGTAATTATTTAGTAAACAAAATAGCTGATGAGGAAATCCTAACTTGAGTCTCCTTTTCAGGGGAACAGAAAGTGTGTTATCAAGAAGATAGTTCAGTGGTAAACTTATTATATTATATAAGGATGCTGATTTATTATGATGTATACCTAAACCTATTTAATGCTCTAATATAAATTTTCTCCTAATTCATATACCAATGTTCCTCCACCCTCTATGGTTCTATTTGTCATTTTTGCACAAACCCTTTATAACTGACAAAATGCAAAATCAACCTTTTGTATTTTAATATTTTATTTTTAAGAAAATACAATATAAAATTATTCCTCAATGATAATAATAGCATTTATTTATTTAGCTGTTTAGTGTGTTAGGTTCTTTACCAGAATTTTCTCACTGAACCCCTCACAGTAACACTGTAAGGTAGGTACTATTATTTCCCATGATTTACATACATAAAAACTGGATATTGCACTGAAATAAGCCTAATGTCACACAAATAGAAATGATAAATCCCAGTTTCAAATATATATATTTGGAGATCTAATTTTTGAAAGCATAAATAAAAAGCTTAATTTTGATATTTCTATCTAGAAATCACTGAGCCACATCATGAGTGAGAAAATATGTGAAATGCTTTACATGAATAGTGCCATTTAATTCTTAAAGTTGTGACACTATTGTTACCGTTTTATAGACAAAGTAACTGAATGACGATTTTGAGAAGATAATGGCTCAAATCTAAACAAATAAAATTAATTTGATTTGTTGGTGTCTATTAAGTAAGGCTGCTGATGAGTAAAGTGTTTCCTTTCCTAGAGTAGATATGGAAAAGGGAGCTGGAAGGAAGTTGAGAAGTCTGTTGAATGCAGACAGAAATCATGAGGTAGTCAAGAGTGACAAGGATAAATTGTCCACATTACAGTTTTGTCTCACTCCTGCCTGTGCCTGTCATATCAAACAACTTTAGAATCCCCTTTCGATTGTAAGATACTAGCTTGCACTCAATTCTCTCAGTTACTAAAGATAATATCAAGCTGCCTCCCCTCCACTTTTTTTTCTTATTTGTTTTACACAGAACTTAAAAAAAAAAAATGTCCAGAAGTGTTTAACTAAGTTGTTTTCAAAGGATTTCAGAATCTATGTGCGATCCCTCTCATTTTTTTCTCAGTGCTAACGGAATAACCGTTCTTTTAAGCCAACATTTATGAACAGCACATCACTGAAAGGTACTTTAGATGATTTAAATGGAATATATCATCTTTGGCACGACATTATTACTGCATGTGCTCAGTCAACTAAGAGCATTCCTAGTAAGATAAGATGAAGTCTCACGTCAGAATAAGCACAAGCAACTGTGAAGAACTGGAGTCCTCATGATAACACTGTATGTGTAGCATTGTTATTACACTTAAATATGAGGCCTTTGACTCTGAGACTAACTTGCCCAGTATTGGGAAAACAATATGTGACAAAGCAAGGGTTTGAACCATTTTCTTATTAAGATCCGGTGCTATTACAGTTCATTTAAAAGAGGAGAGACTGAATATAAATAAATTCTGAATGCCCTACCACAGTTAGTGTCCAAGTTCAGGTAGAAAAACTCCTTGACAGAGAGATGTACAGAACTGTAGGCATACATGGACTAGATTGTTTCTAAAGTTCCTCTTAACTCTGAGAGACTTAGAGTAAATATAACATCTTTGTGAATTATGCCCTCCTCAGTCTCAGCTGAATGTTCCATGTCTTGTTGCTATCAGGTTATAAGATTGCAAACTCAGTCTCAGAGATCTTCAAGCGTAAGTGTGGCTTAAGTTTTGCGATTATGCTTTAGAGACTTCAATAGACTTTTAACAGCAATTCATTTAATTTTTGCCATCACCTGGTGCAGTAGAAAACACAGCTGTTTTAATTTCTGTATAATAAATTTGAAAATTAAGTTCATGCAAGGAGTAACGTGACTTGGCCGGACGCCACATTAATAGAATTGGGGCTAGACTTTAGTTCTTTCCCCTATATTTTCTAACTTTGAGAATTATCCTTGACCTGATCCCTTCTCCTCTCACCCTGACTCTGACTACAGACACACGCATTTGTTTTTTCCAGAAAAGGAAGATAAATGCTTTTAAAAGTAACATTTCTCTTGAAATGTCCAGCATCTATTGTGTCACTTTGTTATCTGTAATTTTATGCTTGCTCTAAACAAGGAAAGTGCAAACATTAACCAGGTAATGAACTGTTTTATCTCTAATGCCAAATAGTCTATGTTCTATTTGCCTCCTTTCAAATTTGCTGCTTCAGTGCTTTGTGGAGAGACCCGATCTTAATCTATAAGAGCAGGCTGCCAGCATTTGTTGGAAAACAATTTACTAGTCTTTGCATGGCTAGTGTTTTATATTTGAAATGGTATTGACATAACACTTATACCATTTGATAACTCAACTGCACTGACAAGTTAACCAAGGAAAGAAAGGACAGCCAGGAGTGTTGCAGACATTGCTATCTAATCAGATGCTGCCACTGCATAAAGTAGATGCTTTTCAGAAAGGAAGTCACCAGGAAGAATTAGCCTGTGTAGGGCTGGGGAACAGATGTAGCTCAGTGGCCTTTACAGACTTTTAGATGTTGTCAGTAATCTCTTCTATAATCTGTGGTATATTCCTTGGGGTTAAATAGATTTAAGAGGCCCAGACAGGAGCAAAGCTAATTCTCCATTTTGAATGTTCTTTTTCTCTCGAGGAGCGATTCTGTTTACTGTATTTTTCTGAGAAAGAACAAAAAGCACACATGAACACAATCTGATTCCTCACCTAACTGCACATATAAACTTCTAATCCTCTTAGCTCTAGGACTCTTTTAATGTACCTATCTGCAAACTCTAAACTGTGATGCTCTGCCATTCTAACTTAATGAGGGGCAAAGAGTCTTCTTTTTCACCCAAATGAAATCACCACTGAGCACTCAAATTGTAATTTAGCAGATGCCTGGGAACTGCAGGTTGGTTGTAAAGGTGAACATATGGGCAGTCGCCTCCAGGGATGTAATGCTTCAGATGCTGTGGGGAGCCTGGAAAGCAGAACCAATGCTGTGCACAGTGGAGGGGCTGAGCGGGGCACCCTGCCCACTGAGTCTTGTTTCTCTGAGGCTGTTGTGTTTCCTGTAGATTAATATTTTGCCAACATCTGACCTTATGGAGGGGACAACAGCAAAGCCTAACATTAATGAAAAACTAAACATCAGTAAAACTAACTAGAAGTATGTATCATTTTGGGTACTTTAAACAGCGAGGACTGGAAAACCCAAACAGGTCTGAAACAAGAGGAAAGGTATTATTTCATAAAATCGGAAATTCAGAGCTAGGGCAGGCTCTAGAATTAGGACAGTCATTGAAATCATGCTGTACCCTCTGCCTCAGCATCAGCTTTTTCCCAAAACTGTATCACCCCTGTCCCCAAAAGTTGCTGTCTGACCTCTGTGGCATTCAGAGAATCTGATAAATGGAGAAAAAATATGGATATCCTCATTGAAGAGTAAAACACTGCTTAGAGGTAGACAACTAAATTTATTATGAATTACTTCAGAGGAACATAAAGAAAGAGAAAATCAATAGTCTCATCTCTCGTGTAGAAGAGAATTTCCAGAGGGCATTTATTTTGTTTAAGCACATTTCTTATTATTATTTAAAATTCAAAATAACTCAGCTAATAGATATTGTCATCATGACACACTCATTACTCAGAAGAGAATCAAACACTACAAAGATGAGAAAATATTTTCTTATATTTAAAAAAGATTTGTTTCATCAAGGCAATCAGAGATCCCTATCTTGGGTGATAAGTGTTAAAAGGAGTGGGTAACCTCTTCATTAATGTGGAAAAATTTAAGGAGGGATAATTTGAGATGGTGATTGAAGAATAGGTAGAATTAAGATAGAACTGGGCAGAAGGGTATCTGAAAGGACTGAATAGCTTGATCAATATGAGAAAGTGGGAAAGTAGAGTTCAGGTTTGGTAACTGGTAATCTTGTCTGAGAAAATGTAGGACAATTACAAATTGTCAGGGTTCTGCTCCACACCTCTCCACTTAACTCTTATGTTGACAATGACCACAATGAGCATCAGGCATTGACCAGATCAAAACACAGAAGCCAGGTAGCTGCGGAACCTATTGGCACTTAGGACCCTCTAACTCAGTGGTCTGGAAGAGTTAAAAAGTAGAGCAATCCTTACCCAACGAAGAACCAAACATGGTGGCCAACTGCTTATCACTTCTATTCTTCCAGTTCATGGAGTTTAGCTACATGCCATTAACTTTCAAGAAGTTCATAATAAAATGGTCATGGTCTCTCAACTCTAATCCGTGTTTTCAGTCTATCTGAGAATTTACACATCTGTCTCTGCCATTTATTCTTTGAGATGTAGTGGTCTCAAAATATTTTGGAAAGAAAAAAACAGGTAAAAGTATGGCAAATAGTGATGTTATTTAGAGACCAGAAATATGTTAGGAGAATATAAAATATTAGAAAATAACAAGTTGTTTACAGAATTATTAAGTTTGAAAAGTGAGTGGGTTAGTCACATAAAAACTATTAATACAAATGCAAATGTGCAATCATATTATAATAGAAAAAAAGTATGTGACAGTGTTACAAAGAAATGATAGCTAAAATAAAACTATAGAACCCAATCATCAGTGGAAAAATACAGTACATAGAAAGAAGGGCCGATATAAGAGAAAGAATGCTCAGAGTGTATGGAGAAAATCTAAACCTGCATAAAATCGATTTTCAAGAGGGAGAGGTAATCAATCAATATTAAAGTCAAAGAAGGATTACAAAAAAATCTTCTTTTTGAAGACTAAAATGACTAAGAATTTGAAAGTCAAATTTCATCAAAATGATAAAAAAATTACAAAAATTTGAAGTGTAAGATGATGTAAACGAAAGTACAATTATATGAATGGTCTTGGTAAAGTTTTTACTGAAAGCACAGGATTATGGCAAGTCAAAGTTATGAGACTTTAGAAAATACATGCTTATTTGACATCCAAAATTGAGGACAAAAATCAAAAGTGTAAGAAACAGAACTGATTAACATTAGATCTGTTCCTAGAAAACTGAATGATAAGCAGTTCTAAAGAAACGGCTAAGAAGTCTACCCTGAAAATGAGACTATACGCAACTTTCTCTGAGTTAAGATGGCAAGAAGAGATAATGGGTAAAGGTTAAAAAGAAAGATATTTTGGTGAAAAGAAAAAGAAAAAAAGACAATTATATTTGGTCATATTGATACTTGAAATAAAATTTTAAAGTACATAATTTAAATAATTAACTCAGGCAATATATAAATCTATTCAGATTCTTTAAGACTTAGGAACTCACCATCTTCACAAAATAGGTTTCATTTATGATGCAAGTAAAAATAACTGAATTAAATAAAGAATGATTTTAAAACTGTGATGAGAGAAAATGAAAACATTCATTTAATTCCAAGAACATTTCTTCCCTTACTACTTCGCTGCCTTCATTTCCACCTGTCTTCTAATCTCTCATCATTGACTGGTAGATTTCTATGGACCTGAAAAAAAACGCATTTTGCTGATTTGACAAGGTCTACTCTTTGCACTATTTGATACTAATCAGGTACACAGCAAACTAAAGCGAAGTCAATTTAAGCCCCTGTTTCTCTTCTCAGATTTTCAGTCAAATACTGAGAACCCATAGATGGGTCCAATAGTCCTTGCATTTTTTTTTTTTCAATTCTTGCTTTTATTGTTCAGGGTGATGCCTTTTTAATCTCATCTAAAATATCACTATAACTTCCAAAAAGGTCAATTTTTCTAAGCCTTCCTTTTTTAAGTCATAAAATCTCAGTAACACCTCCTAAACTGAGTATTTAAAACCAAAACTCTTCAATGGAATCTCTACTATCTACTAAATTAAATAAATAATCTTCATGGTGGGAGTGGAGTCCTTCATAAAGCAGCCTCACTAAACTTCCAGATCTGAACATTTATTTCAGATTTATATTTTACAACACTGGCAAACAGTAGGACTGGCTGTTATTTGGAAATATCCCACAGTTTTCAACTTTTCAGCTCAAGTAATCATCTTTTCCCGGAGTGCCCTTGTCTCACCCTTACCCTTAACTATTTTCTGTAACAAGTATAGCCATTCCCCAGGCCTTTAAAATCCTTTTCAATTGCTTTTACCCTGATACATTATCGAAAAGCTACTAGCATGAACTTCACTTTGTAGATTAAAGGTATTTCCTTTTTCTTTAAACACTTAAGGACACAGATACTGGAAACTAGTGACAATAATTATTTTATACCTTGTACAGATTATGTATCAAAGTGTAAAAATATATCAAATATAAAATAATCAATGTTTCATTTAGATGGCTATTTCCTTGAGAGGAGTACTAGGTCTATATCTCATTTTTTTTACCTATCAGAGAGACTCTTGAACATTTGAAAATTAATCAACATTTTGTGACTTGAACTACATTTTATTATGTGGAATACACATGCAAATTATAACTAGAGAACTTTTTACTCTCAGTTAAATGATAGGATTTAGAGAATCTCAAATATTATTATCTTGTTAATTTAGCATTATTTTATTTTTTCATTTTTTAAACTAGTATAATAGGGAACACTTTAGGAAATGGAAAAAAAATTGTTTTCAACAAATGTACCACACACTTAAAATTTATTCATTGCAATTTGTTGATTAAATTATTAGCAGCTGGATATTTCTTAATTTGTACAATAATAATCATAACTAAAATGATTTAACTCTTTATAAAAGTATAGGCTTCATCAAAAGGGCACAAATAGAAAGTATATAGGGAAATGAATTTTTACAAAGTGAATAAAATTATGAATCCACTTTTCAGTTGAATGAATATATACAAGTATCTCAGAAGACCCTCTCGTGTGCTGCCCAGTTGCAGGGCTCAACTTCCCCTTCCCCCAAGAAAACCATTTTTTTCTGATTTCTTTCAAAATAAAAATTTTGTCTGATTTTTTATTTTATGTAAGTGGTATCACACTAAATATCACTTTGTGTTTGCCTCTAGTACTCATCCTCTAACTATATCATAGCTTAGTTTTGGAAATCTAAATGGTTTCCAATGTGAAGCTATTGCAAATGAAGCAGCCATATTCTTGCATACGTGTTATATGTGATGTGTGGGCACGTTCATAGTATATGCAATTACAGGAGTAAAAAGCTTTTATAGTAAGATACGCATCTTTTCAGTTTTTGAAAATAATGATAATTTTCCAGAGACTGAATTAGTGTACATGATCATAAATTGGTAGAATTTTGCACCAGTGTCTATAGTATCTTTACTTGTGTATATATCTGCCAGCTTTACATTCTTACCAATATATACTATTGTCTTGTAATTTTTCATGTATTTATTCATTTATGCCCATATTATGGCTAACCAGTTTTGTGTATAGTAAGATTTCGTTGTAACTTTACTTTGCATTTCTCTGATATTAAAATATTAAACATGTCTTCATATATTTATTGGGTTTTTTGTATCTCCATTTTTCATGGAGAAACTTGAATTATTCTGTATATTTCTGTGAAATGATTCGTTTCTACTTTTTCATTGACATAAATTCTATATGCTCTTTTAAGCAAATCAGTAAGAATGAACTATATTGACTAATATTTTTTCTTCTTCTTTGGATTTTGTATTGAGTGCTTTTCAGCATAGCTTCCAGTACAGGTTTGCGTTTTACAGTTATAAATTTTTAGTACAGAGCGTGTCCTGGTGACGCAGGTGATAAACCTGTGCCTTCTGGTACAGTTGACATACAGTCCAATGACGCAGATTTGAGGCCCAGAGCTGGTGGGCGGGGGGGTTAAAATGAAAAACTAAGTAAATAAAATGCTTCTTCCTCCTTTTGCTGCCTGTCAGTCTGCCACCTGCTTACTGCCTGCCTGCCTTCATTCCTGCCTGCCTTTCTGCCTTCCTCTTGGGAAAAAAATAGAAAATCAGGATAGGTCTGGATTTAAATACAGGGCAAGCATTTTATAGTTATAAATGTTCACATAGAGGCTGTGATTCTAAAGCAGACATGTATATTGAATTTAGTTGTTTTCTCCAAGCTACTTATAGAAAAACTTAAGTTTTAAAACTTTGGCTTCAACGGAATGTTAATGGCTCTGTGTGAATTTTTTAAATGAGAGGTTTACAACTTAATTTAAATAGTAAAAACATTATTTTTATTTATTTGAACACCCAAGTACTAGAAATGGCTTGCCTTTCCAGAATATTATTTTGGCAATGCCTAAATTTCTTTATAACATCATCATTCAATGTCTTCTAAAATCAGAACCAATACCATTATTAATAGTAGGTAAATATTATAATTTATGCAAAATTATAGCTGGTTAATGACATATCAAAATAAATTTATGATTGATAAAATAAAAAGTAATCACATAATTTGTTCTATTTTTCAAACATCCAAACAGCTATAAATTAATAGTTAATGTTGATTACTGAGACAGAGCTGAAACTAACTGAAAAATGGGGAAGCAAATACTGAGCTGGTGAATGGTAGATATGGTGACTAATTTTGAATGTCTTATTTATTATGTTAACCCCTTAGTGAAAATTAAGGATACATCAAAAACCCTAGGAGCTGGCTAAAAATACAACTTTCTAAGTCCCCTTAATAATTCTAGTTCTCTTGGTCTGATGTTGGTTCTAGAAATCTGAATAGTCTATGATGCTTCAGAAGATACTGATACAGGAAATGAGTAAAACATTCACTCAGGGTTGAGCTTGCCCTAGGTGTTTCTCTCTTGCTCACCCTTTTGACATAATTCTTCATGGTATTTGCACTAACTAGGTCCAAGCTGAGCAAGGTGTGTTGCAAGGGAGGTGGGTCTCCCCTAATTAAGAATGACCATTGGAACTTTCCTCTAAGGAAACACCCTGTAAAAACTGCTCTTAAGTTGTATTCATCACTGCACACAGCTTAACTAAAAATATTTTACACTTGAGTGCTAATAACTGCTACATTATAGGTATTTTACTATTTTCCTAGGGTTGCCATTTCCATGCTAATAAAAAATAGAACTTTACAAACGTAATAATGTAATATAAAGTCTCCTAAAACTGTTAAAGATTATAGATGAATGAAACAGCAGTAATGACAAGATTCTAATATTTTCTCTGTGAGCTATGTCCTACAGAAGTAGAAAATTTGGCTCTGTACAAAAGTTTAATAGTGAACATTAATACATTTTGCACTGTGATGACACATACACATTTTTTAAAATAGGGTTTTATCTATTAAAACCTATACTGTATGTTTTCTTGCAGTGTTTTTTTTCAAAGTAATAGCTATGGAATTTCTGTATACAGTGATTTTTTTTGACAAATTATTCTCCTTCAGAAAGGTTTTATTTTAGAGTAATTGCTACACTTATCTTTATTTACTATATATTTACTGAAATGCTAATTTTATGATGTATAAAAATGAATAAATCCAATTAAATTTCTATATAATTGTAATTTAATTTGGGGAAAATGACAGTCAATTTCCTTCATCCATCATATGTTAAATTGAACTAATTAATAGAGAGAAAATATATGTATGCCTGTTTAGTTTTTAACTATCTTATGTTAGAGCAAATGTTTCAAAATGAAACTTACATTGTTTGCTCCCATACTTTTCTAAATAAATGTCATATATATTTTGTCATTTAATTGTCTAGACCAGTGAAGACTACAGAGAAGTGCTAATATATTTTTCTTAAATAATGGAAATGTTCTTTATGCTACTTAGTATTGCTTGCCTCATGAGCACTTAAAATGTGTCTAGTTGAACAGAAAAATTAACTCTTAATTTGACTTAATTTTAATGATCTCAAAATATGCATTGAACAAGGCATTGTAGATAGTTGCTATCATACTGTGCAATTAAACATAGGCAATGAAGACGATAGACATAAAATTTGCATTTATAGATACAATCTCTTTTTCTCTTAAAAGTACTTAAATGTATATATAAACAATTCTTGTAAAATTTCACAATTTCTAAGTAGGAATGGCGTATGTCTTAGATTAATAATAATAATAATAATGGCAAACACATTAGCTTATTTTATACCATGTAGTGAAATACAAACTCATTGAATTTTCACAATATTTTTTAATACTGATACCTTATTTTAAACCTGAGTAGACTGTGCACCTATGTTTAGTCCAATAACAATTAAATAGAAGAGATGTGATATGAATCAGTGATCTAACTCCAGAATTTTAAAAAATATTTTCAGATAAAAACATTGCTTCTGAATTGAGTTATTTTAATTTGTCAAATATGCAAACATTTCATCTTTGTCTATTCTTTGAGATTAATTTAACCAATTTGAAAGCTTTATTTCAAAACGACAGTGTTCTATGTCCCATCTCTCCTGAGTCTCACTGAAATGATTAAAGTCTGTGTGTGTGTGTGTGTGTGTGTGTGTGTGTGTGTGTGTGTGGGTGTGTGCTGTATACATGCATAGGTTACCATTGTTTGAAGTAATTTCTTTCCAGCAAGTCAGATCAGAGTCCACACAGTAAGGAACAGTTGTACATCATTGAACAAACAGGATACATAGTTCATGTCCTCCACTGAAAACTGAAAATGGAATCCTCATTATCAATATGGATTTCCCCCTACATATGTAATTAAATTGTTTTTGTCTCCTGCTAGAGAGTCTAAGGCTATTTTTGACTATGCTACCAGTTCAAGAAGAACACAGAAGGTAGGAAGAAATTTCCCACCCTACACCAACTAGAGAAAACTGCACATTATTAATAAGAAAATCTTTCCTATCCAAGAATAAGACTCAACAGCACCAAACATTCAGAATTCAATGGCAGTTCTGAGAAAAAGTTATAGTAAAATTAGAATTTTTTGCTTGGCTAATATTTCTATAACATGGAATCCAAAGAAAACATGTGCAAATTTGTATGAATTTTAAATGACTCAAAATATTTAACTGGGAAAGTATCTAAAAATTTTGAAAATCTATGATAAGAACACAGGAGCTGCTGAGTATGAATTAGAATCAGCATTTCTGTTATGTGAGTTAGGTTGGGGTTGGGAGAGCTGGAAGAGGGAATACCTCAATAGATCAGGCCCTGAAAACCTCAGATAAAATTCTAACATAGACAAGGCCCCAGAATGGTCAGGGCACAGTTAAAATTCTGACACAGATCAAGTCCTAAATTGGTTAGATTATATTTTAACCAAAAGAAAAGCAGCACAAGCACAGTAACTCACAGAATTACCTACAACTAACCTCTACCTCATTATCATAGACAACATAAAATTGTATGTGAACCCATACATTATGCTCATTATAGCAGACTGAATTGTGGGTAGTGAGCATGCATTTTAGGGAACACCTGTTCCTGAAAAAGACAGCCTTTTTCCTGAAAGTCTCTACCCAGAAACATCTCTGGAACAGACAAAAGGAGTGATCATGTAAACCCCTCATAAACATATGTACACTCCAACTAAAATAGGGGTTGGTGTTCACTTGAGCCCAACCTGCTTCTCATCACCTTAAGGAGTACACTATTTCTTTTGCTACCTGTTGTCTACTGTGTCATTTTGTTATAGCTCTCTCTTACCGACAATAGCCAAGTGTGTTCTCTTTTATAAGTACTGAAGGCAGGTTTATTTTGCATGGGCTCAGGAATATTCTCCATAAGTCTGAGCAGACAAGTGAGTTGTTGATACACTTGTATAGGGTTAGAAGGAGTGTGGAAGAAGGGGAGGTGTAAATTAGAATAGGAATTACAAGTGGAACCCAAGTTGGTTATTTGAAAATTTTTCACATGGGCAATACATGGGGGTGGGGTTTTTCTTCTACAATATGTGCTAATTTTACACATGGGATGCAATAACCTGGAGTGAGGCTCCATTCTCTTTGGGAGTTCTCATGCTAACATTTCTAGCAGAATTCTGATGTGGGAAAGAGTCTTCAGTGAAAAAATTTACATATCTATAATATTTCACTCTGTTTATTGATTCTCAAATTTATCACCAACTATAAAGCAAAATATAGGCTAAAAGTGATATTTGCTAGGAAATAATCAAAATATTCTAAGTATGCCTTCTAAGTCTGTTTAAAAACTAAAAATATGTAAAACAAATATAACTAAGAAACAGTAAAATGTAATATGAAATGAAGACTAAGTCATTAAAGAATCCTTTTCAAAGAGGGGTAAATAGAAACTTTACATTGATCATAAAAGGATTTAGATATAAATATATTTAAAGTTATATAACTCTAGCTATGTACATAAAAGCAGAAATCAGCAGTAGATATTTTAGTAAAAGGATCTCTGAGGAAGGAGGGTATAATTTTATTTTCTTTGCTGTTTGAATATTTTAACATGCATATGTTGCTTTCATAACTGTAATATCAAATTTTTGTTTCATTCTAAAATATATTATGCTATTGTCATTTTAAAATAGCTTTGGAATATTGCATTTTTATATTTATAGAATTAAATTTTAGGATACTTCAGAACCAAATCAGTACATGAATTCAGTACCTATTGCTATTTTGTACTATACCCAAGGAGTTCTTAATATATAGGTGTTCTATTTAAGCAAACATTAATTTTGATAACTTCATTATTTTCTTCACCTGAATATATTAAAATATCATCTACTGCAAAAGTGAGTAAACTTTTTCTATAGAGGACTTTTTGGAGTCCTAAGATTTTTCCTGCAACTATTCAACCCTGTTATTGCAGCTGAGATAAAGCTATATAGATAATGCCTAAAGAATGAGAGTAACTGAGTTCTAATAAAACTTTCTTTACAAAAACAAGTGACTAGCCAGATTTGACACTCGGCACTTACTTTGTCAACACCTGCTCTAAAGGAATCCAGACTTTTTTTTTTTTTTGAGTGTCTGCATAGTTCTCTGTTATCTACTTATATAATTTTGTTCTACTATAATATACATATCAATATTAAATTGCTATGCAGTTTACATAGCAAAATTAGGTTGTAGTTCTAAGTCATTTACAATTGTCTCTGCTTCATGCTGTGGGCACATATTGCTTTCTAAGTTTTTCACTCATCAATTAATTTATGAGATTTATAAATGGCTTCATGATTCAGGTCCTTTACACTGATTAGAAATGGGAGATTTCCCACACTGACCCTTGAGAGCCTGCAACCCACACTTTGTTCAGTCTGTCTATCTGAAAAACATACTTATGTTCAATTCTAATTTCTTGCTGCTTGTAACTAAAGAGGTTACACATAGTGAAGTATTAAAAAAAAAAAAAAAAAAAGCAAGCCTGTGTAGTAAGATAAGAAAGATGTGTATTGTAATTCAATTGGGTCACTGACAAAATGACCTTAATTTCTATTCAGAATGCATCTCTACACTTTCAGATTCAGATGAGAGATAATGGGGCTAAGATGAATATTTCTTGCCAGCTTGATAAAACTGACAAGACAAAGAGATAAGGAAGTTCCACATCCTCTTATTGTTATGTTCAGCCCTGGGGTGTTTTGAATTAGAGTATTGTTACCGCTTTGCCTGGTAAAGCCAGGTTCAGATATTTATGGAAAGATTGCACTATGTTCAGGAGATAACTGATAGCAATTTGACACACACACAATGAAAGTGGAAATCTCTAAACAAATTTATGCTGATGCCAGGATAAAAATAAAACCAAGTCATGTGAAATCCTCTGATGTTTATTTTTTCAGCTTTGAAGATATCACCACCTGAAGGAGCATTTTAAGGTAGAGTCTTTATTTCTCAGAAATAAAAAGGGGTGTGCACAGTGTTCTGTGCTGAAATATTGTATAGCTCTACCCTCTAACATTTAAAAAAGGGGGTTGTCTTTAGGCACTGAAGACATCCACCTTCACAGAAAAGAGGCTGAGGTCATAGAAGTGCATCAGATTAGAAAGAACGAAGGTCTTGTATTACAAGTATGCCCATTCTTGTATCCCCACCTAAAGCTACTCTATAGACTGGAATATCATTCTCTTCTATTTACCAAATCCTAGCAATTTGTTATCACCCCTAATCAATGCTTTGCTCCCAATTTTGGGGCCTCCCCACTAGGCACATATATCTAAACATGTTTTTCTTTCTCATTGTTCCTCTAAGTCCACTTTTGATTAAGCAGGGACAGTGATGACTGGTAGATTAAAAACATAATCAAGGCGCCCCCTGGAGAAGCAGCAGTTGGGTCAGTCACCTCCAAAGAAGCCCAAACCACACACTCATGGGATCAGGTCCTGGGTCTGGGGGAACAACCAGTGTGAATAACAAAATGAAAAAAATAAAGATGCTTCTTCCTCTTCTCTCTTCCTGCCTGCCTGCCTGCCTGCTCGATTTCATTCCTGCTTGCACCTTGCCTTTAAAAAATATCTATCTACCTACCTATCTAATCTATCTATCATCTATCTACCTACCTACCTACCTATCTATCTTCTATCTATTTGTGTATACACACATATATATATATATATATTCAATATTTATATATGTACTCTCCAACCAAGCATGCTTTCCATTTTTAACACAACAGATCTTGTCTTTTCTTTTACCTACAGGGCAAAGAAATAAAATCTCATGAAAATTTTGTAGGTACTGCAAATAAAAGAATTTGGTCAACAGAATACTTTCTCATAAACGTTTAAACTAGAGAATAGGTGATTTCCCAAGAGGCAAGCAAGGGCTATTACTGTTTAATCTCTAGCAATAAATTAATAGTCCAGTTTAGGACTCTTTGTAATTCTGTGTGCACATCAGATATCGCAGCCCATTTTCCAGACCCTAAACTGATTTTGAAGGCACTTGGTTGAAATATACAGACCTTTCAACCTTTACTTGTCCAAGGAAAAGTAACCTATATGGGGGTCCAAAGATAAGTTTCAATTTCTCTGACATTCTTCACAGACTGGATAAACAAATTAACTTTAGGTGTGACTAGTAAGAGAAAAGCCCAAATTTATTAACATATGTATGGAAAATTTACATAGCAGTAAATTCTGAGGTAGATGAGGTAAACCAATATCCTCTGCTGAGACAATGACCTGGACTGTCAGGAGAGACAGGAGTCTTGGAAGGAGGAATGACTCATCTTTACTCTGGATATAAAGATAAATAACTTCTCTTTCTCATTCTTCTAGAGAATAGGAATAAAATATCATTTCTGGATTAGGAGGAGTGGGGAGGCTAGGGAGTATGACAGACAGCTTCTTTGATTAACAGAAGGGCTAAAGGGCTAGAACAACTCTTGCCTATAGGGTTGTCCATGATACCCTTGGCTTCTTTTCTCATAGTGGGCCAAATACAATTCTGAGAAACTTGGGGTGTTCTGATTTAGTCCCTTCACCTGATAAAGACTGATGGGGAATTGTCGGAGAAATGGAATTAAAAGCAAAATTTCCTGTCTATCAGAACTAAACTATGTTATACAATTTCATAGTGCATACATTTAAAGGGACAAGTTAGTATTAAAAAAAAGAAACACTACTAAATAAAAATGTGCTGAAATAAACCCAAATATACCCAACAGGAAATTTTAGGCAGGTAAAGGAAAATAGAAGAGTTAATTTGGTTATCAAGGTAGAAAAAAGTGTCATAGATAATGAAACTACTTTTTGTTGAAAACATGTAACAAAAGATTAATAGTGAGAGAAAAATTAATGTGAATATATATTTACATAAATAGAAAATGAAAACTATAGAAAATATGAACAAAGGCTATGAGGAGGAAAGTCAGAGGTAAAACATGAAGATGCTGGTCAGTCTCACCAGTACTCAAGGAAATGCTGACAAACAAGGAAAAACTTTTTTTTTAAAGAAAGATGCAAGCAGGAATGAAGCCAAGTAGGCAGGCAGGCAGAAAGAGACAGGAGGAAGAAGCACTTTTTAAAATTACTTTTAGTTGTTCATCTTGGTTGTTCTTCCTAGCATCCTCTTCCCTCCCACCCTACCCCACCCTACATCCCACCCTACAAGTTCCAGGTCACAAGCCCAGGTCCTTGGGATACATGTGGACTGCGTTCAGTCAGAGGCAGTAGATTTGTCCACTAGGCCACCAGAGCATGCCTTTGGATTTTTTGTTGCTGTTGGTTTTTTGCTTTTTTTAGATAGCAGACAGGAAGGAAGTGGGAGGAAGAAAAGGCATTTAAAAAATTTATTTAGTTGTTCATTTTGGTCGTTTCCCTGGGCTCTAGGCCATGAACATGGGTCCCTGGGCTTTACATGGATAAAGCTGGAGTTACAGACATAACACTTGAGCCACCAGGACATGCTTAGATTAAATCATTTTTAAAAGTGTGATTACACCAAAGCTTGAGTATATGGGAAAAAGATAAACTCATATATGCTAATGGTAAAACTCTAATACAGTAGTATTAAAGAATAATTTGGTAGTATAAGTAAATATCTATTTACCTTTGGCCCTCGTAATTACTCTTCCAAATATATATCCTGGAGAAATCTGTGCATAGTACTAGAAGAGATAGATTGAAGTTGGTCATATGACATTCTAAAAAATAGTTTAGTGTGCTTCAGGTAAGTCAAGAGAAAGATAAAACGTGGCAGAGGAATGAGCTATAATACTGTCACAATAAAGTATATCACAAAATCTATCATTTCAGTATGGATTATCTGAAATAAAAAAAAGGCTAAGTAAAAAGCAAGCTACAGTAGACTATGTTCACTCAATGTATATTATTCTTAAAAACATATTAATAATTACCCACCTATATGCTTATATATAATAAAATTAGACGTGGAGGATTGGCAGGCTAAACATTTAATCTGTGATAATATGTTTATGATAAGAAGTAAAGGTATTGAAATAAGGGAGGGAAAAATTCTATCTCAATTAGGGAGGGTAAGGTGAGTCAATTCAAATCTGTGCACCTAACATCCAATATGAAATGTATGTTATGAATGTATTTTAAAAATGCAACATGAATGAAGAAAGTTGTTTTGATATTCAGGAAAAGTATGTATCTACATCTATCACATAATCACGACCTGGTGTTTGTTTTCTGCTTATATCAATCTATGAAGTTATTGTGAAAATGACATTGAAGAGAATATGTAAATTTAAATAGATATAAAACTTTTGCAATATTTCCAGCCAGTATCAAGCAGAAATATAATCAAATCGAGGTGTTGATATTGCCTTTTGTCTACAGAGTATGCCAGCTGGCTTGCTTAAGGCTGAGTTTGCAATTGTACAAAAGAGACGGCTGTCCTTAGCCATAAACATGCAGGAATTACATTTTTTCAGAGAAGTGATCCCTACCAACACAATGGAAATCTAAACAGACACAATGAAATGCAAAAACCAAACTTCATTTGAATATAATAGAATGGGTTATGCTTAGGCTGAATACCATGCAATAGCATCTCCTAGTCAATAACTAGAACAGTTTTTGAGATAGAAATTTTCCAAGAGGGAATGGATTGTGTATTGCAGTGTAGAGGATTTGATTAGATACTTATGATAATGTGCTTTATTAATTACATTCAGACAGGTGCTGAGCAGAAGTAATTAAAAACAAAACAACTTTGAAGATTCATCTAGATTATAATTTAACTAATATTAATAATATTGAGATAAACATACGACATAATTATCCCACGTGCTGCAAATAATTAATAAATAAATGAATGAATATTGCTCTCATTTCCATAAGCTTCCTTGTTCCTTTTCTCTCTACTATTTCTTCTGCCTGTGACTAGAGACACTTCTCCTAGTCTTAGGTGTTTGCTCTGTTGTTCCCTTAGCATTCTTCTAGTCACCCTGGATTTTGTATATTGGCTCAATGAGACATGAAAATTTGTTCAGCTCCTGTCTTCTGATTCACTAATTACAATCTTCTCACTGAGCTGTACTTAAACTGGACAAAAATAGGACCTTATAGCTTATCACAACCATATCTCTCTCTATCACCTATCTATGAGTACTACCTCTTAATTTCAGATTATTTTTTCACTTTATATAGTCTTCATACTATAATGTTTGATCCAAGTTCTTCCATAGACAGATTCATAGAAAATGGAAGTTAAATCACCAAGAACATCTCAAGTCATCCGTACTCATCAGCAATTCTCCTGTGCTTCTATAATAACTTGAAGCTTTCTTGCTCTTCATCTCCTAGGTAAGTCACATCAGGCAAACTGCTTTGGAGCTTAAGGGTTATACTCCTGACCTACCTGCTCCTGTCTCATTCTGATTGACAGATTATCAGTCGAACTTATTAGCATAAAGGGGCACTTGAGATAAAAAAAATTATCATATCATTCTGCCTTCAAATTCCTGAAATCCTATAACAAAAATAATATATAAGACTTTTATAACAATAGAATCATCATGTCCTAATGACAAAAACAAAAATTCAAAACTGTAAGTTCATTGAAGAGCATTTATCTTCACACATCTCTCCTCCATTTATTTCCCTAACAAAAACTCTACAATCCAGAGAAACTAATTATAGTTAGTTCAGTATGGTATCTTGTTTATTTCTGTTTTACATATGCTATGTCTTATTCCAGTAGTGCAAAGAAATATTTTTAAATCTTTTTAGATGTTGACTTCCAGCAAGTTGTATATTTTAAAAATGAACCAAGTACACAAACATATGCATGTAATTCATGTATATGAGTATAAGGAAAAAAAGGTTTCACTTAAGAATCCTTAATTTTACTACTTGTGCAACAACTACAGTTTCTAGTCATCTACTTTTTTAAATAGTGATCACAATTTATTGGACTAATTTTATGAATCCTTAAAATGTCATGATATCATTCTTAGGAGGAAAAACAAAAAAAAACCAACACGTGGAGAACTGTCTCCACTTTCCTCTTTCTTTACCATCACTGTACTTAGTACCTACCTGCATTACAGATTTCATGCTTTATAAAGATTTACTTAACCATTGTAACCATGAGTTCTTAGATTAGGCCTCTTCTTAATTCATATTTTACCCTCAAATCTTAGCAGAGTGTTTGGCTTAAAGAAGATACCTGATAAGTGTTTCTTCAATGAATTCAATAGTACTAAGTTTAGATATTTTTCAAATCATATTATTCAAGTACCTGAAATGGAACAAGCTGTGCTACTGATATTTAATTAAATATGTAATATTTAGTAAACCACTTAGACTCATGAAAATACACACTACAGTTTATCATCCTGGAGACTCAGATTGGATAACACATGGAATTTTCATGACCCATTTAAGAGTCATCTAGTGTTATGAACTGAATAATTGTGTCCCCTCAGGTCCAATGTTGAAACCCTACCTTTTGATTTGATATCAAGAGGGATGTCTTTAAGAGGCAATTAAGACAAAAAGAGCTCCTGGGTTAGAACTCTTCTAAATTAGTGCCTTTATCAGAGTTGTGAGAGTTATTTTGCCCTCCCTATTCTCTACCATATGAGGCTACAAGGAGAAGGTGGCAGTCTGCAACTGGAAGAGGAAGACAATTCTCACCAGAACACAACTGTGCTGGCACACAGTTCATATACTTATACCCTACTTCTGTAATCGAGAGAAAGGAATGTTTCTGATAATCTACTTAGTCTATGGTATTTTTGTCATAACCACCTGAAATACCGAAACTGTTTGGAAATAACCAAATTATCCTCACAAGTCTCTAAAAAAGAAGATTTTTGAAATCATCCTTATTTCTATTTCTATTAAAAAAATAAAAGTAAAAATATTGATGTTCAGTTAGATTTCAGTTTGTATGAAAAATGTTTCTATCCACACTGGCTTTTGATTAAGCTAGAAAACAAAATATTTTTCTATTATTTTTAATGTCTACTCAAAAACATAAGGATAAAAATATTTTTAGAATCTGATATTTTATTAATTTATTAAAATTGAAGGGTACAGGTAGGAAATAAGGCAAATAGCCAAGCCAGCAGGAAGAGAAAGGAAAAGCATTTTTTATTTTTCACTTAGTTCTTTGTCTTGGTTGTTTCCCACACACCTGCTACCTCCCCATGACAAAAATCTGGGTCCTTGGAAGGTGTGTGGACTTAACCACTAAACCATCAAGGTGCTCCAGAATCTAGTATATTTTACAGTAACAAAATGAATCTTCAAATATCTGACATAAGAATATTAAAAATTTTCACAAAGTTTCAAGATTTATTCCTAAAGCTTTAAGTGTGTGGAGAACGAGGAAATATTGTTTGAGTTATATTAAATACTGATATTTTTCCCCCCACATCTGGAGGATGTCATGGTTTAGCACTCCTATGAGTTATTATGGATGAATGGATTGTGAACTCCAAATTTTATAACCCCTGGAGAAATTTTTATTCTTAGAATCAGGGAAAACTTTGCTTAAGATGAGTTCATTGGCATATAAAGTTTATCACCAAGTATAAGAAATAAACATAAATGGACTAAGAAAATGTTCTAGAAATGAAAAACATCATTTTTCCTAAATCTCATAGCTATCAGACTCACATAGAAATTAAAAAAAATACTTTCACAACCCAAGTTAAAAATGTTTTATGGATATTTGACACAAACCCACCAAATGATAAGATCCTTGATTAGAGATGTGTTTGCTTGTTAGACAAGCTAAACGAGAAATACAAAAGAAAAAAAAAATTTAAAGGAAAGGTACAGGCAGGAATGAAGGCAAGTATCAGGTAGGAAGAGCAAGGTGGAAGAAGCACTTTACTTGTTATTCGGTTATTCACATTTGTTGTCTCCCCAGGCCCGGAGACTTGAACCGGAGACCTTAGGATGTATGTGAAACTGCTCACAGACCTCTAGGCCACCACGGCATGCCCAGAATTACGAAAATCTTAAACTCAATTTAAATTTTGAATTTGAATTTAAATTACATTTATTTGCATGTAGTCAAATATCATAGAGCTTACATAGATCAACATGGGAATTTTTTCAAGCATATATTGCTTTTATTATGGGGGGAAAAAGAATGAATTCAACATATTATAGTATTCATGTGTCCACAGTAATGAGGAACATAATAGGAAACAAGAATAAACACAAAAAGAGACAGGAACAGGATTCACAAACCCCTCACTTCAGGTAGATGATGAGATACTTTACTTAACTCCTTACTGCAGGCTGTAGCTAGGACAGAGCCTGGAGTCAGGCTTTAAGAACAAGAAAAGCACAGAAAAGTACAAATGTTCAAAATAAATGCCTTAACCACACATTTGCCAATGATAAGGTGAAACAATTGGAGACGAAGGATAACAGACTAAAATGTGCAGAATGTTAGCTAGCCTCCCTTAAATGACAAGAGTGCAGATTAGGTGAAAAAAGAAAAGGTGTTCCTTAATAACTCCCTAGCAACCATCACATGAGCAAGCCAGTTGAATAAGCAGGGAAGTCTTATTCCCGGATATCTAAGAACCTGAGCTTAGTGAGGCACAGCTTTATTTCCTACAGGGAGACCTTTCTCTGTGCTGTGTGCTGTCATCAGGTGTCTCCTTGAATTCTTTCTGGACGGACACATGGGTGCCCTGAGCTTACTTGCAACACAAATACAGTACACTTTGGAAAAATTTATAAACTGCCTAAAATTACTGGCAATATAAGGTACAGATTGACAAGAATCCTTACTATCATATTTAAACTAAATTATTTTATTTACTCTCATGTACACATCAAGCACACTCTAGTCTACTAGTAGCTTCATGTCCATATTTAAGGTATACATAAATGCATCAACAGATAACATTTCAATTAGTATAGCTTTTCGTATACATCTGAAGTATGTATAAGTTTAATGCAAATCAGTCAAGTAAAATTACCTAAATTTTAGCCTATAAAGTTGAAATTTACTTTTTTAAGACAATGTTTAATTAAAAGTATCATATATGCAGATAATATACCAAGGACAAAAACACAGTTCCACAAATTTTCACAATCTGCACATGCTCATGTATCCATGATTCAGAATGCTCTTTTATGGCCTAAATTTATTTTCCTCCACCACTGAGAGTAATCTCTGTTCTTATTTCTATCACAGTTGAGGAGCCTGTTTTAATAATTCATATCAATAAAATCACATAGGCCATATCATATTTTCTTATCTATTGGTGACTCTGATATGGAGTTTTACTGAGTTTTGTTTCACCCCAAAAGTCTATTTCTCAATTTATAGAGAAAGCTATGTTTTCTTAATTTACAGAAGTTCTTAATATATTATATATGAGGTTTTTGCCTGCTATATATTGTAAATAGCTTCTAATTTGTATATGATACATTCAATTTTCAATGGTACTTTTGGCAAATATAAATTAGTAATTTAATTAGTAGTCATATTTACTAAAATTTTATTGCTATTGCTTTTTTATCTTTAAAATAACTGTTTAACCCAAAGTTCTGAAGATGTCTCCAAATATCTTTCATGAACTGTATTAATTTAACTTAACTTTCAAATTTTAATATTCAATACATTTGGGATTCATTTTTGTATCTGATGTAAGTTAGGAGATAATTTGTTAAATTTCATTTTTCAAGGTAACTATCCATTTGTGTCCTATAAAGACACAATACTATTGAAAACATCTTTTCTTCAAGCTACTGTACTGTCGTCTTTAAACAGCAGTTTTCAATGTGTGTATGTTTGGGGGGGGGGGTCTGTCTTATTTCCCATCATTAAATTTTCTCCTCTTACTAAACTTATCTACCTGTGAACCAATAATAAACCTTATAAGTCAGTTTTAAAATTAGTCTTTAGTATTGGTAGTGTAGGTCCTCCAGCTTACTTCTTATTGTTGGGTAATAATGTGGCAGAGAGAAACTCTAAGTCGATCCTCAAATATCCAGATACTCTAGGATACAAACCCAGCAATGTTCCCTCCCCTTGAGTGCGGGCAGAGCCTAGGGATATATGATGGAATAATTGACCCCTTAATTAGTCTGTTCTATAGACAAAGGAATAAAAGTGTCACTCATGTGATTATGTTATGTTATGCAGTTATGTTATGCTACGTTATGTTACGTTGTGTTTTATAAATCTTCCTGGTGTAAACTGGAGAAAGATTCACCTGCTGAAGAAATAAGCTGCCATGCTATGCAAAGGCCATATGGTTAGGACAAGAGTGCAACCTCCAGGAGCTGAGAGTCACCTTTGGCCAATAATCAGCAAGGAAATAGGGGCCTCAGTCTCACAGCTGTTAGAACTGAATTCTGACAACCTGAAAAAACTTGGAAATGGATTCGTCAGTGGTAGCTGTCACGTAGCAATAGAATTAATAAGAGTAATTTAGCTTTTCTTTATCATTCTAATTTCAGTATATGTTCTAAAATCAGCTTGCCAATTTTCCAATTAAAAACCACTGAAAATTTGAATGTAAAGGTATTGAATTTGCAAATAAAATATTAATTTAGTTCTTCTTTAGTTTCTCGATATAATTTTGTATTTTTTAGTCTAGAGGGGTTATACTACTTATGCTAGACTTATGACTAGTTATTTCATTTCTTTAGATGCTATGGTATTAAATATTTTAATTTTATTTTCTAATTGTGTTGCTAATATACAGAAATACTAGTTAAAATTTGATTTCAATTTTTATTAGGAATCATTGATTAAATTAGCTATTTTTAAAACAAAATCAGCAGAATCTTTGTGATTTTCTGTACACATTATGATGTCATATTAATCACACATCACTCATTTATTCTCTTATAATGTTTATCTATTTTGTCTTCTAGTTTACTGCAGTGGCTAATAACTCAAACATATTATTGAATAAACTTTATTTTAGTAGAAATTCCTTTAATTTTCCATCTTAAGATAAAAATTTTCAATATATAACTGCAGAATGATGGTTGCTCTTAATGCTTTAAAATAAAATACATTGAATAGATCAGTTCCATTCTTTCTTTTTTTTTTTTTTTTTTTTTTTTTTCTTTTTTTTTTTTTTTTTTTTTTTTTTTTTTTTTTTTTTTTTTTTTTTTTTTTTGAGCATTTTTATGTACTTCATTTAGTTGTTCATCTTTGTTTTTGCCCATGATCCTGGGTCTCAAACCTGGGTCTTTGGGATGTTCCATTCTGTTATAAATTTTCTATATTTTTAAAGATATACATTTAAGTGTGGATTAAATTTATCAGATGTGTCTCCTGCATTTGAGATGACCATGTGAGTTTTCTTCTTTATTTTCCTGATGAGACAAGATGAATCAATTGATTTTTTTAATACTAGACCATATTTAAATATCTGAAATAGGTCCCTCCTAATCATAATATAATATCTTCTTTATATATGGTCATAGTTTATTTGAAATATTTTGTTTAGTCTACTTAGACTTAGTGTACAGTCTACCACTGCACAGATGTTCTGATGTAGAGATTAACTGTCAGTTTTGCTTTCTGTAATGTTCTTGACATGAATTAGTTTTAAAATTATGCTGAACTCTTAAAAGTAGCATGTCCCTCTTTTTTATTCTTAAGAAAAATTAATGCAAAAAATATTTTGTTTTTCCCTTATCTAGAAAATATACTAGTAAAAGCAAATGGAATTAACTTTTTCAAGGGAAGGAATTCCTAAACTTGAATTTCTCTGTTTAGATATTAAACTTTGATAGATATGACATATTTAATATCAACTTGTGCTACTTTGTGTGCACATATAATCATAAAATTGTGCATAATATAATTCAATTTAATGTGAAAGTTTTATATTTATGAAAAATATATTCAGCTATTATTCTTTATTATTTGAATTATCTGTAGTTTCTATTAAATCAGTGTTTTTATCCACTGAAATAATATATATATTTAATGTATAAATTATGTTAGTTATTTATATTTATATCAATTTTATGAAACATTTTAATAAATAAACTTTATCTTTGCTGGTTTTCTCCAGTGTATATATTATCTTTTATTTATTTGATTTTCATTCCTTGCTTTATACTTTACTTCCAATTTCTCCAGGAATAATTTTCTATTATTTTTCTAGATTTCAAAGAAAGATACTTATGTTGAAATTATTTGTAAACAACTAAAATGTACTTTCAGTATATAACATTCTCTCTGAAACACAAAAGATGCAATATAGAAAAAATTTAAATGAAGGAATTTTTAGTGAATATAGAAGTTTCTATTCTCACTTGAGGGTAGTACATGTCAGAAGTAACAAGGATCACCTTCATGGAATGTTGGTAGAAATCACAGCATAATAAGATGAATATTTGATTAAGAAATTATACTTAATTCTAATCTGATTGACCCTAGCCAACTTTGTAATCAGCTATTTTAATTAGGTTATTTTTAGCAGTTTGCAGAATACTTTGGGGCATGGGACAACTTTTTATAATTTCCTATTCAGAATACACTGTTGGTTAGTATTACCACAAAATATTCTCACAGGTATAAAAACATGAAAGAGATCATAGGTGAGAAAACAACTTAAAATGCAAACTGTGAAATAATTAATTAGATTTTAAAACAAAGTGTAAGGCAGAACTAAAGAGTCTCTAAAGTTTTAGCCTGAGTAAAGATGGTGAAATGGGGTAGTTCTGTCATCAAGAGAAAGTGTCTTCTAAAGAGCCACTGATTGATGAGGCTAAGAATGATGGAAGAAGATAAAGAGTTAAGGATTAAAAAGGCTTCTGCCATTCCCTCCATTTGGTTTAGAATTAATTCCTTAAATGTTAGTTAGGAGAGACAACTCTTACTAGCAATTGCTTTGAAATGACCCAGATAGCAAAGATGAGAATCTGCATGCTATAAGAATGTCTAAGTACAATACAGGTACAAAACAAAAGTTGGAGAGAACAATAAAGTCAAGATTTAGACAGGAAATGTTCATCAAAAAATCAAGAAAGCTACAGGTAAAGTTAGGTACCAAGTAGTGGGAAAGTGCTGAAAGACACTTTGGTAAACAATGGGTTTCCGCTAAATCTTTTTAAAAATGATTTTTTTTTTTCAGTTTGCAGATAGTCAAAGATATCTTTGCTTTGGAATTATAAAAATTTCTCTAATTAAAGCTAGCATAATTTCAAAGTGTTAGTAATTCTGAAGCTACTTTAAATATATACAAGGAGTGACGAATAAAATGTAGAAAAACAATTACAAATAAGGATAAATAAAAGGCTAAGAAGAGCCTAGTTAGAAATTAGAAGTATCTAAATATGTTTTTGTTAAAGCTATATGCATATATAGCATGGACTCAACAGTAAATACAGATGTCTGTATGCTTATGAATTAGAATATATATAATTTCCTAGTAAAAATGAAAGGACCTAGAAGCAAAGACATACTAGTAGACAAGCAAATCAAGTTCCCAAGATTGATGGTGATATAGAAATAAATACCATCATAAAGTAAGCATTAGCCTTAATTCTTTGTTTTAACATCTTTATGGCCATATCTCTCTCTCTCTCTCTCTCTCTCTCTCTCTCTCTCTCTCTCTCTCTCTCTCTCTCTCTCTTTCTCCCTCTCTCTTTCCGTTCCCTTCCTTTCTATCATCTGTATTATAATGTTCAAGGTGTGCATTACATTTGTTTTATAACTAGATAAATTACAAGAAAATTTTCTTTCCTTCTGCCTCTGATGCTCATGTGGAACAGACCGACATCAAATAAAATAAAATACATCTTCAGACTGATAACTATTGAGAAAATGGAAATATGTCATAAAATAGTAATCTGGGTTAATAGGGAGTGAGAATATCTTCACAAATTAGTTGATTAGAAATAATAAACCTGTCTTGCTTGTATACATAAAGGTGGTATACAAGTAAGTTAAATTCTAGTTGCAAGTGGATGCAAACCCTTCGTCAACAAAGCATAGAAAAGACTTGGCATATTGGATGAATACTAAAAAAACCACTGTGCCTGGAATTTAAAGAGAGGGGGTGAGTAGTAGATTATAACATTTAGAGAAATACATTTGTGAAACATTTAGAATTTACATTTTACTTCAAAAATTCTAGCAAAGGCTCACAATAATGGAATGAAAAATTTGCAATTTGGGGCATGCCCTGTGGCTCAGGGTACTGAGACTCTGGGGTTTGAGCCATATAAAGCCCAAGGACCCAGGTTTGTGACAGGGACAGGGATGGGGGAAGAAAACAAACACAAAAGCTAAATAAAAAATGCTTCTTCATCTCCTCCTTCCCTCCCCCACCCCCCATCCCATTCTTCCATGCTTCCTCTCCTAAAAAAAAAGATGTGCAAGAGAGGGTAAAACACTTTATTCTGATCTTCCTAAAATTAGATTCACCTTTTTTGACATGCAGGGATATTTTTCTTCAGGGAATTAAATTTCAAGTATCAAAATTTAGCAGAGGCATATACATTTTTTTTCTAATTTGGATTATATGAAAATTAATCCTCTGCTCAATCCCCAAACTGAGCCTGGAGCTTTTTCTTCCCACATACTTTTTTAACCATAAATATATCTCTCTAGGAAAGTGAATGTACCTAAGGAATGTAAATATCCTTTGGCAGAAGAAAATCTATATACTGCCAAAACCATAATTTACTGATAATATGTTAGACTGATTTTCTTTTATTCAAGAGAATAAAAATACTTGAAATCAGTATATCCAAAAGCTCTTAATTGTACTGTATTTTTGTGAGAGCTGTCAGTATGACTCTTAACCCTGTAGAAGAATAAGTCATTGCCACTTTAATACCTTCATTGCTCATGGTTCTCTAAGAACAGTAAATATTAGTTAACGAATGTATCAGTATCTTTGTTTCCACTTTATTTAAGAAATGAGTTTCAAAAGACTGTGATAAATGGTTATCTGTTTTTATTCCTCATTAGGTGATCTCTGAATTCACTGTCTCCTGGTCTCAAGGATGATTGCAGAAATTTGTCCATAAAACGGTAGCTTCTCATTACACCTGGAAGCAGTAGGAGTATAGTATTTATAATCTCATTATCTCAATGGATAGTGGTAGCTGTGCATATGCTCTCATTATCTCTACTGGGGATTGTAATGATATATATATAGTCTCATTTTCTGTGCTGTGGAATTGGAGAGCTACATTTAAAATGAAATGTTCTGCATTGTAAGTAATATGAGGTGGGAGGATAACCGGTTCAAAGTGCATCTAGCTTTTTTTTTTTAAAGTTAGAGTTTTCATTTACTTTTATACTTGCTTCTCAAATTTGTAAAATTAAGCATTTCTGGCCATAGCAGAGAAATAAGAAAATGAACAAATACAATGAAAAAAACTATGTTAAGATAATTAAGACAAACCATCAATATTATAATACCCTCCTGAGATGATTGCCATTCAAGCAAAACACAAAAAAGAGCAATAGGAAACAAATTCGCATGATAAAGACAGGATAATTGAGTTTTGAATTTTACTGTTAACTGTTTCTTACCTAGCAGCTCTCTTACAAAATCATTATAGAAACTATCCTTTGCTTATATTACTTCAGAGTGAAACAGTTTGCTTTTAAACACGTTCCTGAATAAGATGTTACACAATCTCATTCCAGTTTCAGGGTGGTAACTAAAGCTCAGAGAAGAGGCACAAAAAACTCCTAGTTAACACAGTTTATAAATTATGTTTCTGAAGGAATTCTTCCAAAATAAAACCAAAGGCAGGGGAAAAATTTTAGCCCTCAAAAATTAAATGGTGCATGTGTTTCCAAGCAGACTGATAATGTATAATACAGACAATTCTCCTGAACTTATTTTTTCCACTTTTTATTAAATAATTTAGTAAGTATCTTGATTCATAAGTTAAATAAAATAAATAAGTTCATACACAAATGTAAACAGTTTCAATATGACTGGTAAGTTCCAACTCACTAGTTTTGGAAATAATTAGATCACCCCTCTTTTATATTTGTATTAAATCCTGGGACTCTCATCTATTCATAGTAACAGGACATCCAATTTCTTTCTCTTAGAAACTCCCAGTTAACTTTTGTCTATATGAAACTCTAAAAGAACCTAATCTTCTTTCAAAGTTCATCACAAAGAGAGATCTAGGGAATAATATATTTTACCTGTCATTGATCTTATTGGTTCAAGTCTTTATGCAATTCATTGAGTTCCTGTTTTGCATTCAATTGACAGCAGGTATCTGATTACTTCCCTAATTTAAACTAGAATAAGGTATTCTGGGAAGATCTCCTTGAGAGACAAAGTCTTAAGGGCAGTGAGGGTATTGGTGACAGGACTAGCAAACTAAATAATCTATAGATTTAAAAAGGTAATTAAAAATATAAAATCCTTCACTTATACATAGTCAAAGTGTAGAGTTCTGGTTGTGGGATTTGGGGATACTATCAATTTACTCTTGCTGCTAAGCTAACCCCCCCCCCCAATTTCTAAATCTTTTGTTAAGAAACTTCCCAAATCCTACTGTTCTAAATAATGCTTTGCAATATGGGCAGCATTAACACTTGTTAAAGGAATGTTAGTTGCTCTAGTCATACTTCAAATTATGAAAACTTGGTCCATGAAATTAATATGGGCAGCATTTTCATTTTTATATAATCTACCTGTAGTAAAATTGAAATTGCTACACTTTCATTCAGAATTTAAGTTTTCTTCTCTAATCATGTTTTTATCTATAGATACTAATCTTACCATAATTTATATAGACTTATAAAATTTATTATCTCAAAAATTAAATTAAACATTTTTTTTTGTTCTAAATGGACAGTCATTTTATCTTGGTTCTTTCAGTGTTTTAAAGTTGCTATTCCTTTTTCTCCTAGTATTACTGTATCTATTGTGGGTTAATTTGTAAGTCAATTGTCTTTTCTCAATCTTTGGTCTGATAGCTTTTCATTTGTATTCTACAATTTCATTACAATTATGTTTTATGTTTAAATTGTTCTAAGGATTTCTTGTGTTTGCTAATTATAAATATTCTTTTTATTAATCCAAAAACTTCTCAGCTTCTATGTCAGCATACATTTACCCTCACTAATTCTATTACTCCATCTAAGATGGTATTTGAATATTGCCAGTCTTTCATATTTCTTAATTTTTCACTTGCTTTCCACTTTTGCATTTCTCTAAATTGTATGCTAGCTCATTATCTCAGATAAGCTCCCAGTAAATATGGTTCTCAGTATATCTAATTAGTTGTTTAAGTGATGTACGTGTCGTTAAAAAGTTTTTTAAAATTATTTCTAGAAATTCCATTTGGCAATTCCCTAGATCTGATTTTGTATTTGTTTTTTCTCCTGGATTTAATATATAAATCATTTAAGAACACAACATTTATTTCTTCTGTTTGTAATCACATTTTTACTAATGGTACACTGTTTTCTGGCATGTGTGTAGTCCAATGGAAGGTAATTTTTTCTTACATGGCTTTAGGTTTACTAGTTTATTTGCTTACCTATCCTGTTTGCATTTTATCTCTTCTTTTGGAATTCAACTTTGTTTCTCCAGAATAACTGTATTATATAGCATATATTATACAATGACTTAACAGTAATCTTTATATTTAGGGTTCCTATGTAACAGAGATGGAAATTGCTAAAGAATTTCAGATGCATAAACAATAGAAGAGTAAAATTCAAGAGTAGTCAGTCTAAAATTCTAGAGAGAACTAGTAAAATTTAACGCTAGTGTAATCACGGAGAATTTTCTGGAATTATTTTCTTGGGGATTTAAGACAAAGAATATACTAAAAATTTTAGCACTAATTCATTTGAAGCGCAACCAAGGCTAAGAATTCCCACAGGAAAGTTTTTTTCTATTAAAAATCTTTTGTAATTGAAGCATTTTTTGCATTTATTTCTTCTCTCTTTCTCTCTCCCCCTCCCTCCCTACCTCTCTCCCTCACTTCCTTCCTTCCTTTTTCTTTCAGTGTGTGTGGCAAGGTGGGGGGTGTGTGTGGGAATATGTGTTCTTTTACTATGTGTAACAAAATTAGAGAATTCTTGCCTTTGGTGATTTAGAGGGAATTTCATAGTCACTCCTCTTTCACTGTCCACCCTCTGTTGTGGCCTGAGAGCCCTCTCTTGACTCAGACATTTTAACAATCCATTTCCCAGGGCAGTGAAATAAAACCACTAAGATAGCCACAGAAGTTAGGTTTTGACATTTTCTGTATCTGTTTTCCATAATTTCCCATTATTTTTCAAGAGTCCAACTATTAATTAAAAAAAATTTTTCTAGCCTTTGAATCTGCATGTAACAAGTGGGTTTACAGCTACTTTATAATCAAGAATCATTCCCAATATATTTCTTTAATGCCCGCTTTTCTCCAATTTCAAATTCCCACCTACTAAGTGTTGCTAATATAAAATTGCTATACAGGAATCTAATTAAATAATTCATGCAAGTTATAGTATCACTTTAATTTCAAAAGAAGTTATTTATAAACACAAAAATATTTGATTGATAGTCTTCAATTATAGAACCAACAACTGAAAAGTACTAATTAACTATAACTAAGCTTACAATAAACGCCATTTAATCTTTGACAACTGCATAACTTTCATCAGCATATTTCTCAAAAGTAAAGTTTATGGTTGAATTAGCATAAACATATATTTTATTACACTATACTGCATCAGTTGCAATCTTCATGAATAGCTTTCAGTTTAAAATATTATATTAAAAGATCTGTTAATTTTATAGTATAATACCCAACATACCACATACCATTTAAGTATAATCCTATAAATATATAATAAAACCATGTAAATAATGCTATTCTAATTCTATAAGATTCTTCCTATGCTCTTTTTACATTAAAGATTTATGTGACAGTTGCCAAGAAATAATCACATTTATCTTTACATTTCTTGGTAAGCATGTAGACTATTTTGTTAATTTTTAGTGCTCTGTAGAATGAAAGTACTGTATTGGATATTCTAACAATAGAGCAAAGAACTTAACAAAAATCTATTTCTGTCTTTGATTTCAAATTATCATAGAACAAAAACTTGGTAGCTTTTGCACAGCCTAACTAATTATTTTTGAACTCTTCCTTCTGAAAGCAGTTTAAAGATTTTTATATGATATAGTCAACAGTTTTTGTCTCTAAAATTCTTACTGTTAGAAATTAAATTTGCCCTCATATTAGGTTTATAACTTACCTTTACTTCAAAAGCAACATTCAGTAATAATTTAACAAGGACTCTGGGAATACAATTCATTTAAATAAAGTGATTTCTTTACCTCCCATTAGTTTGAGGTTACTGAAAGCAAGAGTTGTTGGTATGTTTAAATATGCATGCTTCCTTTCTTTGCACTGGTAGATCCAGAGTATATAGGGTAAAGACAGTTTAAAAGAATATTTCTCAATAAGAAAAAAAAAAACATTAATAAGGAAATAATGCTAAGTATGATGATAATCACAGTATAGTAATTTGTCTTCTATTTTCATACTTGTTTCTTTATAACCTTTACTCAAGAGGTCATTAGGCACTAATCGCTTGATATTTAAGAAACATGTATCAGATCATGATACATCTCAGATTGAGACTACCGATCCCCTCCATCACTTTTAATAAAAGTCAAGTCCTTCCTATGACTTACAAAGAACTATAGGCTCTAGCTACTAATCTCTGATTTCAACTTCTACCACTTTTCTCCTTCCTGTCATGCGAGGTTTCTTACCATTCCTCAAATATACCAGTCACACTCCCTGACTTGAATATTTGTATGTGCTAGTCCCTCTCCTGAATTGTTCTTCTCTCAGATATTCTCAATACATTAAAGTCTTTGCTGAACCTCATCCAAGAGGTAAGACTAAATCACACATTTTAGCTAAAGTGGGTACTAATTAACCCATTTGTCAGTTTCTATCAACTTATTCTGCACAATATTTTATTTGCATAAACTTTACAACCATTTATGTAATAAGTGCCTAAGATAAGTCAGATGATGATCTAATGGTTAACCAAGCAGAAAAACTCCCTACTCCCATAAACTTTACATTTCATTTTAATATCTGATGGTATGTATTCTCTTTTATTGCCTTCTCCCATGCCCATCCCACTTCCACGCATACAGAGACATTGTTTTGTCTTTGTTGTATCCCTCAAATCAAGAACATGGCTGGTAAATAGCAGTTGGTCAGTAAAAATTTAGTGAATAAACAAATAAAATAAATAAATAAAAATTCTACCTACATAACATTTTCAACAGAAAATCAGTTATAATAAGTACACTTGACTTAGACTCGCCTTTAGATATGAAGCAGACCATCTCATATTGCCAAAGAGCGTGAGATTTAGAGAACGTATTTGACTTAGGTAATATCACATGCCTTGTATGTTACAGAGAGAGGATTTGATCCAATGACTACTGACTAAAACTTTTGTTCTTTTACACAATAAAATTTACTCTACACATCTTACCTAACATACTAATTATTTGACTTGATGGAGTGAATACACAGAAAGGATTATTTGACAACACGAATAATATACTTACAACCTGGAGTAGATAATATAACATAAGGGAAAGCCTATTTGAGTTTTTTTTTAAATAGACTGTATTTAGAGAAGTTCTAGGTTCACAGCAAAATTGAGAGAGAGTCTCATATACTTCTGTCACTTACGGACCCTCACAGCTTTCCCAAAATCAATGTCACTTATTAGAGTGAGACATTTGTAGGAACTGATTAATGCTCACAGACAGACACATCATTAACTTCTAGAGTTCATAGTTTACATTAGGGTTCACTTTATGGCATTTAGTATGAGTTTGGACAAACGTTTAATGACATGTATTCAACTTTAAAGTATCATACAACAATTTTTGTTGCTCTAAAAAATCCTATTCATTCCTCTTCCACCTAACTCCTGGCAACTGATCTTACAACTGTCTCCCTAGTTTCACCTTTTCCAGAATTTCATCAAATCTTTAACTTTCCCTGCCAATTCTTTTAAATATTTCCTCCTTTAGTAACTTCAGCCCTGAGATGGCAGATTTATCTCAATACCTACAATCCATTCTCCATGCTTGTTCTTAAAATTTAGCAGGATGAAAAGAGTAGATTTTACATTTGTTATCTTAATGTCTTCTTTAACACCATATCTTCCATATTCTTATATTTTCTCTCATGCTATGATGATTATTACTGAGGGAGGAGCATGATTTATGGGAAGAAAAATGGAAAAGTTTAGCAGTTAAACTTATAGGACATTAGTCCCTTTAAGCAATTTAAATTGATAATGGCTAAATTAGTTGGAAAGGAAATTTATTGAAAAGTCAGTGGATATCTCAGAAATCTAAAGGCAATGCTTTATAACTGGTCAAAAAGAAGCCAAGGGTATTTCAGTAGGTAATAAGAATGAGTCTAAGTCTCTGCAAGCCAAGAGTTATGTAGATGAATAACTTCCAGATGTATTCAGTCTTTTTTACATTCAGATTAGTCAAAGTTTTTCCAGAAAAGAAAGTTAGTTTTTTTCCAATTTAGTCTCATTCACTTTCCTTAGCTAAGATAAAGGTTGGACAAACTCTCTCACTAGATCTAATAGAAGAATGAAAATTTCCCACATAAAAAGTTAGAGTGCTGCTTTTAGAAAACTAAACAGATGTTTGGCATTAAAAACAACAGACGATTAATACATAAGGAGAGATATGGACAAGGGAAATTTCTTTTTTTTTTCCCTTTGAAAAGACTCTATACTTAATATTCTTTAACATAATGCTGCTGTCATTACTAGGGCAAAAGATACAGTTCCACATCAGTGAGCGAATAGAAATAAGAATTGTAGTACCATTAAAACATTTTATTTTCTTAATCATCTTAGTTGATGCTAAGGGGACTCAGAAACATTAGGGTCCAGCAACATAGCACAATTAACAAAGAGATACAAGATGTGGAGTTAGCTTTGAGAGCATCTCACTATCATCATTTAAAAATAAACAAATATTACTTATTTACCCTGTGGGTAAAGAAACAAGAATTTCTAGTCTCCATTACATAACTAATAGAGAATTATGGCAATAGATCTTAATGAGCTTGGTTCTGTTACTTGGCAGTTCAGTTTCCCAATATGTAAAATAGAAACAACAGTGTTTCTCTAAACTATCTTATAGGAATCGGAGAAAAAAACAAATAAGCTAACAGAAACAAAATGATTTATAGTACAAATGTACTCCCTACCATCAATTTTAAAAGGAAGCATTAAATGAATGAAAGATACATAAAGATCTTCATCAAAAACAATACACAGAATATGGCTTATATAAAATGAATCTTTCACAGACAATATTTGGATCAATATTTTATTCATAACTCTCACAAGGCTAACATCAACATATTCAATTTAATTAAAAGGCTCTACTTGTTCCTCAGAAAAGGTAACATTTAGTAAACTTCAGCAAAATATATTTTTTCTTCTTGTCTTTTTGAAAAGAAAATATCAACTACCAGAGATTTTTAATAAAGAATCATCAGATATGTAGCAACATATCAAAAAGACAATATTATTTCTCTCATGCAATGCAGCTTACATAAATTTTATAATCATGAGTAAAATATGCTTTGATATATCTTGCCAATCAATTTTTGTAAATGTTCATTTGGATATATAAATATACATATATATTTGGTTTTGAAGGTTGCCTATATTATTTCTGTCTCAAATTTAGCTTCAACTTTCCCACTTGAATTTTATAAAAAAAGATTTTCTCCTTTTTTCATACAAGCATTTTGTAGACTAAATTCCTACAATATCATGAACAGAGTCCTTAAATTACATTCCAAGGCAAAAATGATCTCTAGGGTATGTGATGTTCTGGGAACTCAGAAATTTACAGTTTTAAGAAGTTCCACCTTAGAGTATCCATTTTTCAGTCTGTCCCTAATGTCAATATACAAGACACAGGCAATTTATAATGCAGCAAACAGACACCCAGATTGGCCTTTTTTTGCTGAGCAGTTTAAACAAGGCCACTAAACAATGACACCCTGAAAATAACCTCTTTCATCTTGTGTATAACAATCGATATTAAGACACCAGAGTGACTATAACACCAAGATTAGTAGTTAGAAATATCTAACTCTAAAAGTCACAGCATGGACTAAAATTTATGGAAAATAGTCTAGGGTATATAAAATTTATTATAGAACTATGATAAATGAAATATGAAATATATAAATTTCTATATGAGTTAAAATACAAATTAATACATTATGATGACTGTGCTTAAGTCATGTGACAAATCACTTGAACGGATAAATAGATCATCTGTTGTTTTGTACAAAATAAAACATTCTCTTTTCCACTGATTTATTATAAAAATATTTTTGGAATATATTTATTGCTTATATTTGTATATGTAATACAGAAACCATAAATCGAACAACACAGTTTATCTTTCCTAAAATAAATGAGATCCACTTCACTGAAAATATGATATAACCTCAATTCAGATGAATGAAATATATTGCTTACATATCTTTTAAGAATATCACTAGTCATATGTGAAGCTGCAATACAACAAATTCAGTAACTAAAAAGGACTAGTAGCTTTAAACAATCATTTCCTAAAATAACAATATTCCAGATACCATTTTTTCTAATTGAAGATAATAGCAGTATTTATTACATATCTGTGAGTGTGGTTTGAAAGAACAGATAGTGATGCATACAGCCTTGTTCTCAAAAAGTAAAAAAGAAAGCCATATTTTAAATTAGAAGCTTATATGGAACATACAGTTACTGGGAAATTTTGTAAAAATACTAAATTTTTTAAAGAATAAATAAAATGATCCACAGAGCAAAAATATCATTTATATTTTAGCAGAGTTGCAAGTTTTTTGGAAATAACTGCTGTTATTAAACTAAATACATATATTAGTGAATTCAATTTGTAATCAATAAAATATAATACCAACATCTCTCTTTTACTGAATATCTAATCTTTACAAGTTTTGTGTCAGTCACTAGTAACATGAATACATTTTCTCACTTAAAAGTTGTAACAATACATATTGTTATATTACTGAAGAAGTTGAGTTTTAGAGAAATTAATAATTCCCCACTATAGAAACCAATATTGTCCTAAAATATTTAAAAGCATATTTAGGTAAAGTAAACAGACTCATTTTTTTGGTAACAGAATTATCACCTAGTTCTGGTTAATTGATTTAATTAACTCAACTTCTAATCCAACCAGTAAGCATAACTTTTCCTAAATCAGGTAAGGTAAGTAAATTTAGTGCGGAAAGTGCAGCTGTCATTATGTTTTTCATATTCTGTATCTTGTAGCATAGTAAGAGCAAGAAAATGTAGGCCAAAATATCAAAAAATAACAAAATAGTACATTAGTCTGTTGTATTTCTGTGGTTACTTAAAGCTCGGATTTAAACATTTGTGGTTAAATCAATATAAATTTACATAACAATTTAGGTTTTACATAGCATTTTAGTGTAAGGACAAAAAATAAAATCTCCCACTGACAGATTTTAAGAGATTTGGGAATTCTCTATTCCATTCCTGCTTCACAGCAATTAGAAACTCAGGGTGTATGAGGTAAACTATGTAGTTACAGGGTTCTTAAAAATATTTTAATATGTTTTCACAGTCATTATTCATTTTTAAAACTCCTCATGGAGGATGTGAAAGCAGAAATAGCTCCATTTTATAACGGAAAGTTAATGATAAATCTATTGTAAGTAAGTTAAAAAATGTAATGAAAATTCATGTCCCTTTATCCTGTTCTTTCTGTTTTTTGCAATTATATACATAATTCAAAGCTTTTATTTGGCATTAGATTTGACTTACCACGTTTCAGGGAAAAGGAACTCATCAAATATCATTCCATTTAAAATGCCATAAATTTGACAATCTGTTTACTTTGGTTGATTGATATAATTAATAATCTATTTTACTTTGCTTAAATATCTTCAAATAAACCATATAATTACCTGTCATCAATAACTTCTCAACAATTAATTCTAAAAACTTTTCCTTGAAGTTCTCTTTCAATCTTTTGACACATTTTCCTGCTGCAACTCTACTTTGAGGTCAGTAATGCTGTCATCCCCTCATCTCTTTGATTGCATCTTCTTTGCATAACCAGTTGCTCTTCACAGGTCCCTTAGAGTATGTCTTCCTTTTAGTCACAGCTTCATAAATTCAAAGCTTGTCCTAGCATCAGAGGTTGACTGTAAACTTTTCTTTTATTATGGTGGTTTTGTTGTGTTGTTTTATAAATATTTCATACTGTATTATCAACAATTTAATTACTTTCTTTTATAGTTTCTGGCTTCAGTTGTGAATAAGAAAAGGTCATTTCAAATATAAGTTTTGATAAATATTAGAAGGTATATTCTTCTACAAAATATTCTTCCATTTAATGTATGCTTAATCTGTAATATATTTTATGACAAATATGAGATAAAACATTTTATTTAGTTGACTCCATTAAATAAAATATAGCTATGTTGTGAATTTATTAAAATTTAATTTGTGATAATGTTTCAGTTCACTTGCTACATTATCCAGAAAGTAATCATATGATTAGAAGATTATATAAAAATGAGGATTTCACATTTATCATATTATTTAAAAATTGTAAATGTTTCTTATCATTTGCATTATATAGGATACTATGATTTATTCTAGAACAATTCAAGATAGGAAAAATACATAAGAACAAAAAAATAAACAGTATTCCCTCAAATGATAAGATAGAAAATAATTAATAAATTTACACAGACACAAATATAACAAAAAAAACATTAACTATAAACGTGCAATGTGCTAAAGTCTCGAATCTAATGATCTTAATTTTTAGACAGCAAGATCTAACTTCTCTGTAAGAGAGGTACTCTTGAATATAAAGATGCCTATCTTTTGAAAGTAAAAATATATTAAAAAAATAACAAGAGCAAACATAGAAACTTGAAGAAGCTACATTAATATCAACCAAAACAGATTTCAAGAAAAGAATTATTACTAGAGATAAACACATAACAATAAAAGGGCAATTCATCAGGAAGAGTCAATAATTATAATGTGTATATAACTAATTACTGAATTTTTAAATACATGAAGGAAAAATGAAGGAAGAAAGAGACAAATCCAAAGTTATGTTTGATAATTACATAATTTGGAGGGAATAAAACAAAGGCATAGAAAATGTGAGCAACGTTATTAGCCAAAATGAGCTAACTGATATTTATGGAACAAATATAAATATAATTGAACTTTTTATAAAGAAATAACTTCTACAGTATCCTTTAATAAGCAAAGCAGTCACAGATAGCATTTAGTCAAATTGCAGAAAATATTAGCATATAAATAATATTTCAACATATATTATTATAGTCTGCTCTTCAGGTGCTATTTTATATGAAGGTTTAATATGATTCAATAATGTTTCCGTCTCTCACAGAGTCTAGTCATTATGTTGGAAATTGTTTTAGATTTCTCAGTGTAGCATATAACCTATATGTGGTAGTTATTTAATAGATATTGTTGGTAATTTTTCTTTTGTTTCCCCCATTCTATACCTGAAGATAAGAAAACAGTAGGTATCACCATCCCTGGACATTTTAAGTTTTTTTTTATAGTAATATTTGCATTTCTTTTGGATGTGGTATAGCTTCTGATTTACTATCCTGTTGTAAAGAGAGGAACTGAAGTTTTAGGAACTTTGACCTGGTCTTTAGGATGTAATATGCCTTAATTCAATAATCAAGGTATCACCATGAGGATCTTTCCAGAAGCTATGTAGAGCTATTTCATTAAAAAAGAAACAAATAATGACAAAGTCAGTTTGAAGACCTATTGAACACATTGTGAAAAAAAGTTGTGCTAAAACTTATTACTTGGTCTCCATAAAGTTTTTTCAGTAATTTAAATTTAGTGTCAGACTCCACATACTAATAAACATAGGAAAACTTGAGTTTTCTCTCTTTCCAATATAGACTTAAACAGGTAAATGCCCTAAGATATCTTAGGAGAAAGTTCAGAGGTATATTCACTATTACTTACTGTATATGTCTGATGAGCTATAAGGTCCTTCAAGAATATCTGACTTCCTCTGCAATCAATGAACAGAGGGAATGTAAACCATCACAAGTATAAAAACTGGTTATGGAGATGATATTTCCACTATGGCAACTAAGATTACGTCTATATTCTAGCTATGAGCTTTTATGATTATATAAATTGAATAAAAATTCAGTTGGCTATCTACCTTGCCAAATGAACACCATGTTCTGTTGGCTATTTTAAAGATCTTTCTACAAGTGTATGTGTGTGTCTTGAATGCTACTCTGGCTCTGATGGAAACTAGGGTAATCACAGTTCACCTGGCCTCTGACATATGCAATGCTATCAAGATTTGTCATTCTAAAATTGTTTCTTGAACAATATTATTTGTTCGTATTTTCCCAGATTATTATTACTCCAGATCAATGAATGACTTTATGTTTTTGTATTCCCTCTCTCCTTGCACTTCTTAAATTAACAATGATAGCACCATATAAAAATGGTATCTATAATTAGGATATCTAGAATAATGAATAAGAAAGTGGTTCTGCCCTCAGATTAAATATATTTGAAACCTAGTCCCACCATATTCTAGCTCTGGTGACATTAGTCAAGTAACTCAAGTTCTCTGTTTCATATTTTCATTTATAAAATATTAAAGTTAAAAATGAAAAACATAAATACAACATTACTGTGAAGGCTCATTTCTCTATTACATAGAAGAATCTTAGAATTATCTGACAAATTCAAGACATATTAGTTATTATTATTATTGTACTCGGCAAGATCATAGAACCTATGGTCAAAAATAAGAAGTAGCAAAAAGATAATAGATTGCTTTTAGCAAGGCCTGGGAAATCTAAGTATTTTCCATTGTCTATATGCACCCAACTCTTGCACAGTCATATTAAAAAATACAGATCGCAATGCATTGGGCCTCAATGTTGATCCTTAGTTTTTCCCTTGAGTGAGAATTTGCAAGCATTTGCTTAACTCAGCATAACTCAATGAATCTCATAGTTAAAAGAAATCAATCAATTCTGCAACCAACAGCAGACATTCTTTGATTTCTTTGAATGGGGTATATGCTATGTGGGTCTAATTGGGTACTATACATGATATTTCCTCTGAAATGTCTCTACATCATTACCTTCTTCACCTATTGCTCATATTTCAGATCTTATTTTAAATATCATTTCCTCCAAAAAGACTTTCTGATTATATTAAGAATACTTTCCCATGACCATTATTCTCATTCACTGCAAGCTATACTTCCCCGATGGGATATTTACTATGCTTTACCACGCTTTAATTTTGTTTCATTTGACTGAATGTAGTCTCTTGCAGAAAAAGAAGTATCTGTTAGGATAAGTGCTATGTCTCAAGTAATTAACACAGCATTTGGAATAAAATAATTATAAATGCTCACTAAATAAGTGAAAAGATTAAATAAGACTATATTGGACACCAAATTTAATATCCTTGTCTCATATATTTTGCTTTTATAACTCATAAATTTCTTTTATTTTTTTAAAGAAAAGTTGCAGGCAGGAAGGCAGAGAGAGGAGAAAGAAGCATTTATATTTTATTTTCATTTAATTATTTGCACAGGTCATTCCTCCCTAACTTCCACCCAGATCCGGAACTCAAACACAGACGTATGAGGCTTGCATCTTTCAGAGGCAATTGACTTAAATGCTACTTGGTGCACTGACTCATCAGTTTCTTAATATTGTCCTTTATTTCTCAAAATCTGTTTTCCTACTGCTCTAGTTTATATTTACTCCCTCTAATGTCCTTTTAAGGGAAAAGAAGCTGACTATGCTTTCCTTCTACAATAAACTTTCTTAAAAAGAAAAAAAAAAACTTTTTCAATGACTATGCTTGTAATCTATTCAAGCTCCTCAAATATTCCTTTGCATTTTATTAAAGATAAAAATTAGGAAAACTATTTCAAAGCATTGATTTTGTCACAACACAGAGGCTGGTTGCTTTTCTTCATGATTTATACTGTTTCTTACAAGTCAGGTGAATTATATTCATATCATATTCATAAGATATCATCAGGTCTTTGACCAGGAAATCTGCATTAACCTGTGTCTGACTTAGTCCTGGCTGTCACACTTTCCCAGAGGAAGCAGAGCAATACACACCAAGAAGAAAAGAAATCAAAATAGCATGTTAATTATAATTTGACCTTTATTCCTAAACCACTATACAGTGCACTAATGATGAGAATGAACTGACATGGAACATATGGACTATTGTTTCACCTCATTTGCAATAGAGTGCAACCCAAAGCAAAAGCAAATAAAATGATCTAGTTCCCCTAAATTATGCAAATATCAACATTTCTATTCCATAGAGATGAGATGTGCCATCACTTGAGAAAATGTATGAAAGACAAAGTAGGAAACAGTTCATAGTCCAAAGTGGAGAATCTCCCATACGGCCATCCTTAAACTGTAGCAACACCTTTGGCAAGATTGTTACGTGAGAAGATGGAAAAGGAGAAAGAAACAAAGGTGGACACAGAGAATGGGTAAGGAGAAAAAGACAATGAAAAAGAGAGAAGGGCTGACTTTAACAAACAGTGCTGGCCTACTGAACATATGTGAAGACTATATTTCTAAAAAGAACAGAAATAAAATCTCTTAAAATCTATGACCATTTCCAATATGACTTTTCCACTTTTCAAACAATATGTGGTCTGGTTCTCCACTATATTGAATTTCAAGAGGCCTGGTAACTTCTTTGACTAATAGAATATGACAGAAATGACATTATACTAGTTCTAGGCATCTCCCTTAACAGACTGGCAGCTTCTGCTTCCTGACATTTACACACTATTGGGAGCTCCCTCTCAGAATTCATTGCCATGTTGTTGAAAGTTAAAGTCACAAGCAGAAGCTATGCTGTGGTCAACAGACCCAGTTTAGCTTTCAGCCAACATCAACTGCCAGCTATGTGAGTGAACGATTTGGAATGTGAAGTCTAGTCAAGACTTGAGATGATTTCAACCTCCACCAACATCAGACATGTAACTTTGCATAATACTCCAAGGGAGAAATACTCAGAGGAGTCCAAACCACAGAACTGTGAGATAATAATTGCTTTTTAAAAACACTATGTTTTATAGTAGTTATTACCCACCAATGTACAACTAGAACATAATTTGGTACCTAGAGGTGTAGTACTTTCGTAATAAAAACTTAAAACTATCTGGAATTGCATTGACTTTGGGACTAGACAGTGAACAGAGACTAAACAGACATGAGAAGACTATTTGACTGAAATGAATGAGGAAATTGGTTTTGAATGATAGAGAAAATTTGACTCATGTATGTAGTCGTGGGAAGTTTAGTGAAATTGTTATCTGTGGTAACATAGAAAAAAGAAAATGTATCTCAGAAATTAATGGCTCTAGCAAAGAGGATTTTCAGGTACTTGAACTCTTTTAGCTTCCTAGATTACAGATAGAAGGAGTTAGAGAAGGGACTATTTAGATTTTGAATAGAATTTAGAGAATTTAAAATATTAAAGTTTTCATCCTCAATGTTTTCAAACAGTAAAAAGTACTCCATGTTAGAAAGTGACTTAAGAATAATATCAAATCTAGCAGAATGACAATAAAATACCAGTTAGGGTATAATTATTAACATTAACAGTATTTTAGAGTCTTTGCTGAAACATCACAAATTTAAGGTGAAGTCTCATAGACTCTTAATTAAACAAAAATGATTTTACTTATCTTAAGGATACTGTCACTGCAGCTTCATAGGCCAATAAAATACGGTTGAAGAAATACAATCTGTTCTAAAAATAACTCTAAATATATCCGGAAGCTTCTGTATACTTTCTTTGAAATATTCCTGGGACACATTCTTTTGGAACTTATTTTTTTCTCAGAAACTCTAGTCACATGGAGATGCTATGTACAGTTTACATGAAGTCTAATTTCCCAGCCAATAGCCAGCATCTACTGTCAGGCCATGTGAATGAGCCATATTGGACATTTAGCTAAGTCAAATCTTCAATTAACTCAGTTCCAGCTGATATCTTACTGAAACCAAATGAACAACTCCAGTAGAGAATCACCTTCATTTGAAAATCAGTATATAAAAAGCAATAATTTCTTCTTTGAAATTTGCTTTTCAAAACCCACTCCCATTTTGTAAGGGTATATAACATCCCCAAGTGACCAAATTTAAAATCAATCTCTGACTCTTTTTTCACCTTTACATTTATTCAGTAACCAAACAACAGTAATTCTATCTGTAAACTTCATAATATAATCTTCTAGTTATATTTATTTATATTGACAAAAAATGTTTATCCGGACAACTGTAACTGCCTTCTTACTGCTCCCAGGACAGAAATGTTTCTAGAATGCTGAAGCCATGTCATCAGCGAATTGACCTTAATCCAGTTTATTTTGTAGATTCTAGTGATAATGTATATCACTGAAGCAAGAGTAAAGCATTCTCTGTTAGGAATGAAAATAATTCCGCATTCTCATGCCATATACAGCTTCACATACTACAATCTCACTCTAATGTTTACCCTTATCCCTGACTACATGAAACTTTGAACTGGGGCACAGCTATCAGTTTTCATATAGAGCAATAACATTAAATCATATAGAAATAATATCTTCAATTGTGCCTCTTTTATTCTAACATTTTATTTTACTAAATTTTTAAAACATTATAAATGCAATCTTGATCTAACAAGATTTGAATATAAACCTCTACTAAGCAGAGAACAGAATAAACCAAACTGTATTATTCAAACTATGTGAGCTCAAATTCGTTCAACTGATAGTTTCCTCCATAAAGTTTATCTTTGTCATATATTTTCAGTAAACCCCCCTTTTGAAGTTCTTTCCAGCTTTGTTATTCTGGAAAGATGTGCTTTCAAGATTGAAAACGTGAATGTTGGGATGCATCAAGCAATTTCCACTGAAGTCCAGGAAACAAATTAAGATGTGACTTTGAGAAATAGCATCAGTCAAACATAATTCTAGAACTGGGCAAATAAGACACTTCTGGTTTCTTTGTGAAGACTCTCATTGCCAGGCCTGAAGATGATAAAGTGTTGGCCTCTGTGAAAAGAGGCTCATACATCTTGAAATTTTAGGTAGAAAGTGGCCATATGTGTATATTAACACAGCCATCATTTTCTAGTTACTTCAGCTCATAAAACTTATTATGCCTTTTCCCTTTAGTGCTTTTTCAATCTAAGTGAATAGTAGTTTCTTAAAAATATCCACAATCTAAGTCATAAATCAGAATACTCTTGATTTATACAAATGTAGCAGCATTACTAAGATAGATAACCCAAGAAATTTAAAAATTTATTTTAAAGCAATAGATGGCAAGACGCTTCAGTGGTTGATTTAATATTGAATAAATTCAATAATATTTTTTATTGTTAATAGCAATTTAGGTTTACAATAGATTTTTTCTTATGGTACTATATATAACAATTTTATGAACAGATTGGCAATTTATATGAAGAAAAACTAGCTATTTTGGGTTCTGAATTTTCTTGGAAATATGTCATACAGTATATAGTACAATGTCAAAAGGAAATTGAATTTTTTTAAAGTAGGGTCATTTTTAAAATTATATTTTAATCACCACATCTTTAAATTAAATTCATAGGAAGATGTAACTGAAATGTAGACAAGCTAATATTTAAGAACAGAACAAATATCACTTGAGAATACCATCATTACACATATTTTAAGATTAGAAAGATGTGTATCAGATTATTTCTAGTACCTACACAGATAATATATTAACATGGTTTAAAACTTATTCAATAAAATACAAAAAAATAAATCAACATTGTGGGATGTTGTTATAATCCTCTGCTGATTTGTGTCAGATTATAGCACTATTTTTGGCTCTCATTTACCTATAGAATCAGCACTTCTAATCATCCTAGTAGGACTCCGACTTCTATAGTAACAGATGCACAGTATTTGCTGCAGGTTCAGTTAGAATGTCACAATGATTTATTTTCCTCTTTAACATGAAATTTAAACTTTTAATGTGAGTAAAACCTTTAAAATGTGAAGAAAATAAGCTGTCTTTCTTTAGTGATCTATGCCTAGAGTATTAGCAGGACATCTATATGTCTGCTCTCTTCAAGCAGCAGAGTCAGCAATTTCAAATATCTCTGAAGCCTTAGATTACTATCATTACAAACCAAAATTTCTTATTCCTTATTTGGAAAAGGGGTAGTAAAACTTGAACAAATTCCCTAATAGGGACATACTCATGTATTTAATAAAACTGTACTCAAGTAAATCACAGAAATTGCTATAGCACACACTAAAAGTAGAACTAATGTACTAAAACAAGGAGTTTTTTTTGCATATATATTTACTATAATTGTGGACAAATTAAAATATCTAATACATATGTTTGAACATTTTAATGTAAAATTTTTTCTTAATTATAATTTTTTATTGAAATAACATTGATTACAACATTATATAAGCTTTAGGTATGCATTATTACAATTCAATATCTGTATGTATATACATCATTAATTTCACCACTAATCTCTACTTAAGACTCCATTCAAATGTTAATAGAAGCATGTCCCAAAATATTTAATGCAAAAATTAGATTGCTACCGTATACTTGCTTCAACCAGATATTCAAAAACTAAAATTATTGCCTTGGACATGCTTATACATTTAAATATTTAAAATTTATGTGTGTAGACTATATATATATGAGAAACACATATCATATCATACATAGATGTGTATATATATTTTATATATATATATGTATATATATGAAAAGGTATGGAAGAACTTACAGTTTCAGTTCTAAAATATGAAGAGTTTACAAGTTTTCACTCTCATCGCTACAATAAGGAATAACCTGGACAAATTGAAATTCAGTAATGTTTTCTCGATCCACTAGAAAACTGATTTTTCAGGGCCTCTGAAATCTGAGAGAAGGATGAATACATAATATCACAGTTGATAACTGCTTACCTCAAGTAGTTGCTAGTGCCATAAACTGTTACAAATACTTCAATGATCATTGTGATAAATCTGTCCACTAAGTACAGACCAGAACAAAATAGAAAATCTTCTGGAGCTCAGGAATATGGAGGCCATAATCATGAGCTTTCTCACTAGGAACCTAGGTTTTTATGGTAAAGATTTAAGAAAAAGCCACTCCAATCATCATAGAGGTAGGAGGAAGAATAACATCATGAAACATGTTAAGCATGTTATGTAGCAAAGACCTACTCTCCAAGGGATAATATTCTGTAGGAGCACAATTATGAACTCTCACCCCATTTGAAGAAGAAAATTCTTCTTATTAAAGTGCCTTCTAACCTTATTATCTCACCTGACAGGGGAAAATAGTATGGTTCAGAATCTTAAGAGTAATCAGTTGGGAATACTGCAATCAGGAAAGTGAGCAGGGGTACAGAAAGACAACACTTGTGAAGTTCACAGCCCCTAAAGACAGAACCACTGAAACATCTTGCTGGGTTATAGACTCTCCCTCTCTCCTTAGCTCTACACTAAAGCTGCTCCAGTCATTTCTGTAGCTAAAAGAGCTGCAAGATGCATACTCTCTGAGTAGCCGTATAGAGATGTGCCAAAGTAAAGAAGAGAGATAAAATTAAGTGCTCTAGAGGATTTTGAATCCTGTAGCACAGTAGCTACATCAACATAAAATACAGCCCAACTCCTAGAATGAGGAAAACAAATTCTCACACTAAAAATCCATTTCATTTAGTCCCTATTACATAGTATAACCTATCTGCTCAACAACAAAAAATTAGACCTCAAGCCAAAAGGCAAAAAACAAACTAAAAACAAACAAAAACTAACATTGTCTGAAGAGATAAAAAAAATGATGAGGATCAATGAAAAAAGTAGACAATATGCAATAACAGATGGGTACTGTCAACATGGAGATAAAAAATGCAACAAAGAATCAAAGTAAATGCTAGAAATAAAAATAGTAGGAGGAATAAAGAATGCCTTTCATGGATTTATTAGCATGTCATAACAGCTGAGGAATCAATGAGCTTAAAGATAAAGTCAATAAAATTTTCTCAAAATACCAAGAATAAGCTATAATCTAAATTATAGATTTTTGGTAATGATGGATCAATGTAGGTACATTAACTGTAATAAATATACCACTCTGGTATGGGATATTGATTGTGGAGAAGGTTGCATGTATAAGATATATGGAAGCTATATATGTTTCATTGGATTTTTTCTGTGAACCTAAAACTGCTCTAAAAATAAAGTCCGATAAACAAGCAAAAAGTAAACAAACAAAAAGACTCCCCAGACAAAAATACAAAGAAAAAAGTAGGACAATTTCAAAATCATATATAACTACAACTGGAATAATGAAATAATAAAACACACACCAGAAAAAAAATGATGACTGTGTACCTGTTAAAATTAATGTCATTCCAGAAATCAAATATCCTGGAAGCTCAGGAAACATCAATTAAGATAAGCACAGAACAAATGAACAAACAATAAAGTCACCCAAGTATATCAGATTTAATTTGCAGAATATTAAAAAAAAGTAGTGAAAGGTAAGAGAAGCATTATGGGATTATGGAGTTCTAAAATTAGAAACCATGTAAGAAGAGAGCTGAGCAATATTGAAAGCTGAAAGAAAAAACATGCCAAATCAAAATTCTATACCCAGTATAATCACGCTTCAAAACAAAAGGCAAAATGAAGACTTTTCAGACAAACAAGTAATAGAAAATTCATTGTCAAGTGCTTGCCCTTCATGAAATGCTAAAAGAAAATTTTTAGGTAAAAGAACACTGATGTAGAACTTTAATCTACATAAATACAAAAAGAATATCAGAGAAGAAATAAATGAAAGTAAAATATATTTTTATTCTTAATCTGAAAGATAATAGTTTGCTTTAAAGTAATACTAGTAAAGAGATAGTGTATTTGAATAATATACAAGTGAATGAAAGGAACTATTCTAATTGCTATGGACTGAATTATATATCTTAAAATTTATATGTTAAAGCCCTAACCCTGCAATGTGGCTGTATTTGTAGACAGAGGGTAAAATGATGTAAAAGTTAAGTGATATCATCAGAGTGGGTCTCTTATCTGAAAGAATTAATTCTTTTATAAGAAATCAGAGAGCTCAAGCTATATGAAACTATATGAAAGCCCACCAGGAATGCTGCCATATACTAGCCATGTATAGTTCTTAGCAGAACAAAACTCTCTGGTACCTTAGTCTTAGGTCAGCCACCAGAACTGTGAAAAAATAAATCTATGTTCTTTAAGATATGCAGTGTGTCATTTTACTTTTAACCAGCCCAACCAGGTTAATATAGTGATATAATCAGCAACAAAAGAACTGGGAACATTAGTATGAGTACCTGTGCTATGCTTAAAATTTTTTTTGAAAATGGACTTAGATAAATTAGAAACGTACCTTGTAAAATTGAGGGAAACCTCTAGATATAGATTTCTTAAGTACAACTGATATGCTAAGAGAGGAAATAAGATGAAACCATAAAATTCTCATTTAAAACCAGAGAAGGCAGAAAAAGGGAAGGGGGGAGTTAAAGAATAGACAATGATTACAAAGACACTAGAAAATAATCCAGATTTAATAATAATCACTTTAAATGTGAATGACCTACAATATTAATTATAAAACAAAAATCAGAGTGGGTTAAAAGTAAAAGGAAAAAAAGGAACAAGACCCAAAGATACATTGTCCATAAGAAGAACCTTTTACATATAAGGACTAGGGAAAAGTATGAGGGGCTGGAAAAAGTTAGGTCAACACCAATCCAAAGAAAGTTGGGGTATCTGTATTATTTTTACATAAAACAGATTTAAAGGAAAATTAGAGGAAATAGCATTGCGTAATGATAAAAGTGTCAGTTCTCCAAAAGACATTAAAATGTTAAATGTTTTCACCTAACAACAGAGCATCAAAATATCAGAGGAAAAAACTGATAAAACTGAAGAGAAATAGACAAATTCGTTAAAATAAAAACATCAACATGCATCTTTCAGTACTTGACAGATTGAACTGTATATTTGAATGACCTGTACAGCAATAATCTTGATCTAATTGATCTCCAAAGAAAACTTCACTCAACTGCAATAGAATTCCTGTTTTTTAGATATTAAGCCCTTGTCAGAAATATGAAATGAAAATATCTTCTCTCATTTGGTTGTCGTTTGTTTGGTCATTTTTTCTTTTGCTGTGAAGAAACTCTTTAGTTTGATATAGTCCCACTCTACCTTTTTCTTGTTTCCCTTGATGCTGGCGTTGAGTCCACAAAGTCTTCTCTAACATTGATACCATGAAATGTCTTTCCTATGTTGTCTTCCAAGAATTTTATGGTTTCTGGTCTTATGTCTAAGACTCTAGTCCATTGGGAGTTAATTTTTATGAATGGTTTTATGAAGCGATCTAGGTGACTGTCCAGTTTTCCCAACACCATTCATTGAAGAGACTTTCCTTTCTCCAACGTATTCTTTGTCTCCCTCACAGATTAATTGACTGTATGTGAGTAGGTCAGTTTCTGGTCTGTGCTTGTTATTAGTCCAGTATTATATTGTTTTGATGACTACCACTTTGAAGTATAGATCAGTGTCTGGGAGTGTAATCCCTCAAGGTTCATTCTTTTTTGTAATAATTGCTTTGGCTATATGGTATCTTTTGTTGTTCCACACACATTTTAAGATATTTTTGTTCTATTTCTTGGAAATAAGTCTGAGAGTTTTTAATGGGGATTGCATTAAATCTATATATTGCTTTTGACTATTTTAATGATGTTGATTCTTCACAATCATGAGCAGGGGATGTGTTCCATCTCTTTGAAGCCTCCTCTATTCCTTTTAAAAAGGACTTGTAGATTTCATTTTACATGTCTTTTAATTCCTTTGTTAATTATACTCCAAGATACTTGATTCTTCTTATTCTGTTTTAAATGATGTGGCTTCCTTGGTTTCATTTCCTTCTAATTTGTTGAGTACAAGAATGCAACAGATTTTTGTACACTGATTTTGTAGCTTGCCACTTACTGTATTCGCTGATCTAGTAGCTTTTTGAGTTTTTAGGGGTTTCAATATATATACATGCCATATCCAAATAATTATAGTTTTACTTCTTCCTTTTTAATTTGAATTTCTCTTATTTTTCTTATTTAATTGCCCTAAGACCTCCAGTGGTGAGAGTAGACAGCTTTGCATTGCTCTAAGACCTCCAATGGTGAAAGTGGACAGCCATGCCTTATTTCTGACTTTAGAGGAAATGCTTTCAATATTTTGTCAGACTATGATGTTGACTGTGAGTGTGTCACATATGACCTTTATTAAGTTGATATATGTACCTTCTATCCCCATTTTATGCAGGTTTTTTATCATCAATGTGCATTGAGTCTTGTCAAATGTTTTCTTTGTGTCTATTGTTATGATCATGTAGCTTTTCTCCTTGCTCTTGTTGATTTGGTGTATAACATTAATAGTTTTATGTATGTTGAACCATTCTTGCATGCCTGGTGTAAATCCCACTTGGTCATGATGGATACTCAATTTGTTGCATTGCTGGATTCAATTTGCTAATCTTTTGTTGAGATTTTTGCATCTATATTCAAGATATTGGTCTATAATTTTCTTATTTGATGTCATCTCTACAGCTTTTGATATCAGTGTGATGTTAGCCTCATAAAAAGTATTTGTGAGTGGTTCCTGTTAGTCAATATATTGGAAGTGTTTGAGAAGAGTATATGTTAATTCTTCTCTAAAGGTTTGGTAAAAATCATTAGAAAAACTATCTGGTCCTGAGTATTTATTTTTAGGGAGACTTCTGATTACCTCTTTAATTTCTTTGCTTGTGATTGTTCTGTTCAGGTTTTTTAATTCTTCTAGGTCCAGTGTTGATAAACTGTATTTTTCTAAAAATTTGTCAATGTCCTCAAGATTATTTACTTTTTTGACATTGAGCTGATCATAGTAGTCTTTGAAGATGCTTTATATATCTGTGGTATCTTTTGTAACTTCTCCCCTTTAGGCTCTGTTTCATGAGTTTTCTATTTCTTTGTGAGTCTAGCCATTGGTGTGTCAATTTTGTTAATTTTTTCAAGGAGTCTACTTTTGGCTTCATTGATCTGAATGTCTTGTTTTCTATTTGTGCTCAAATTTTGATTTTTTTCCTTTCTTCTATTTTGGATTTAATTGTTCTTCTTCTCATTATTTTAAATGAAGTGTTAGACTTATTATTTGCAATATTTCTTGTTACTTGAGCTGGGCCTGGACTGCAGTAAACTTCCCCCTTAGTACTGCTTTATTGCGTCCAATAGTTTCTGGTAACTCACGTCTTCATACTCATTTATCTGTAAGTATTGATTAAATTTCTCTTTGATTTCTTTTTAACCTAGAGTCATTCAGAAGTATATTGTTTAGCCTCAATTAATATAGGGTCTTCCAGTTTTGTTTTTTTTTGGTTGATTTCGAGTTTTCGGCCGCTGTGGTCAGATAAGATACGGTATGACTTAAATCTTTGTAAATTTGTTGAGACATGTGTTGTGTCCCAATATATGATCTATCCTTGAGAATGTTCCATACACACTTGAAAAGTGAAATCTGTAGTTATTGGCTGAAGTGCTTGGTATATGTCTATTAACCTATCTGTTCCAAATGGACATTTAAAGCTGCTGTTTCCCTGTTATTTTCTCCCTGGTTGATCTGTCCATTGTTGTAAGTGGGGTGTTGAAGTCTCCTATTATGATTGTGCTGCTGTCAATGTCTCTAGTCAATTCTAATACTTGCTAAATATATTTTGATGCTCCTTCATTTGGGACAGAAATGTTAATAAATGTTATGACTATTTCTGGATTGATCCTTTAATCATTATATAATGTCCATCTCTGTCTTTTGTTATACTTTTACTTGGAAGTCTGTTTTATCATATACAAATATGGCCATTCCTACATTTTTGTGTTGTCATTTGACTACAGGATTGTCTTCCAGCCAGTTACTCTGAGACTTTATCTTTTGACAGAACGTCAGTTTCCTGAATACAGCAGAAGGATGGCTTATACCTTTTAATACATTCAGCCGCTCGGTCATTCAGTGAGTTCAGTCCACTAACATTAGAGTGATTATTGTTATGCAGCTGTTTACTGCTATTTTGTAATTTTTCTTTTGTGTGTTCCAGATAGTGCCTTTGTTTTTCTCCTTCTCTTGTTAGGTAGGTTGGGTATAGATATGTTTAGGTTGGTTTCTCTTTTTATTTCTCCTTTGCTTTTTCCTTGAGCTATATTCTGAGATTACCCTGAAGTTAGCATTAAGACAACTATGTTTTATTTCCTATTTTTATTTGAAAATAATTAGTCTTATACACATTTTAAACACACATATTTTTATTCTCCCCTTCTCCTCCCCACTTGTAATATTCTGCTGTCATGCTGTTTTTAAGAGGGGTTTCTTTACACTTCGTATATCATCCTATGAATGTTTTTGTCAAGCTTTTTGTGTGAGAGGAATTTCTTTAAATTTTGCTTATCTAAAAAGCTTTTTATCCTTCCTTCAGTACAGAATGATAATCTCGCAGGGTATATATAGTATTCTAGGCTAAAAATCCTTTTGTTTTAGCACTTGGGTTATATCATGCCATTCCCTGCTGATTATAGAGTTTTAGTTGAGAAATCCATTGACAATCTTTTGGGAACGCCTTTCTATTATGACTCATTTTTCTCTGGTGTTTTAAGATTATTTCTTTAACTTGCATTTTTGGCATTTTGATGACAATGTGTCTAGGTGTACGTATGTTTGGGTTTATTAGGAACTCTTTGATTTTCCTGGTACTGGAGGTTTGCTTCATTCTTCAGAAATTTTCAGCTATTATTTCTTCAAATACTGTTTCTGGTCCCTTTTCTCTCTCTTTTCTGGGACCCCCCCTATGATGTGAATAGTGTTCCTTTTGATGCTATCGCATAGGTCTTGAATGCTGTCTTCATTTCTTTGTATTCTTTTATCTTTTTGCTGGTTTGCTTGAGTACATTCCTCTGACCTATCTTCTACTTCACTAATTCTATTGGAGGCTTCATATATCCTATCTCGAGACCCTCTATTAAGTTCTTTAGTTTAGCATATTCTTCATTTCTTAATACCTTCCTTCATTTCTTAACAACTTCCTTCATTTCTTCTCTTTCTTTTTTATTGCTCTTTTTCTTCCTCTATTGTTTTCTTGATTGCCCAGAATATGTTTATCACTGTTGTTCTAAATTCATCCTCAGGTAGTTTGCATACATCTGTAGTATTCAGATTTTCACCTGAGTTTTTGACTGGATCCGTAATTTCCCATATATTTCTCTGTCTTTGCTCTGTTTGACATCCTATTTGTTTCTGTGGATTAGATTTTCCTGTAGTGATGGCCTTGCATAGGGTATTGACTTATACAAAGTAAGTCTGGATCTTGGTTTGAACATGGATTTTTTAATTTTTTGTCATCTCCACTGGTTGGATTTGCTGAATTTTTTATAAGGACCTTCTGCTGGGGCCTCAGAATTCAGTCTATGGGGTTAGGGTTTCTGTTGGGGATGTAGTGCCTTTCCCCAGCATCCCAGCTCTAAGTCATAATGACTATTTTGCCCATGACCCTACAGCATCAGGCTGTAGTATTCCTTCCACACAGAGTGGTGCTAGTGGGTAGCATAGATGGTTCTTCCCTCTATGAGACTCTCTTCTTCCTAAAAGCCTGGCAGAGGGACTTTTGGGGTGGAACTTGGGCTGTGAAGCAGTATGGCAGGGGGATGTGAGTAGTGGATTCCTCTATCTGTCTTCTGGTTATGGCAGCACCCAGGGTAATTTTCTTGCTAGGCCTCCCATTAAAAATACCAGGACACTTTTCTTCCACACTATACCAACACCCTCTCTCCTGACACCACATCCTTGCTCTGCTTGGTAGGCTCTCTGCTGCTTTCACAATTCCTGGGAGTCCCAGTTCTTCCCGCAGTTCTACCCGCCACACTGTGGCCCAAATTCAGAATGTGCATTGTAGATCTGACCATTATGTTTTCACCTACTCTTTTTGGTCATAGTTGCTGCTGCATCTCTATAGTCTCTGTGCCTGCTTTCCCTCAGTTTTTATTTCTGGAGAATAGGTGAATTCCTAGTTGCTCTGTGGGAAGGATATGAGTCTCACTCCTATCAGGTTACCATTTTGACACTGATCTCCACCATTCATCTATCAATAGGCCCCTATTTTTCTTAAACACACCTATATACTCACTAATATATTACAGGTCACTAAAATACCTTAATTAAAAAATAACAGATATCATAGAACGTATATTCTTAGTCCACAATGGAATTAATTTAAAAATCAGTATCAGAAATGTAGATAACCTCTAATAATTTGGAAGTTAAATCACACTTTTTTTAAAAGGGAAACTATAGGAGGAATATTGGTGAATAGGCAGGCAGGGAGGGAGAGAGAGGAAGAAGATGAATTTTTATTTATTTTATTTAGTTGTTCATCTTAGTTAGTATACCCAGCCCTGGGACTTGAACCCAGGTCTTTGGGTTGTATGTGAACTATGCCCAGCAGGAGGCAGCAGAACCAATGACACCAACATCACACTTCTAAATAACTCATAGGTCAAATGAGAATCTTCAAGGGATATTTAAAAATATTTAACTGAATAAAACTTAAAATGAAACTCAATAAAATTTTCAAAATGTACCTAAAACAGGCTTAGAGAAAAAGATGTTTAACATTAAATACACATATTTGGAAAGCTGAAACATCTAAAACCAAGGCCTAGCATTACAATTTAGGCATTAGGAAGAAACATAAAAAATCAACTTCATACTAAATCAACACCATACCTTCTTGCATATAAATATATAAAAAAGTATATGTATTAGTTTTCAATACACAATTATATGGTTCTTGAGAGTTAATGACTTTTTGCAGTTAGATATCAGAGAATTCTATGAGATGTATATCTGATGAACATTGCTTTTCATAACTATGAAAGTCATTGTGTGAGGCAGAAGTGTTAGTATTAAAACTTAAAATAATAAACAAGTTTACCCCTTAGCAGTGACAGACCAGGATCCTAGTATTTTCATAATTTTCATTAAAATAATTTTAAAATGAAAAATATGAGAAGGAATAACACAAATATAGGCAGATATGATAAAAAAAAAAAAGCTTAAAATCCTCTAATAAAAAGGAGAGCAAATTTAAAACTAAGAACATAAGTTTAAGCATAGAATTTATTTTGTTAGCTGGACAACACAATATATTTTAATGACTTTAGAAACCAAGGGGAATATAGCGTACTCCTGCTAATCCAAACTCACAATTAAAAAACCAAAAAAACAAGTGAGAGGTTTATCAACTTATCTCATAAGCATTTAAAAGAAACATTTGTTCATAAAATGAACATTGACAAATAAACTATTTGTTAAGATCTAAGTATAACTAGAATGCTGGTGGCTGATGGGGGAGATCTGTGTGTAGGTCATATATAATGGGCCATTGAGCAAAAAAGGTGTATTTCATGACAGGACAATCTATAATTAAGACTTTTAGTAACAATAAGTTTAACATTCTAAAGTACATGTAACACTGAAATAAACCCCCATGTGCCCATCATACAGTTTCAATAATTATTAATTCATGAACTCCAGAACTCATCTACTTCCCAACTCCCTATCATTATGAAGCAAATCACAGACATCATATCATTTCATTCATAAATATTTCACTATATTTCTCAATGATAAAGAGCTTTTAAAAATAATCACAATGCATTATTACCAGAAAAGTTGCTTCCTTATTACCTTAAAATGACGATTGTGAATTGAATTCCCAGTTTTCTCACAAATGTCATATTTCTTTTTGGTAAGTAAAAATCCAAATAAAGTCCACATTTTATGATCGATTGACATGGTTTATATTTCTTTACTCTTTTTTTCTTCATCACTTATCTGTTAAGGAATTCAGGTCATTTGTCTTGTGGAATATTCATCCATCTGGATTTTACTGATTACCTTCCAATAGTATAAACATCTTCCTTTATATTTTTATCTTCTAGATTTACACACACACATACATACACATGCACGCACACACACACATATACACACACATTCAATTTAGATAAATTCAGATAAAATTAAAGCAATTCAAGTTCTACATTTGGGATTGGTAAGTGGACTATTTTACAGGTGATGATTGATGATCAATATTTATATCCAATATTTAGATTAATTAGGAGTTGCAAATGTTGATATTCTACAATTACCAATTTTTTATTTAATATTTTCTGGAAATGTTTCCTAAAGGAAGCATCCCCCCATCTATTTTTGTTATTTATTTTTTTCATTTTACTAACCAGGTTTAAAAAAAGAAATTGATTTACTAGTATTTTGTCTCATTGAAAAATTAGCATTTTAAGGAATACTGATGATAAATATAATTGAAAAACATGATTTAAAATTATATATTACTTTCAACAAAAGAACAGACAAGCCCCAACAAAATTCACAGGATGTAAGACTGGCTACCAAGGAGGTGGGAGTAGGGAACAAAGAAAGAGGGAGTAAGGTGGTGGTAAAGGGAACTAGAACTCTGGTTGTAGATGTTTGAAATACACACAGTTTGAGGTGTAATTTTATTGTCCTAAAATGAATATGCAATATGAATTTTAAAAAAAATTAATTAAAAATCTGTTATGTTTAATCAAGGGCTGTCATTTTTATTGTTCATCACTTTCCCATATTTGGACAATGGGATCCTCTTCATGTTAACTTTAAATTCTTTTGACCTATCATGATACTATCAGTTTTATAGTTTCTTTGATTTCTTATGACAAAATGTTCCAGAATCATCTTTTACATTTACTGTTCCAAACCTGAACTCTGCCAATTCTCCAAGGTTTTCTGCCTCCCCCTTCCCATTTGAAAAATAAAATAAATTGCATTTAGAGATCACAATCTGGATTCAGGTGGTGCTTATTGCTATTGGCTGGTCACTTTTTCTTTTTCCTGAAACTTTTCAGTGACAGTTCTACTAATCATGCTTGTTTTAAAGACAAAATATATAAGTTCATACAACTTTGACTCTTTTTATACACATTGCTAGTTACAATGCAAAACTGAAGTTATATTGAATATATACACTGAGTGTGTAACTTCACTTACATTTCCTAATTTTTTGAACATCAGATATTTTTTTAATTATAGAAACCTCTGCCAAGAGGAAATAAATTTATTGGAATTCATTGATACAAAAGCAAAAGTATTTTCATTCTAGAAAGATAACTTCAGCATGTATGCTGTATAGATAAAGACACCTACGCGCAAATCAATTAAGTGATTTTTCTCAATGAAGGTGACAGAACTCAGAGTTATTTAAAGACAGAGTCATGTCTGACTGGTCTTTCTTACTCTTGTCTTTTGTTTCACTATATCATGAAGCCCTTTACTATTTTTTTCTTTACTTTTTAACGATCTTGAGTCCCAGAAACACCTATATGTTCTAGAAATAATTAGAAAACAACAAAGGAACATTATTTTGCTAGCAAGGCACATATTCTTAAAGGAGGGAAAATACAATCAATAATTGTTGGTGGATTCTGTTGTAATTCAAACAAATATCTTTCAATGATTTTTCAAAATGTTTACCTTTGAAATTTGCTAAAACAAAACTCTAAATGATTCCTTAGATTCTCAAGACAACTTTGAAAATATTTTTTTCAAAATATTAACCTTCATAGATTACATGGACACAATTTTCTTCTCCAATTATGTTTCAACTACTCTAAAATTTTCCAATATTATAAAAACCCTCAAATGGAGAGACTGATTTTGTTTCTGAAACTTTTAATAATTGCAGTGAACCTGTCAGTACAGAGGGAATGCATTTTGTCCATTAGTTTAAATTTTTTCAATGGCAGTAAATTGCTTCTAGCCATATCATTATACATTGGTGTGCCTATTCATTTTCTCCTGTCACCAGAAGACACCACTTGTTCCCCTGTCAGCACTTTAGCTTCCTTTCTATTTAACATATGATTAGCTGGGAGATGGGTCAGAGAGATACAGCTGCATGAAATTATATAATACCTACATCTGCACTGTTTTTCAAGAGAACAGATTTTTTCAGCCCAATAAATCAAACCTATGAAGCAATCCCTATTCAATAATTAACACTGTGATGCCCCATGTATTATTTTTAAAAGGACAAAAAAATACTTTCTGTCAATAATTAGAATTTTTTTAAGTTTACTTCTTAAATCTTTACAACTGCACCCATGTAAAGCCAAGATTTTCAATCTCTGGAGAGAGTACCATTATGGATAATGCCAATAACTGAAAAGAACATGTCATATTAGACACAGAGATAAGTCTATTATATTTTGCAATTAAGAACATTTTCTATAACCGTATTTTTTCACTTTGAAAAGAAATCCCTTATTTTAAATTTACATGGCATATATTGCTCCTAATTTCTAATGTGATCATAAGGAAAGATATCAATGTCTGAAATGGATTAATTAAATTCCACTGTTAAGTAATAATTGAAATAATATTTATACATAGCACATAGGAATTGCAAATGTTTTGCTTATTCTCTACTTTTATCATAATTTTAAAAATATATTAATATGGCATCAGAAGTCATATAAAACTTTTCTATATTAAAACATTTTATACATTTTTTCTGTTTTCATTACAGATAAGAGCTGATAGCACTGTAGTCAAAATTACAAAACACTTTGGAAATTTTAATCTATATAATTTTTTAATAAATTTATGAATAAATTGTTGCTTAAAGAGCCTGCTTCTTTTTCAAAATACCTACAAATAAATTTATGTAATACAGAAATTTACGCTTATTCTGAAGTTGAGTTCACAAGACATTAAAAACGATTAACTCAAAAAACTAGATAAAGTTAAACAAATGGGACTATATCAAACTGAAAAGCTTCTGCACAGTCAAAAAAAGCTCATAAAAAAATGTCAAAACATCCTGCTAAATGGGAGGAGATATTTGCACATCACATGTATAAAGAATTCATAAAAATTCACAATAATGAAACAAACAATCAAATCAAAATAGGCAGAAGATCTGAAAAGACACTTCTCCAAATAAGACATACACTTTGTCAATAGATATATGCAAAGATGATCCACATCTCTTCTTATTAAGTAAATATATATCAAAACAAAAATGCAATCTTACCTTAAACCTTAATAATGGCTAACATCCGAAAGGCTGGAAATAAGTGTTGTAAAGGAGTTGTTAAAAAAAAAACAATGAAGAAAACCCTTACACACTGCTGATTGGAATGTATATTGGTGCAACCATTATGGAAAGCAGTACTGAGAAAGCTCAACAAATTGAAAACAGAAATTTTGTATGATCTATTTATCCCACTTGTGGGTATTCACCCAAAGAACATAAAAACTAATTCAAAGAGATGTATGCATCCCCATGTTTATTAAAGTAGTATTTAAATAGCCAAGAACTTAAAACAACCTAAATATCCATTGACAGATGAATGAATACAGAAGATGTGGTATAGATACCTGATAGAACACTACTCAGTTATTTAAAAATATGAACTCCTGACATCTACAATAACATGATGGACCTAGAGGGAATTATGCTTAGTGAGATGAGTCAAAAGTAAAAAGATAGATATCATACGTTTTCATGCACATGTGATATATAAAGAAACTAAACAGACGAACTATACAGAAAAGAAATGAAATTTTATTCTGTGCACTGAAATTGTTGATTGATAGAGGGAGGGGGAACTGGGGCAGAAAATCCAATCAAGGGGCTCAACTCTATGATGAAGGATAGACTTGGTGGTAAGTTTATTGTATTATATGCAGATGTCAATTTATAATAGTGCACAGCTGAAACCTATGAGTTGTGACGCAGTGAATGAATACATACATACATACACATGCATACATAAAAGTTATTACCATGCTAAAATAAACATACATATTGGAATATATGAAAAATAATTTGACTGATAGATTTTAATCCACAGAAATGATCAATTAACTTGCCTGATATGAAAAAATTTTGAGGTGGTGATATATTATCACATAAAAATATAAAAAGCAATGATTTTGATGGCCGGTTTCCAAAGTATATTCATTGCAATAATAAAACTAATCTAGAGAAGTTATCTTCATCCAGCTACTGCAACATCAGAAATCTTGAATACCAAGCGCTTTCAGCAAAGGTATTTATAGGCTTTTACTTTGGAGAAATAATATTGTTTTAGTAATTTTACTCAGTCTCCAATCATCTAATGATCAGTTTATGTGATACCAAGTATTTTTGATAGGCTGCTCATGGCTGCATTGACAGTCCATCTATTTTCCTCTTCTACTCTGAAAATACGATCTCTGTATCTGTTCTGCTAGTAATTTCATGGAAATTTTAATATACTTTCTAAGCTTATCAATCTTTAAAATAATTCAAAGTTAAGAGTTTATCCTTCTGTTGAGCACTTTAGTTCCTATCATTTCCCTGACTTACGTGCTATTAGTTTTGTGTATTTGAGTTCTACCTTCTGTTAACTCACAGAGAAATTATTATTGCTCTCAGAATCAATATTTCTGTTGCTTTATAATTATATTTGCCACTTTGCTCATCAAACGTTCATGCATCTCAGTCCTTCTGGTTGGAATCATTTTTCCACTGCCTAAATAATATACTTAGTGAGGTTCTCTTGGTAGCAAATTCAGTTCTACTGTTGTTTTGTTTATGAAAATGGAACTGATTTTTCGGATCTAAGTCGACAGTTATTTTTCCCTTATATCATTTTGGTTCTTTGCTGCCTGCTTTCCATTGACAAGTCAGCTATTTGCTATTGCCATTTTTGGAGGTGAACTGCCTTCTCACAGGCTACTTCTGCGATTTCTTTGTCTTTGGGGTTTTGTAGCTTCATTTTAATATATATGTAGCTGAGAACATCCATGAATCTTTCTTAGATATCCACACTTTTTGTAAAGAGATATTGCAGTTTTGTACTAGATTATCTTTTTAAAGATGTCTGCATAGAATACAGTCTTGGAATAAAGAGAATGTCTTCCTCCGGGACAAAGGATAAATCTGCTATGGTAGCAGAATAATAAAAATAATTTATGCCTCTTGGGAAACACTGACAGATTTACTTTGCAGACCTTTAGAACTATGTGTTTCCTAAGTCTGAAGTTCCCTAACCATTACACAGTCTGCTATGCACACCACCCTCCTGGACTTCGCTTTGCATCACCCCTGTTCCATTTGGAGCTTAAGTAAGAACTGTAGCCAACATGAAACTCAAGGTTCCTACTGTTTTATGTGTTGATAAAGTCTTCTTTCTCTGACCCAGGCATGTTGTGACTTCTACCAACTTCTATAAAACTATGATGGACTAACTGGTTAGCTTGCCAACAGGGCAAAATCTCAAATCCTTTAAATTTGACAGACTTAATTAGTTCTATAAAACCTCATCATTGTTTATAGGCACAATACCCTGTCATGCTCTCTTCTCTCCTTCTAGTACCCAATTAAATGATCTTAGTACTTTTTACTCAATTTGTCTTCTGTGACATTTCTTTCATGTGCTCAATATTTTTCTTTGTCACATTCCAATTTATGTTTCCAGATATGCCTTTTAGTCATTAAAACAACCAACTAAGTCAGTGTATAAGGGCCGTTATAACAGAAAGTCACAAACCAAGTGGCTTAAATAGCAGACATTTTATTTTCTCACTGTTTCAGAGGCTGAAGCTCAAGATTAAGGTGCTTTTAGCATAGATTTCTACTAAAACCTCTTTCTTTGGTTTGCAGACTTCTCTCCACCTACTCACCAACCTTTTGTCATGCACATGTATCTGTGTTGTCTCTTCTCATGAGGACACCACTCCTACTGGATTAGGGTAGTACTTTATGACCTCATTTAACCCTTATTACTTCCCAAAACCATATCCCAAAACAGAATCACATTAGTTGTTAGTCAATAAATGAATCAGGGAAAGGGGAAAACATTTTATTCTATAACATCTCATTATTTTTCAGTTTACTTGTGGCACTACAGAACAGAATATTTTCTGGAAGGATAAAAAAGAAATTCTCACATATGGTAGCTAATATTGAGAAGAATAAATGTTTAGAAGAAGAGGAAGGAAACTTTTACCTTATATTTCATTCTATGGACTTCATGTCATATATTTCTGTGCTATTTTAATTTTTACCATTTGGTAGATAGATTCTGAAGAGATTCCCATAATGCCTGTATCCTGGTACTTATATCCTTGCATCATTGGCTGCTCAGGTAAAGCCATGTCCCCTCAAGTGTGGAAGAGACCTGTGTCTTGCTTCTAATTAATAGAATGGAGCAAAAGTGATGAAAAGTCACTTCCTCGATTAGAAGTTTCACCTTCACACTTTTGATAGAATAAATGTCCACAATATAACATTTTACAGTTTCTTTTATTTTCATAAAATATGATTTGTTCATTTCTATAATTTGTATTTTATTCTGTTTCAAATATGCTTGGTTATTTTTTAGTATCTCTCTTTGCTCCTGTTTTTAATCCTTCCTTACATTTCATTGAGAAGTATTGTTTTAAATGCTGTGTCTGATAAATCTAATAGCTCACTTTATTATGTTTCTGATACTGCTTTATGTTGCTTCCACTGGATCTTGCTCATGATAATTTGTTTCCTTATGAGTCTTCTTATTTCCTATGAGAAGCCTCCAGTTTTCTGGAACGTTAACTATGAAAATTGTTTGAGCTCCGTGTGGAAAAGGGCTTCTCTAGGGAGGCTGTGTGCTTCCTTCTCCCACGCAACTGGGGCCACTGTCAGTGCATTCACTTCAAACTAAATTCAAAGCTTGAGGTTTTATGAACAATTGGGTGGTGACATTTCATGCTGTATCTAGCTGTGATTATTGGTCCCCTCCCACTTTTTAAATCTAGTTTTAAGATAGACCTGATCTCCACAATTTTTGAAGTTGTCTAATGTGTTTCTTTGTCTTCAACTGACATGTACTCCCCCCAATGTATTATAGTCAGTGTTTTCTTTCCCCTAAATTCTTCCAAAATTCTACTCAAAATAAATTTCATATCCAAAGCCAATGGTTTCTTTTACTTCACTGCATTTAATGCTGTGTTGTACAGTAATCTTCTTCAATGAAACCTGTACTATAATTTTTTTGTTCTCAACAATCCTCTTTGCTCCACTCCAATATCCTTGACATTTCTCACTCCTTTTCAGACAGAATTATTTCAATGCCCAATGTTTGTCCTAATTTTTTTTTGTTTTCTCCCAAATTTCTCCTTTATTTCTTGGCTTCTAATACTAACTATTAAAATTTGATGTTACTAAAAATTATTAATTCTAATAATACTGATATAATACTAAACTACAGATCCATAATCATAACAATGCTGTATATCTTAAATATTTATTAAATGTCTATGTAGCAGTCAAAGTGACTCAAATTGACTGTTTCTCAAATCTGTCTTTTCTTATTTTCAATAATAACAATATCAACAATAAAAATTGACATTTTTGTAGAGCAGATGATGTGCCAGACAGAGCTCAGTGTTTTACATACATTTAGCTATCTATTCCTAAAAAGAACCTTAAAATGGGAGGATTCTCATTATTTTCTATTTACAAATGATGAAAATGAGACACAGAGAAGTTCAATGATTTGCCTAAGACTACACAGCCAGTAAGAAGTTGACATAGCATCCACCAGTGTCCTTCCTTGACTGATTCTCATAAACGGCTAGTTAACATAGCAAGTTCCCATTTCCTTCTTCACAGGCACTTATATGTATATGTGAATTCTATGTCTCAACTGTCTTAATAGCTAAATTGTCACATATCATAATAATATACATATATTAATTAAATTTTCTTCTAAGTCCTTAATTCTTTCTGTTATGCTAATTAATACATTCGAGGTAATTAAATAAGCATAAATATCATAACTAAACTTCATGAAAAAGATCAGAAAATGTTATACCCATTAATAACATCTGAAGCTATTCAAGCAAATATAATGCAATAAGGATAATTAAATCTTGTGCTTCAGGGAGCAGATAGGTTTGCTAAAGGAGCAGAAAGGAAAATATGCCTGTATTGTCTGCCCTAGGGAAAACAGTGGAAAAACTGAGTGTGTATATTAATGGAGTAGTATAAAGGGTAACATCTGCTGTTTTCTGAACTATCAGAGCTTTGGCTGAGGTGAATTAGCTGATTCATATTTGATATTGAACTATAATAGCTTTAATTTATAACATGGTAGAAACAGATTTAGTTTTTATTTAATTTTAGCTTTACTAAATGTAATTTAGTAATTTGCATTTTATTTACTAACTACAAAAAACAAAAAAAATGCATGCTCGCTCATAAATGCATCAAAGATTGCATTTTAGAAGTGCCTGGCAGAAAAGCTTCTAATGATTTTAAATTTCTTTTTCAAAATTGGTTTCAACAGTATTGAATTCTCAGAGTAAAAGTTTACATTTCCTTTCCATGGTCCCCACTGTGTCCTTAATCTGAATTTCCAATGGACAACTGCTGGAAACAGATATAAATATGTAGGTATTAACATGGTAAGTCAGAAATATCAAAATAATAATAAAGCAAATATCCTTGATCATAATTCATAGAAAGCTGTACTACTTTGAATCTTTTAATACTAAAGACATTATAGTGTTGGAATCAATTACTTGAACAGACTCTATAGAAGATTCAAATTTAATGCTGAAAAAATAATTTTTAATTTGAAGTATACACTTGCTTTGCAAATGCATTAATATACCTCTCTTTGTAGCCCTATATACTAATGGCAAGTTTTAAGAGGTCAAAGATCTCTGCTTTCAGTTCTCAATTATAGGTTGCAAGTGTATTTTTTATTTTAATACCTTCTAAAAATTTAATTTTATTCCTATATTCCCTTTCTCTTTTTCATGCCTGGGCCTCTGAGATGTGAAAATTTGCATATTTGAATTAATGCACCAAAAATGTTAGAAAGTATAATCCTATTAAATACTTATAATTTCAACACTCCCCTGACTTCTTAGACCTTGCTAATTAACCTTATTAATTGGCTTATATGTTATAAAAACTTATGCTGGCTGTCTTTCTGGTTGTCACTGTGGTTAAATGGACCAATTGATTTTCTTAAATAATATAATACCAACGCTCGGGAATTTATATGAAGTTAGATTTTCAAAGTAGTTAATTTTCCACTAACACAAGACTCCAAGTATTACAGAATTTACTGATTAACTAATTGCTTTAGAGTTGACAGTTGCTGAACTCAGGATTTTTCATCTTACTTTTTCACCCCTGAGAAAATCTTTTGTCACAAGCAAGTTTAAAGAGAGTAAAATTATTTATATGCTCATGTTTCAAATGTACTAATGTTAACTGAAAAACTTCATTGGTAATAGACCTAAGGAAAGAATAAGGAAAATAATTAATATCAACTGTAATAACGAACATATTAATAATACTTTCAAAAGTAGATACAAATAAATGTCAGTGGTTTTATATGAGGAAAGGGTAAAAATGCCTTAAGTATAGATGTACTATAAACGCAGGAATATATTTTTCAAGTGTATGTGTGTTGTGCTGTCAGTTTTATGTAGTACATACTCAGTAACAAAAATTAAACAATGAACTGTTGTTAACATGGCACAAGTCTTGAAAGATACTCTACTTCCCAACATTAAATAGAAGTAGTTCAAAATAGAAGATTTCTGTAGTTACCTCAGGCTAAGAAATAGCACATGAGATAAAGGCTGCAATTATTTTAGAGGAAAGGAATTCTATTTTAGAGGAAAGAATTATAAATGAAGTATTTGAGTAAAAGAGCTAAGATAAAATATATGACTATTCTCCCGAGGGACTAGTCCTTATTAATGTACCAGATAAGTAGATTTATGAAATATTAGCCTTAACATCCAACAAAAGTTCTCTTATGCATGAAACAACAAAAGACCATTTTGAACAAGTGTAGTTGTCTACCCACACTTAAGAGACAGAAGTTCAAGTCTTCCTGTTAGCATGGTATCACAGGAACACTTGACAACAGGGATTCCAAAATTACATCACTTCTAAACCTCTGAACGTGATTTCAGAGAGAGAGAGTTCAAAATAAGGCTCTTGAGTTTTTCATAATTGCTCGGTAATACTAACTATAATAAAAGTAGTTTTTCTGCTTTGAGTAACAAAATACAACCAAAAATTTGCATTTACCTATAAAAATAAATAATAATATAGGTCCTCATTATGTATAATCAAGGTTTATGTACAGATTTCTCCCCTCAGCCCCAACCTTCAGTTACTTGTGATGGTTGGCATGTTATAATAGTAAAAGGTAAGTTTCTTTTAAAATCTGAGAAATGGTACAATAAAACTGTCATAATAATTACAATAGAGTGATTAAAAGGACATTATAAGCACTATTACAGCATTTTGTTGTACAAAGAATGGTTGAATAGATATTTCCAAAAATTAAAATTAAAAGCCAAATGAATATTGCGAACTTAAGTACTGTGTCTACTTAGCAAATGGAACTTCCTAGCAAACGAATATTTTCAAAAAACATTACAAAGGGGAAACTCTGGCCTAATATCATTTTGTTAAATATATTTTTCTTATCAGTTAATACCATGATGCTCTCATAATTAGTAACACAAAAGCTTAATAGAACTAGAAGATATCACAAGTATAGCTGTATGAGTAGATCATTATGCCACTAAGAGCAGGACATTCTAAGAGTCTAAATTTATATGTTAATGGTGAGATTATATCAAAAATATAATTATAGTTAGAACATTTCCTCGAATTCCAAGTCTCTGTGTGTCATCATGACTACTGTATCAATAAAAATGTGCTTTTGTCATAAAATGAATTAAAACTTTTAATTCAGTTGAGAAAAACAAAGAACACAATCTACTGAACCATATGTGTAAAATCTGTATTGCAGATTGGTATATTCATTTATTACAACATTAAGTACATACTATCACCACCATTTAAAATATAAAGTATTCCATGAGATAGTATCTAGTGGTTTAGCTACTTAATACATTTAAAATATAAAGTATTCCATGAGATAGTATCTAGTGGTTTAGCTACTTAATACACTCAAACATTTGGCTATGATTTTATTTTTTTGTTATATATTTACATTTTATCTTCCTGTTAATATCTGATTTTTTCTCCTTCCCTCACCAAAGGACTTGTGAAATTCTCAAAATCATGACATCTCTGGCACAAACTCCAGGATTTCATGATATGCTTGAGGTGTATACAGATACAGTGTTTCTTGATCTGAAGACCTATGAAATCAAAGTCAAATTATCATCACAAATGGCAGAAGAGTCAACAAACTCTCATTTAAAAGGAGAGTGGTGGGTTTTATTTTTAGCAGTCACTAGTTCACAGCAACTCTGAAATTCTATTTAGCATTACCTGGGGTAGGAAATAAATCTTGACTTCAGTTCTGGGAGGAGATCCTTAGACCACTATTTTCAGATCTGACTTTTTGGGAGTCCAGTCCTTTTTATTTATTTATTTTTTATTCTCCCTGGCCAATATGAAGACAGACTTGGAGAATATGTTCTTTTTTGGCAACCTGGTAACTATGTCTAGAAATCTGGTTAATAAGAAGTATTTAATATTTCAAGAACTTTCAATCTCTTCTAGTTTAGTGCCTCGGTCTTTTTTTTTTTTCCCTAACAAACTCTGTTTGATAAGATTATGGGTTTTATGCATATTTTCAGGTCAACTCTGTTTGTTAAAAATCTGTGTCCATAATTCTTTCCACACCCTTTTCTTTTAGTTCAAACATGTGCATTTTGAATGTACCATGTCTCAGTGAAAATATTACTTTATTCATCCAAGCATCACTTTTCTCCTGTTAAATGGCATGTTATATTAGAGGCATTTTGAGTATTTTATAAATTTTATCAAAATTTTTGATGACAACACCCTTTTTTGGATCTTTATCCTGAAGTGATTTTTAATGGTAACCTCTGATTAGGTAATTTCCCTGAAACCGTATCTTAATGACCACATCTTTAATTTGGTAAAAAAAAATTTCATTTAGCAGCCCTGCAAATCTGAATCTCTCTACCATGTCTAAGCACTACCTGAAAATTAGCTATTTTTTATATATATTTATTATTTTCTTATAGTGGCTCTATATGTTTATCAGTTACATAATCCTCCAGTTGTAGGCAATAATTTCAGTGAATGTTTTAATACTCTATACTATAAAGCTTTTCTATGTCCCATAATATTTTACTCAATATTTTTCTGTCCATTTATAGCAGTTTTTTGAAATCTACAGTCTTGATAAAAATAATATTCTAAATTATATTGCAATGGCAACTTCTGTAATGGTCAATGGTAGCAACAGTAAAATTGCATACTATATTGCACCAAAACTCAGTATCTTAAAATAACAATCATTTTTATTCACATATCTGCAAATCATCTGGAGGTGTCTCTGCTGATACCTTCAAGACTTAATTAGGCTTAATTCCCAACTACATGTTTGGTTTAGTCTGTTCTGAATCTCTCTTATTCCTCTCTGAACCAATGGAATTCCTGAAGTCATTTGTTCTCATACAGTCCAGAAGTATAAAAAAGACAAGTTCAACTACACAAGTTCACTTTAATCTAATTGAGTCATACCTTTTAACAATCCATCGCCAAAACAAATTACATGGCCAATCTCAAAAATAAGACATTGAGAAGTACATCTAGGGTTAGTATTTCAAAATCACATGGCACATGGCAAAGATACAGAAATAGGAAGGGATGAAGAACTGGGATCCAAAGTTTGGTCTGAACGTTCCTTGTTCTGTTCATAGCATTCCTAGTAAATGAGATTCAGGCTTGCATTGCTTATTTTGTCAGCAATTCTACAATGTTAATCCATGGTGACATAGATGGCAAAGTCTTGATTTTTCTGACATATTTGGGTTGTTGCTAAATCAATCTAGCAAAATATATAGAAATCATATCCTAGGTTTTCAGACGCTGTCTTTACCTTCTAAAAAGTAACTGGGGAATTTCCAGTATGTTCAGGACATATAGTGTCAGATAAGTTGCCATGATGGCATGCTTGGCATTCTGTGGAAATATCACCACAAACAGGGACCTGTCTACCAGCAAAAGATGATCTAGATCAAAAACTATCTTACATCACTGGGAATGATTTTTCCTTTAGCTGGTGATTATGTCATAAATATGATCAAATATGGATATTATAAACCATCTTGGCATTATCTTCATAATGGGAAGACAGTGAAGAGAAGTTCTATAATTCTAACCCTCACAACAATATTTTAAGCAGGAAGAGAAAGACTGATAACAGAACAAAAAATGAGCTATTCTGATTCTTCTTTTCTTTTAAGGTACTTTTCCTATGATCTCTAATCAATGATTTACACTTATTTGTCGTCGGGTGTAACTGAGTAACATGGCTGCTTCTGTTTACAAGGAAGATTAGAAAATAAGTTTTTAGAGGTGCTTGGTGCTTACAACAAATTGGAGTTTGATAAATAAGAACAGAGTAATATTACTTACTACGTAGGCAATGAACAACCACTCAGGCTCATACTCATACTCAGGCTCTCCAAAATCTCTACAAAATGTTCATACACACATCTTCCCATGAACAAGGCATACTTCCTACCGCCTCTGGAAAGGCTGCTCCTAATATATCTTAAAAAATCATCCAGGAGAAAATAAAAATTGAAATTAAAGTACCATTAAGAATGGAGAATAATAGAAAATACACAGCCCTCACAGGGTCTAGTAATCATAAAATCCTACTACAGAATGTATCAAGAATTCCCTGCCTCATCAGTGAAGAAATTTTCTTGATTAGACAATCTGGCAATCCCTTGGTCCTACATACTAAGAAAATCTGCTTTAAATATTGCATTATTGTATTCAAAGACTAAAGTTGAAGAGAAATATGAGAAGAAAGGCTTTTACATGGGCTGAACAATTCTACCTTCCTCTCTCCCACTGGTGTCAGTATAGAGACCAGAACATATTCCAGAGTTTAAAATAACTGGTTCTTTAGTATAAACTTTGAAATTTGTATCAAATCACATTCACAAAGAAATTAAATATAAAACATGGATTAAAAATACCACAAATATCAAGATTTGAGTGTGTGACCGAGATTCAACAAAGGGGAAGGACTTTGAGGTGTGGGCCACACTTGCTTCAAGATATCTGCAAATTTCCTGTACTATGTGAGGAGATGTGTGTATAGATGGTAGGGTGTTTTTGTGTGAGCTTTACTGGACCATGAAAACAAAGACCGAAGCTCAGCAATGTCAAAATGGCAGAATTAGATGGAACATAATCCTAAAAGAGAATCATAGATGTGAGCCTTAATTCTTTGATTTTTCCTTTAAGAATTTGTCAGATCATAAGCTTCTAATGAAGAAAATACTGGAAAATAAATCAAAATAAAAAGTCAGAACCTGAAGACTAAAAATCTGAGCAGAGATTTTGATAATCTTAGGGAACTTGGGTGACAAATGTTAGAGTCTGTGACTCAAATAGCAGACAAACTTTGTTAAAGACCTTAAGAGTTCCAACTGAGACTCAGAAGAGTTATGCCCTAAATGTAAATGTTATTCCCAGGAGCATACAAAAATGAGAAATAGACCTGTCCTAAGGAAGTATGATAACTACTTTTGACTGGATCAAGGTAATTTGTACATAATCTTTCCTTCTGCCAGAAAATTCCAGTTCTTTCGAAGTAAAGAAGAAATTAAATCATTCAGGGTTCTCTGAAATTTTCACATGCAATGTAAAGAATTCTATTAAAAATATCAATCAAACAATAAAAATCGTTTCAAGAGGTACCATGAAACTTACATGAATCTGGTGTTAGTCTATGTATTGAATCTTTACTTTCATGTATTAGAATTTGCAGTTTTAGAGATTCTTGTGAAGTACATGGAGTTTCTTTAACCTTCCTTTTTATGTTTTCTTCATTTTATTAATATTCAATCCAATATATATTTTGGTCCCATTTTATGTGTGCTAATCCTTTTTTGATGGTGTCTACTGTATGTTTCTGCATTTTCCATTCCTTTTTTTAATCTGTTCTTTAAACTTCATATTCAGTATTACTAACTTCTTTTGTAACAGATGCCTATGAATAGGTAATATATTTATTTCCACCTGAAGCAATTGGAATCAGAGAACAGGGGTTAAGTATTCAGGAGCAAGGTCAATATCACAAAATCAATTCAAATCTAAGTCTGGTTCCAGAATCCAGGAACCTAATGTTTACTCTATGCTGCATCACTTTAAAGTGATAATGCTTTCATTAAATAAAAAAAGAGACAGAAGGGAAATCTTTCAAGCTACTAACTTTGGTTATTTGTAGAATTTGAGTGTACATAAAATTATTAAAGTTTTACCTTCTCTCTCATTTGTATTTTTTTTCAAAATTTGTATAAGCATTGCTTTTATAATTGAATATGCTTATAAGAATAAAAAGAAACCGAAGTTCAGGAGTGGTAAAAAATTACTCTCTCTTACTAGCAATAATGATAAATTACTTTTCTAGTTGCAAAGAATATAATAAATCATTACTTCAGGACAAACAATTCCATTGTGTTTCATTCCATCAAATGCAAATATAATTTTATAAATATCCTAGAAATCTGGTTAAATATGAATGAACTTTTGAAAAAATTATGAGTACATACTATAGTTATCTCTCCAGCAGGAAACAATTCTTTTTTGAGGTTTATCAACCATTTCAAGATACCACGATGTCATAAATTTTACTGAAAGTTGCAATTTTCCCACTGTACCTTAATGACCTGACTGAATAGTTCTGGGCATAAACAATGCACTCCCATCACACTGGTAGAATTGAATTAAATATCAGAATACTTCTCCACAAATGCCATTTTAACAGGTTTGAAGTGTAACATGTTTAGTAAATCATTTTAATGTAGGACGACAATAGGGCTGAACATTTGATAAGACAAACTATGCTTGGTAACTTAAACCATAGCAAAACTGAAAGCAGATTAGAAGTGTACTTAATTTAAATAAAAATCTATCATCTTGCATAGTTGAAAAAGAAAGAAATTGAGCACAAGCTTAACAATGGTATAAACAGTAACTCATGCCACAGAAGAGAAGCCATTGGAGATAAAAAGACTGAACATAGATCACTTAAGCAGTTCCTATGTGTGCAGCAGCACTGCTTTTCTAAATTGTTCCTGCCATAACTCAGCCACACTGATGAAGCACATACCTTCACCTTGAGCCTACTCTCTACAGAAACTCATAAGTCATTCTGATCATGATGGAAAAAGAAAACTTTTGTCCCTAGAACTCCTGATTAACAACTCAGGGAACACTGGTCTCTAAACAGATTTTTTCATAGGTATTACAAATACGGATCCAGTCACTCTGCACATGTGTTGGAATTTGTAATTATCAAACCAAAATAATAATCAATCATACAAGCTGCTGCATAAAATATATAACTGACACCAAGTCTATTTATTTATATTATGTATTTTTTCCTCTTTTCACAGGTTTAATTACAGGATCAGGGCCAGAGAGGCGTAGATGGTACCTGGACAAGATTCACTGCTCATATCCTTGGAAATATACCACTTGTTACATTTCTTGAAGCTTTAAAAAATAAAGTTTGCATATAGTTTGGGACTTCTTCCCAAACATATTTTATTATAAGATTATCAGAAAGTTTTATAGTATAATTTGAGTTTGGGGATATTATTTTAAGAGAAAACATGAAGTACTTCTGATAGCGCTTTCAAAGAGAAACCAATTAAATAAAAATTTAGATATGCAGCAAAACATACTGTTCCACTGACTCACTGGGTCATCTTCCACATGTAATGCTTAATTATCAAATATATCTGTACAAACTGAATTCATGTATGTGTTTTATTTTCATAGTAATGTTGAAGTAAAGCAGCCATTATCTTTGAAGTTAGCAATCATAATCTCTGGGATGATATTTGGATGATTTTCATTTTCCTCCTTCAACTTACTCTACAAATATTTTACATAACTGACATGTTATTTGAGAAATATTTCAAATTCTTGAAATACTTCAATAAAAATACTCATTTCCCTAGCAATAATTAAAGATTTTTAAATTTAGATTTCTACATAATGGCTTCTTGTGTTTTCCAGTTTTACTGAGATATAATTAATACACAACATTTTGAAAATTTAAGGTACACAACCTGATGATTTGATACATATATATTGCAAAATCATTACCAAAATATGGTTAGTTAACATTAATCTCCTCGTATAATACTATATTTTGTTACAGTAAGAATTTTTTAAGATCTACTCATTTAGTAAATTTCAAGTATACAATACAGTATTATTAACTATAGTAACCATACTATATATTAGATCTCCAGACTTTTTCATTTTATTATAAAAGTTTGTACCATTTGAACAAAACCTCCCCATTACCCCAGCCCCAACCTGATCCCTCCAGGAACCATAATACTTCCTATTTCTATTAGTTCACCTGTTTAGACTCTAATTGTGAGTTATTACTGTAAGTTATCTGCCTTTTTTGTGACTTATTTCACTTACTCTAGTACCCTCAAGGTCTGTACACATTGCTGAATTTATTATCCATTATTCTGTCAATGGAAAACTGGGTTGTTTTTGTGTCTTAGCTATCGTGAATAACTGCAAGGAACATCTCTCTGAGACAGTGATTTCATTTCTTTTGAATAAATACTGAAGTAGAATTGTTGAATCACATAGCAGTTTTGGTTTTTATTTTTTGAGGAACATTCATAGTGTTTTTGTACTGTTTGCAGCCATTAATATCCCCTACAACAGTACTTTAGGGCTCCCTTTTCTCTACATCCTTGCCAACTCTTCTTATCTGGTCTTTTTTTATAATAGCCATTCTAACAGGGATGAGATGATATCTCATTGTGGTTATTTACTTTTCTTTGATTAGTGACATTGCATACATGTTCTTCTTGCTCATTGCTATGTCTTCCTTCAAAAAATGTCTATTCATTTTCTATGTCCATGTTAAAATCAGATTGTCTTTTTGCTGCTGATTTATATGAACTCTTTATATATTCTGGATCACAATACATATTATCAAATGTGTGGTTTGCAAATATTTTCTCCCATTTTTGGAGCAGTCTTTTGCTGATTATTTTGCTATACAGAAGCTTTTTAGTTTGATATAGCCCCACTTGTTCATTTTTGCTTTTATTGCTTGCATTTTTCATGCCGTGTCCAAAAAACAACTGCCACGACCAATGTCAAGTATCTTCCGCTTTATGCTTTCTTCCAGAAGTTTTATGGTTTCATGTCTTACATTTACACCCTTAAACTATTTTGAGTTAAGTTTTCCAAGAGATACGAGATAGGGGTCTAATTATTTTTGCATATAAAATATTCAGTTTAATAAAAACTACTTATTGAAGATACCATCCTTTTCTGATTAACATTTTGCCATAATCAGTTGACAATATCCTCAGGGTTTATTTCTGGATTCTCTGTTTTGTTCCATTGATTTATCTGCCTGTTTTTAATGCCTGTACCATCCTATAATATTTTGATTACTATAGATTTGCAATACAGTTTGAATCAAGGGATGTGGTTCTATGGAGTCTTTTATTTATCAAAAGTATTTGGTTTTCCAGGAGTTTTAGTGGTTTCACATGAATTTTAGGTATATTTTTCAATTTCTATGAAAATGCCTTTGGGTTACTGATAGAAATTACATTGAATCCTGGGTCTGGGGGGAGGACAAAAAGTGTGAGCAATTAAATAAAAAATAAAATGCTTTTCTCCCTCTATCTTCCCACCCAAAATTGAAAAAAAATTACATTGACTCTGTAGATTTATGTAGTATTTTATCATTTTAACAATACCAGTTCTTCTAATCCATATGCATAGACTAGCTGTCCAGTCATTTCTTCTCCCATTTTTTTCACCAATGTCTCATAGCTTTCAGTGTACAGATCTTTTGCCTTCATGGTGAAATTATTCTTAAGTATTTCTTGGTTTGGGGGTTTGGGGGTTTTTTTGATGTTACTGTATTGGAATTTTTTTTAGACATTATGTTGTTAGTGTCTATATCCTGCAGTTTTAGAGAATTACTTTATTATCTATAAAAGTATTTTGATGTAGTCTTTGAAGTTTTCTATACATAAGATAATGAAATCAGACACAATTTACTTCTCCTTTCTCGTTTAGATATTTTTTTGTTTCCTTTCTGACTATTCTGTCTAGGACTCCTAATATTTTGTTTATTAAATAGGAGTGTCAAAAGTGCTTCTGATCTTAGAAAAAACTTTCAATATTTCTTTGGGGATCTATAAGCTTCAGAAACTTGCATGCTTAAATTTTTTCCCATATTTGGGAAGATCTCAGTATTATTTCTTTCAATAATATATCCACTCATTTCTTCCCCCTTTCTTCTTTTGGGACTCCAACATGTGTAGATTGTTTCTGTTCATTATAGACCATATGTCTTATAGACTTTTTCCATTTCTTTTATTCTTTTTTTTCTTTTTGGCTCCTCTAACTGCATATTTCCAAATGATCTGTCTTTGAGTTCACTGATTCAGCTGCAACATTGAATCTACAGTTGAAGCTACTGAATTGTTCAGTTCGTTAATGATATATTTCAGCTCCAGAATTTGTTTACTTCTTTTTCTGTTTCATCTTCACTGAACTTATCATTTTGTTTTTGTATTGTTTTCCTGATTCCATTATGATGTTTGCTGATGTTTTCTTGTAGCTCTCTGAGCTTCTTTATAAAAATCATTTGGAATTCTTTGCCATCAGTCGGTGGATCTCCATTTCTTGGGTAAGATATTGGCAGTTTACTGTGTTCCTTTGGCAGTATCAGGCTTCTATGAAACACTGTGATCCCTGTAGTCTCGTATCAGTAATCTGCACATTTGTGTAGCCATCTCTTCCAGATTTTATGAACTGACTTTGGCAAATATAGGACTTTTCATCTGTTGGTGAAGACACTCTGGAGCAGGCTATGACCCCTGTTCTAGTAGTGTGTGTTACCAAGTGAGGGGGTGTGTAGGGGCTGTAATTCTAGGGGTCATGCATTCTTTTTGGCTCATTCTTTTTGGCTCAGATAGTTAAAGTTCATAATATTGACAATTGCATGACTTTTGGCAAGAGTTGAAGCAAGAGGGGACATATACCTTGGTTTCATGGACTGTTAGTATCCTCAGAAGTATTTCCAGGTCCAGTAGATAGAGACCAAGTCTTGCAGCAGGGGTGGTCAGAGTCAGTGATATGCTTTGTAGTGGCAGGCAATGACTGCACAGACATGTACAGTGGTGCAGGTCAAGGCCCACAGTAGAGGCAAGGGCCACCTGAGTGTGCTTTAGCACCGCATGGGCACTGGTGGCAATGTTACTCATAAGGCTGTCAGGGGTAACTGTGGGTTATGTTCTCAATGGTAGGCACCAGCAATGGTAGTCAGGACCAACAGTGAGCAGTTACATGGCTGCAGGAGTTAGTTCAGGCACCTGAGGTGCTGCACATCATTCACAAAAGTCAAGGCAGCTCTGGCTGCTTGAACAGCTAGCTGCAGGGTCAGAATTTTGACCTACACTCATGTGTTAAATGTTTTTTGAAATATTTTTGAACCTATATATGTATTTTCATGTGTATGTGTGTATATATGTATGTATGCATGTACACATGCATGCATACATGTATAATTTAGTAGTGAAGAGAGAAGTATTTGTCCTTAAGAGGAACTGGATTCTCAGAGAGTCTATAGAGGCAAAATTAGGTCACATAACATTCATAATACATGGACATAAATGTAGAAGAAGTGAAAATGAGGCATCTGTATTCTTTGGGGAGGGTTAAAGATTAACCTTTGAAAGTTAGCAACATGGAAGATTCTGCTACAAGGGATTTAAGCTTTGGATTAGACTTCTATCTATCACTTTTCTATATCAATTCACAAATACTCAGTGACAGCTTTCAAATAGTAGCAAAAATAATTTATTTTGTTCTGCTATTAATTTACGTGAATAAAATCTGGAATCAATGGGGCTAAAGGGTAGATTATAGACTTGGTGATTCCATTCTTCTACTGCTCTTGCCTCATTGACTTCTACTACATCAGTCCAATTGTCAGTTCTTTTATTTATTAATAATCAAAGAATACCATTTTTCCTTATAAAGATAGCCTCTTTGCACCTGAAAAACTATGTTCAGAGGTACTGCAAGCCCTTCAGCATAAATAATTTATTTGTTAATATATAAATAATTTATTTAATAATGTATTAAAGATTATGTGGTATCAGGCATTTGAAACACTGTTATGGAATATTTAGCCAATGTATGAATTTTCAGATTGTTAAAAAGAACCAGTATCTTCTTATAAACCTACTTGAATTAATTAAACTGATGTCAATAAACACCAAATGAGTCATTTGTCTTCCATTATATGTAATGATAAGACAGAACTATTTAGTGTTATTCATACTGATTAAAGTAAGTTTTCAATTAAATATGTATTATTTTAAAACAAAAGAAGCTTTTGTAGCATCAATTTTGAAAGGTGTGCTGAAGACTATTTATCACAGGAAAGTAGTTTCTGAACACAATCAAGCAAGCAAGAAAATGCAAGAGTTTGCTTTTGATAATTGGGGACTAAATATGGCAGCAGCACCTCTATATGGTCACCTCTCAAATATTTTTTTATTACCTTGCACTTTATTTATGTCTGCCTTTATCTCACCTCAGAGGATCTAGACTTGTTTGAGAAGAGCTATTTAAACTTTATAGACGTGAAGTGGGGTGGAATTTGAAGATTTCAACAAATTGTCATATTAGAAAAGAACACAGAATTTTTATTTAAAGTAGAAAATTATGGTGGAAATGTTCCTAATTAAATGTATGTGAATTTTGCTTATAAATTAATAAGCCATTCCAAAAGTGCTAATGTTTTGTTCCCTAAGTTGTCAAATAGGCTGCATTGTTTCTTGAGGACTGAAAATCATCAAGTGGTAGAAAGCAGAACATGTTTGACCCTGTGGATGGTAGAGAATAATCTGCAAACTCAGACACTTCTGATTGTGAAAAGGAAAGGTTCTTATGCTCAAGTCTCCCCCAGAATAGGCAATTTTTCTACTCAAACCACAAGGACTGAGAGCTTTTCATACCACCTCCTCAGTGCTTTAGTGTCTAAAAGGCTTGCTAGTTTCAGAGGGATCCCAGTTCTTCTACAGTGTCCATATGTTGTCAAATACATCAAAGAATGAACGCACATGGTAGAAAGAGTGTGGATAACAAATACCTAAGATATACTGTGGATCAGAATAGACTGAAAAAACACAGGAGCTAGCAAGATGAATGTTTTAATAAGATCAGAGTGAGATAATTTAAAATTGTTTAAGTTTTTGGGACACTTGATAAGGTAAGCAAAGGGACTTAACAAATACATGCCGTGAGCTATAAATTAGTCTTAAGTGGACTTAGGGAAATCAAAGTACACTTTTTACTTCTAGGTTGTGTATGGTGTTTCTCAGGATTCAATACTACAGTAAGATTGAAACACAAGGAGTTCTAGAATTAATTCAAGCACATTTACATCTACTTAATAATTTAAATTCTAAAAAGTAGATAGTCAGGGCCTTGCATTCAAATTGCCATTTTATCCAGAAGTCTATTGCTTCTATATTTCTAAAGGAACATAAGAAGGCTATATTTACCAAATTTATTGGAAAAAATATCAAGGGTTCTAAATCATCAAAATAGTTGCCTAAATATCCTATTTTATTGCATGATAGGAATACTCTATTTGTGAACTGATAAATAAAGCACATGGCTCTAATTTACTGTCAAAACACAAATAAATATAACGCCATGATATAAAATTCCCATGAAAGATGAATGGTTGTAGTGAAAATATGTGTTATTGATTTCATTTATTTTCCTTCTGAATTTAGAGTGTAATTTTTCTTTGTTTCTTTTGTAGGCTCAACCTGCATTGACAATTAATCCAGAGGTTCCTATAAGGTGGGTTTGGGTTTCATAAAGGAGAGTTGCCTCAATAATTCATAGCATGATGTACAAAAATGACTAGAAACAAATGTTTCCAAAGACATCCACGCTCCTATGCTGAATCAGAATCCTGTCCTAATGTTATTTGAAGAGTAGCTAGAATTTCTAAGTCTGAGGTTCCAGTATCCTATTTTTTTTTTAACCAAATCAAGAGTGTTAATTTTCAAAATACAAATGAGTGCTGTTAACAGAGATCAACTAGAAATTGCTGTGAACCAGGTAGTGTTCTTCATATGCTGGGGTTCTAAACCCCAATTTGACTATATTTGGAGATAGGGACATTCAGTTGTAATTAAGGTTAAATAGAGTGCTAGTTCAATAGGGTTAGTGCATTTATAGGAAAAAGACAGAAAGATTCTCTCTGTCTCTCTCTCTCCCCCTCATTACTCCCACATACCCATGCATACACCAAGAAAAGACCATGTGAGAATATAGCAAACAGGTGGGAATTGGCAAGTCAGGAACATATCTCTCAAAAATCAAACTGAAAATCACTTTTCACCCCCTAAAACTATCAGGGGGAAAATATTCTGTCATTTAAATCACCATTCTATGGTATCTTGCTTTGGCAACTTGAAATGATTATTACAAATTTTAATACCAAGAAGAGGGGTAAAAAAATATCTAAAAAGATGGAACAAACTTTAGAAATGAGTGATGGGCACAGATGGGTCATTTTTGAGATGAATATTGGAAATATGGATATTAAAGGTGATTCTGATGAGAATTCAGAAAGAAAAAAGGAGCATGGGAGGGGAAGCTTACTTCTTCCTAGTATATAAGTAATTATGAAGAAAATGTTAAGAATATGGATGTTAATGACTATTTTGGAGAAGCCTCAAATAGAAATGACAAACATGTTATTGAAAAGTAGAAGAAAGGTGAGTATTGTTGTAAAGAACTGAATTGTATTTCATGTATATAGAAAGTAAAACTTACAAGTGATGAAATTCTTACTTATATAACGACATTCTGAACCAAGTGTTGAAGGTGCGGCTTTGTTCCTTCTGCCCCCTAACAGTAACATTTTAGAAGAGTAGAAAGGAATCAGACTTGGAGATTTATCAGCTTATCTATATTGCAAATAGTGAGAAGGCTTATTCTGAAGAAAACATTAAGGGTGCATCTGAATAACTGCTTGACAAAGAAATCATAGGTTTGATCTGGTGACTGAATCAACCATCTAAGTGGGAAGCAATAATATAGATAGAATATATTAGCAGAAACACTGCCATTTAGAAATAAAGTATATGACAACAACAAAAAGATATGAAATGAAAGAACACTGATTTCTTAGACCCTATAGGACAAAGCCATAGAACTACTCTATCATTATTCTTCAAAAACTGAGAAGAGGTAATTCAATGATCATCAAGCTTAACTCATTTTTTTTTTTTTCCCGAGGAAGGATTCACTACATTTGTATCAATAGGCCAGAGGCCTTTAGCTGAAGTGTCGGGGTCAGAGCCATCCTATGGAGCATTGGGATGTAGGGTTTCCATTGGGCAAAGCTTTGAGGGTGGGATCCCCCACCCCAGCAAAGTAATGATGTAGGACTGTCACCACAAATACATTCAGAAGATGAGATCACCACCCCAGTGGATGTGGAAGGTAGGACACAAAGTCATAAAGTGTTATTCTGGAGACCTAAGATCTCATAGAGGGCTGTTGGATAGAATAAATATATTTTGCAAATGAGGACTTGAATTTGGGGAAGCAGTAACAGAATGACATGGCTGAACTGTGTTCCACCAAAATTCATATTGAGGCCCTAACTCCAATATGGCTATATTGTGGAAGGCAATGAAGAGTAAATGAGGGTATAAGGGAGAAGTTTTATCCACAGAATCAGCACCCTTAAAAGAGGAAAAGACATCAAAGCACACACTCTCTCTCATCCCTATCACCCTCACCACCCGTCTCCACGTAAGGACTCAGCAAGAAGGTAACAGTTTGTAAGCCAGGATAAGAGCTCTCACCAGAAACTGAACTTCTCAACACCCCAGACTTCCCAGTTTCCAGAAGTGAGAAAATTAATTTCTATTGTTTAAGCTACTCTGATATTTTATTATAGCTGCCCAAGTTGATTATGGGAGTTATGTATTAAAGAGAAATTGTCATTTTTAAGATTAAAAATTGAAGGGAATTTTTTAGCTATATAACTAAAGGAAATATTAGAAAAATAACAACACATCATATACAATATAAATATATGGATGCAAGAAGTCAGAGTGGTCAAAATGTCATGATTTGTACTTTACAATACTTTCTTTCAAGGATCAAGCTTTTGGAGTTTTATCTAAAAACTCATTACAAACTCTACATCATCTAGATTTTCTCCTATGTTTTCTTCAAGGAATTTTAGAGTTGTATCAATGAACCATTTTGTTAGCTTTTATGAAATGTAGTCTATCTGTGGAAGAGACATTTTTATATGAATGCACAACTGTTCTAAAACCATTTGTTGAAAAACTATCCCTTCTCCATTGAATTGCCATTGCTCCCTTGTCAAAGACTAGTTGACTGTGCAGTTCTTTTAAATTTGGACTCTTTCTTTTGTTTATCTGTATGTCTATTCTTCAGCTACGCTATCTTGAATACTATATCAGTACTGTAAATCTTAAAATTGTGTGCTGAGTCTTCTAACTTTATTGTTCTTCAATATTATGATGGCTATTCTAGATCTTTCACCTTCCCATATAAACTTGGAGCCAGTTTTCAATGTCTACTAAATAATATGTATAATTTTGATTGGAATTATGTGGAATCTTTAGGAAGAAATAACATTACAACATTGAATCTTCCCATTCGTGAATGTAAAATATATTAATATCTTTTGATATCTCTTATTAGAATTTCATAATTTTCTACATACAGTGAATACAAATTATGTAAGGTTTTTATCAGCACAATAACAACATAATTTACATTTGGAAAGAAAACTTTGACTGCATGTGGAAAATGGGTCAGTTTAAGTTACTACAGTTCTAGTTACCATAGTTCTGATTACTGTAATGTCAAAAGTAAAACTAATAGAAAAGATCTCTAAAATGTTTGAGGGTAGTTGACAACATATATATTGGAAGTATAATGCTAGAAAAATGTAATTTAAAATGGATTAAAATAAAAAATGCACAAATTAAAATTTTTTTTAATTTTTAAATTATGTATATCATAGTTTAGTGTGGAAGGCAATTCTGAGTCTGAGATAGGCAAGAAAACATTAAGGAAGTATATAAAATTTATGTTTCTATAATTTTTAAATTAATTTTTAGACATTTAAGTATAAATAATCTAAAGAAAAATATACACAATTAAAAGGAATAATAGTTGTATTGTTAGCTTTCATAATCCTTTTTTAAAATACAGTGAGCAAATATGTAAATGTCATAGTCAAATTGAACACCCACAAATTGACAATAAATAAAAATTAATGGAGATATTTTTGATGTTAAAAAGATGAAAAAGTAAATGTAGTGAACACATAAATATCCATTTTACAAATACTCAAATTATAAGTGGATTATTTTGTAAAACCAATACATAGAAATTTTTTAAAAATACTCTAACTTTATAAAATTTTGATAAATGTGTGCTTTCTAATTTATGAATAAAAGTATAAATTAATGTACAAAGTCAAGGGGATATAATGATAGTATATATCAACAATTCCTGTCTTTCTCTTTACTCCTTCCCTTTCCCCTTTATGCCCTTTTCCACCAACTTTTCACTTTCCCAATGTTCAATACTACTTGTTACAACTGTGACATCTTTAGTCTTTATCATAAAGCAACATGTACTGATGCATGTAAAGGTTCAGGATCGATTATGAAACATCCTGGAAATTCAGCAATAAGATAATTCTTAATTATCAATTTGCTCATATAATAGATGTAGATGGCATTATTAAAATTATATTTATAAAAAACTATATCATTCTAATTGACTATGATTTTAGGGCTAATAGTAAATGTACATGAGGGAAAAAAAGAAAGAAATAGAGTCAAAGTTTTTTAAACATAGAAGGAGAGTTGCAATATAGTAATAAAGATGATTTCTAGTTAAGTACATTTATAATTCTTTCCTTAATAATAACTATGTCAAATTTACTATAATAATTATGTATTAAAACCAGTAAGAGTAAGAATTAGTAGCCACACATAATACGATATGAAATCTTTGCAGATATGACTGAATTTCTAGCGTTCTTAACTTCTGCTCTATTTATTTACATCTTTCTATATCAACTCACTTATATGTGAAGAATTACCAGGCAAAGAAACTACTGTTGCAAGAAAATTTTATCCTTGCAGAAATCTTGCTTGTATCAACAGAACTTTAAAACATAAAAATCTCTTTTTCAACAAAATAAATAAGTTAATATATACTCAAATTTATCAATCTTCTACTGAATAAGAATCATAGATTTAATGAATACAACAAATTAGAGGCCTCTGGGAGTGTAAAATGCCTTATAAAAGTGATAAATAATTGTTTCTAAAAGGTAGCTAAAGTCAAATGTATTAAAATATAAATTGAAGATTTAACATATGACTTTTTCCTTCCATTTAGCACTTAAGAGATATATATTTCATTAAATGTATTTTTAGAATGTCTCATTAATAAAGGATTTAGTCTACATTAGCTTGTATAAATTTTTTGTAACCCTGGCTGCTTACTTTATAATTGTTGTCTACACCTCATACTGCATATTCTATTTATAAATGATAAATATTAGCAATCTATATAATCCTTTAGCAAAATCAGTATAATTTTAAAGAGAAAGGGAGAGAAAATTTAAGTTTGGTTCAGGTTTTGAAAATAATGGGTAAGTCACATTTGGGAGTGCCAGTTTTCTGAGTATAATCATTTATATAGCAAAAATAACATGTTATTAAGTAATTTGAAACATAAGATGACCGTGACCAAAGTTATTTGTAGCTTTCTCCTAAGATCACACTGTGAACTTTCACAGTGAAGTAGAGATCTTATGATTCAGAAACAACTGTTTTATTTTACACTGCTATAAAACATGACAATGTTAATATTTAGATAGGTGCCTATAAAAACTATGGACACTTTATTTAAGGCCACCCAGGATACTCTCAAAACGAAAGTGACCAGAGCCAAAGGGGAAAATGACAGTCATTATGATACCCCTAAATGTGGTCACAGTTATGGTACTACTATTGAGTAGTCATTCAAAGGGACAAACATTTTATATTTGTAGCATATTTCCAGAGCATTAATTTTGTGAGAGTAATTAGGAAGAGCAATGAGGAATAAGAAAATAATAACAATTTTCATAATGACAAACACAAAAATCTATTAATTTCTGCCTCCCATTGATTAGGTGGAGAACCAAGATCGCCAGTGCCATCTCTGCCTATGATCTCCCAAATGAAAACACTAAGTTGAAGTTCTGGGGATGTTAGTGATTATTTTCAGGTATTTTTATGGAATTAAGCCTCTAGCATTCAGTATTAACTTCTTCTTTGACTTGCATTGTCTCGTGGAATATCGCTTCTTTATTTTAAATATCCTTCTTGATTTGTGACCTCTTTGGTTAAATACCCTTTATTAAGAGCCTAGTCTGACTCTTATGGGGTTGATCTTGACAATCTTCATTCCTACTTACTTTCCTAATAATAGCCTATACTTTAACCTGGGTCTTTGATGTATAAAATTGGAGGGAAATGTGCCAAATTAATATAGAAAAATTTATTGTGCAAAAGTTAAGGAAATAAAAATTTGTGTTTAATATGAGGTTTTGTAGAAGAAAAGATAATTCACTGTGGTCAAGGCTCTGACTTGGCTGTTGTACTGTTCCACACTGAAAATCAAATTAATTCTCAAAAGCTGTTTATTTAAATATTCCAGGAGTAAAATAATATTGATTCTAATTATAAGCATCACTGTCTCAATTGGGAAGAAAGATTATTCAGTGCTTGGATACAGAAGACACAGCATGGCTGAAATAGACTCCTTATAGGGTCAGAAAACTATATCAGAGAAAAATTGTTTTAATCATTGCTGCATGAAATATCATAAACAGAAAAGTGCCTTGAAGAAATTAAGCCTTGTTAGGAAAGATAGTTTAAGAATAGTTCTGTAAGATTAGAATCAGGAAACTTTAGGGAACAGAATAAGTAAATACAATAATCAAAAGGACAAAGACAAGCATTAAATTTCAAGGTATCTATCTGATAGGTAATTATCCCATCTCCTTAAAGTATCATTAGAATGACAAAAGGGATGTTAAAATACAAATGCATCTGCAGCCATGATATAGAACTGAGATGAGAGTCATTTGCAGGTATAATATAGAAGAATTTCTGGAAATATAATAAATATATAAATCCATGAGAAATTAGGAAATTGAAAGCATTTAGTGATCAAAACAGTTTTCAAAAACAATGTGAGTTATCAAAGAAAACTCTTATTCACCCCAGGAGAGAGTAATCAGGATACAAAAAAAAATAGAATTTGGATTTTTTTCATTATGATAGCAATGAAGAACTGCAAACCAATTATACCAGATCTCAGCACTGCTGCCAATTGCTTTCCCTTAGGCAATAAAGAAGCAATCTGACACAGAAGTAAGCTAAGGAAATTGTTGAATTGGAGATAATATCAGGCTTTGACCCAATGAGATCATCTACATTTTTAGGATAATCTCTTAATTAAGGTTAGCCAACTATGAATTTTACTCTCATTCACAAAATATCTTCATAACACCTGGATTCAAGTTTGAATGAACAGCCAATTTGACACAAAACCTGACCTCACAATAAGTATTTGAAAATTAAAGTTAGGTTCCAAAAAACATAATTTATCACTCTAAAAAGAGAAAATCTTGATTTTTGCTGATGTGATCTTTAATACTCATTTATTATACATAAATATTATATATATAATACATACATTATATATATAAAAAATGTGCCTAGGATAATTGAAAATTTCATATTATTTTACTTTTTTCTTTTTAAAATGTTATTGAAATAGCATTACATTATAACGTTATATAGGTTTAAGGTATCATTGTAAATCAACACCTGTATATACTGCATTAAGTTCACCCTAACCTTTCAATTCTATCCTTCACCTGATTTAATTCTAACTTAGAGGTTGTTTACTGTGCTGCTTTTTCTTTTACTTGGAACTGTCTGTTGGTGGGTTTCTCCAATTCCTTTTTGAACTTTTTTCTAATCAATGTGACAACTTATATAAAAATTAAATGATCTCTTTGTCATATATTTCAAACATAATTAGAATTTTCGCACAGATTTTTTTCTTTTACATTATTAAACGTTTAAATATATCAACAATTTCTAGATTCTATATCCCACTCTGGAATTACAGGAAAAAATTTCCCTATCATATTCCCCAGAAATTCCAGGTTTGGATTTTCTGTGGAAACTCCTTGTTGCATAAATGGTGAAAAAAGCATCGAATTAGTGTCTCAGATGATATCAATACTATTTATTGAATATCAATTTTTAGAATAATTAACGAGGCTGCATTTACAATATTATAAATTCCTATATGTCTTTGATCTATTTACAAACATTCTATTCTTTGATGAAACTATCACTTATGTGTAAGGATCACATTGTTTTCTGTGAAAACATACACTATTATTTGGATTGTTAATTTGTATTCTTCTTTATAGAATCTCATTTGCTTTTCCATTCAAATATTACAATGGCTTAATTTTTTAAGTTTATACTTGCATTGGAATTTCATATCTTATGGATTAATGCGGGATTACTTTACATAATTATATTATCGAATGTTTCTAGATTGAATGGGAATGCCTGTATAGTAATGATTATTTTATGTCTACATGTAGTAATTTAGGTTTTCTTGGCATGACTCTTAGATGTTTCTATTTAATTTTATCCCTAGAAAATCCCATAATTTTCTTTGCTCTTGCAAATATTATCATGTGTTCCATTATTTTAAATACTTACAGAGAAACATTGTTGATATTTGTATATTAATTTCTTCATTGGTAACTACCAGATTCTCCCACAGTGTTTTATTTGATTTTCTCCTAAATTTCCCAACGAGAATCTAATTATTTATAAATACAATTTTTCTTCCATTTTTGTAGAATAACTTACACATGTCTTTCCATCTCTTCTTTTTCAGGAAATGTGTTCTCAAGATTGACCTCTGGCTCTTTAATCATTGCTTTTTCATTTTCTCCTCTTGTTGAGGAACAGTTTCTTCAGATAGTGCCTCTAAAAACTACTTTGGTAGAGTTTCCATTGTTCACTGTTCAGTTTGGCATGTATTTCATTCTTGCCTTCACTCCTTTTTTTCATGCAATACATTAGCCATTACTATTATTATTATCACTACAATCATTATCATCATCATAATAATCTTAACTTCAGATGAAAGAAATCTTTATCAGTATTTCTAGGGTTTTTATTAGGCAAATGATAAAGATTACAGCTCACAGCCAGAATTCTCCCTAGGTTGTGATAGGATTGTCTTCATTTTGTATTTTTAAACTTTATTTCTTGCCACTTAAAAGATCTTTCCCGCTATAATATGACATTCATAGCATTTCCTTCTGTACTACATTTCAAATGCACTTATTTTTGCTTTTCCTGTTACTCCAAGGGCAAAAACCAAACCAAACAAAAAACAGAATCAAATAAACCCCTTTCCTGTGAAACCCATGCCCATTTTTGAAACAAAGATTATTGTTTTGCTCTGCAGAGAAAGAATTTTGCTTAATCAGCTTGAGCCAAGAATTTTAATCATAAAATCCCTTTTCATCATTTTTCCTACCTTTGTGGAGCCCCTTTTAATAGCTTACTGTAAGAGAACAGATGTCCTGTGTCTAATAAAATGTAGTGTTTGCATTCCTATTTCTTGTACTGTTTTCATCTGTTTCAAAAAATAAAAATAAAAAGACAGTATAAAACCAAGTTTTCTCTAAGATATTTTTGGAAATGGCCTCAAACAAGAGTTGAGCATGATCTATAATAGTACTAACTCAAGTTGTTTTAATATGAGAATTTGTTTAGTTTAATTGTTTCCATATCTAAGAAAATTTTAATATACTACTTTGACTTTCTTTTGATAACCTTAATTTATCACTTCATAATAAGCAAGCTTCTGTAAGAATTCAAAGCTCGGTATGTCAACAGTGATTCACAGAAAACCCCGTTGTCCAGAGCAGCACAGTGGTGCCTCACTAAGAATATCAGTAAGAGTAATCCCCACCAACTAAATTTTTACTACATACCAAATATTAAGCCACATACTCTATATTAATAGTCCTGTTTGAAAGTAAAAATTTCCATAAGAAGGAACTATTATGATCATTTTATAGGAGTAGGAAATCAGACTCAGAATAGTTTATTACCACCGTCATGTAGAAAGGAGGCTGCCGAGCCAAAATTTTAACCCAGCTATATTCCAAAACCTGCAATCCCTACTACATACTCTGTAAAACAGCAAAATATATTTCAAGCATTTTCAAAGTAGCTTCCATTATTCCAGTCACATGTAAACCATAAAATATATATTGATATGTCATAACAGATTTCTCGGGGACTTAATCTTACAATATTACCGCCATGAAAACAGTTATTCAGTGTAAAACAGTAAGCAACAAATATTTCCCAAAGTAATCCAATCAAACTTTGAAAAATTTGTATGTTTTTTCCCTTACAGTAAACCAAAAATCTATCGTCTTGTGTTTCCCACTGTGGTTCAGTTCTATTCATTATTTATTATAATGGGAAAAGATTACATGCACACATACATGTAAGCAAATTTTTTCTTTGTTCTAGTTTAAACATAACTGGTTCCTTTTCTTTCTTTACTCATCATAAGTGAGGTAACCATATAGCTTACCACTATGAAACTTCAGAGAACAAAAGGTTGTATTAACCAGTCAGTACACCGGAAAGACAGAAGAAAATGACGACAGTCTGAGATATATTCATATGTCCTATCTATCTATATGCACATATGTCTGTGTTATATACATTTATGTATATATGTATATATTTTTTATTGGTTTGTTTTATAGGCCACAAAAATGTATACAAAATACATATTTATATATTTACAGCTTAGATAACAGATTTAGAGCTTTTACCTAAAATACACAAATAACTCCTAAAATTTTACCATAAAAACGAATAGACTGCTATAAATTGGTAATTCAGAGGAAAATAAATCAAACAATAACAGATTTTTAAATGTCAAAATTTCTAGTGTCAAAACACTACAGAATAAATAACTACCACAAGTTATTTTAAACCTACCAAATAGACAAAAGATATACAAAGAATGATAATTCCTGTTCTTGGCTGGGATGGAAACTATCTCTTTCAGTGAAAAACTTATCACTTAAAAATTAAATCTAGCAATATCTATTATAATTACTTTACAAAAAAATAGAATTCTATATCATAAAAATAAAGCCATCAGTGTGCTCTGGTGGTTTAGCTGTTAAATCCACTACCTCCAGCAGTAGCAGTCCTCATACATCCTAAGGACCCAAGTTTGCAACCCAGGGCCAGGGAGAATAACCAGCATGAATAATTAAATAAAATTAAGTAACTGCTTCTTCCTCCTCCCTCTTACTGCCTGCCTAAACCTTACCTATAATAAAAAAGAAATAAAACTCTCAGTATCTAAAAATATGTACACAAAATGTTTATCACAGAAATACTTGTAGTTATAAATATATGAGAAATAAAATGATTACACTCCAATTAAGAGACTGGATACATAATTATGATTGATTCACACTATGTAATATGAGTCTATGATAAATTATATTTTAAAGAGTTGTTTTGGAGTATTTTCCATAAGGTACTGCTAAGTGAGGTAACTTACACATTTGGAAAGCTCTAAGACCTTACTCAATAGTATCAGAAACAAATCAATACAAAAGTTATCTCTAACACTCTTTTGACTCTTCATTTAAATTCTGATGAAATACAGGGTTGTAGTTCCTCCACAGCAGTAACAGTGGCAAGAGCCAGAAAACTGGATGTTTTGGCTTGGGCTAACCAGAAATAAACTTAATTTTAAAGCTGCAACTCCATCTTAGTCATTCTACAACTGGAAAAATTTTAATGATTGAATTGAGTTTGTGTTGGGGGGCCAGCCAGGATGAATAATCACTTTCTCACTTTAGTTACCAAAATATGAAAAAGTTTGTATGTACTAAAAAAACAAAACTAAAATAATATACCCCAATATTCTTGGGCTTCTATATAATGTGTCTGGCATACAATAAAAGAATGATGAGTTCTATGAAAAAGAAAAATACTGGATGCCACAATCAAGAAAAAAATCTTAAAAGAATCCAATTCACAGATAGCCTAGATATTATAATTGGTAAACATGAATTATTATAAATAAATACAAGATTATGAGAATAGACAGAATGTATGGATAGACAGGAGATCTCAACAGATAAAAGAAAACTATTAAAATATAGAAATTCTAGGATCTGCAATATAAAAGGGGTCTGACGCTAAAAGTAAGCACTAGAAATGAATTCATTGCAGAAGAAATGATCAGTGACCTTAATTACAAGCTGACGGGGATAATGCTAAAGAAATTATTTTTTTAAAAAAGAATATATGTTCTTTATATATACATATACATACACACAAACACACACAACTGATCAGAATCATCTGTGGGAAAATAGTAGACAACCTAACATACATGCAATCAAAAATATATCATGACTTTGCAAAGCATTTTCTGGTATTAAAGAATATATTAACATTCAGAAATCAATAAATGTAATCTATTCAGTTAAAAAGAAACATGAGAAGTCATATGGCAAAGAAAAAGGCATTAGACAAAATCTAACATTGCAATGTTACAGACCACTCATGATCTAGAAATAGAAGAAAACTACAATTTGAAAAAAATGAAAAAAGAATTCCACGAATATCAAATTTATTGATAACATATTCAACAAGTTTCATCACCACTGAGAATGGGGAGAAGAAATGGCCAAGTACTTTTAACCATTTTTATTCTATATTGTATTTTATGTTTGCAGTCTTAGCCAGTGCATTTAGGGAAAGAAAAAAGAAAAGGAAAGTAAGAAGGGAGAGAGGGAGGGAAGAAGGAAAAAAGTAAACTTTTTTTTTCACAGAAAGTAAATTTGTTTACTACTGAGAACTGAATTTAAAAATGCTTTATATATAAACAGGTGAATTAAGCAAGGCTTAAGGGATTCATGAGCAATATAAAAGTCAATCATATTTCTACAAAGAGGCAATAAACAACTTTAAAAATAAAATTAAAAAATCAATACTATTCATAATATCATAAAAGTTAAACACCTCCACTACATTAAACTAAAGTTAAATAAGATCTCTCCTCTGAAAACTACAAAACAATGAGAAAAACTGGAGATTCCCTAAATAAATTTTTTGATATCTATTTCTCCAAATTAACCAAAGAGAGAATGCAATTTTAGTCAATATCCTAACAGGCTTTTCTGTCATTACTGAAAAACTAATGCTAAGCATATGGAATTATAAAAGACCTAATAAAGCAGTCAAAACATTATTGAAAAAGAAACAGAAAATTTGAGGATTTATATTATCTAACTTCAAGACTTATTACAAGGCTATTGTAATCAAGTTTGTGTTATGAGTATGACAAATAGATCAGTGGAACAAAGAGATTCCAGAAATAGCCTTATATAATCAGAAACAAATGATTTTGAGATGCTACAAAGTAATTCAATGAGAAAAGAAAAAATCTTTTAGCAAGTGGTATATTAAAACAACTGTATAAATAATATAGGAGAAAGTAAATCTTCATTCCCTAACTCAGCAGGCAGAAAAACTGATTTGAGATCATACATCATCTACATATAGTAAGTCAAAACAATTTAAAAAAGTTAAGACTATGAGGAAGGTCTGAATTAAGGTAGAAATAGAGACACTAAAATAAAGAAAATAAGTTTGAATGAAGAAACAATATGAAGAAAACTAATAGATTTGGTTACAACTGATATGAGAATTAATCAGCATACTCATTTGTACAGGACAGTTGCTTGAAGATTCTCCCAAACATAGGACCTATGTTCTTATCATTACAATTTACACAAAAGTATCCTCTTTGGGTAAATAGATGGTACTGATGAATAATAAGTCTTGAACTCATCATGCAATTCGTCTACCAACTATTCCTTAGAGAATCACCTTAGACATGTCTTAAGTAGAGATTCTAAAATTAATTATGTGATTTCAGTATTCTTGGGAATCTCATCAGAGGATTTTGACATTATTCAGTTATCAATGCAGTTATATCATTTATTCCATAAATCAGATAGTAGTTTTTAAATTTGAGTATATTAACTGATCAGGATCCAAAGTTAAGACCATATTCAATTGCTCACTATTAAATTTATTAATAGACCCTGAAAACCGCACTAGTCTACTACTCTTCTGAAGAAAAATAAAAGTTAAAAACTTACTCTAACACCATAAACTTGATTGTTTCAGGTGGTGGCAATAAAATCTATAGAGCCTCAGTAGGAAACACAAAGTAAAATTCTGGTCACTACTTTCAAAAAACAATTAAAGTGTATTATACTTTTAAGTCCTGTATAATAGGTGGGGGGAGCAGTATAATCAGTATTTATGTCCAAGTATAACATCTTCTTTCTTTAATTCTGGCTAAAAAGTTTTTTTTAAATATCTTTTCTCTAAAACTTTAAAACAATAAAAAAAAGTCATCATCAAAAAGCTCCTATAGAAGTATCTAGCACAAGAGATTTGTTCTGATTTTGATATTTTGGTTTTGTCAAAATTAAATGTATTTTAATTCACTTAATAAAAATTTACACATGCATATATTTACCCTTGATTTCAAAAATTGATGATTTTTCATTTTACAAGTCACAAGGTTAGACTAAAATAGTCATCAAGCAAAAGATTTCCAAGCAAATTTTGATATAGTATTGTTATAGTTTTATAACTATCACCTTCTATAAAAAACTTACATATATAAAAACATGCAATGTAAGATTTAAACCTGAAAAATAGTTTTGATATTATTATATATATAAGCAAAATATCTTATTGCAAACATGCAAGATATTATATCTGCAATTTTTTAAACTGCATTAAAACTACAACATTTTTAAAAGCATTATGTCCAAAGACATCTATATAAGGCCAAATTCAGAGTTTATCACCTATGTTTTCTACTATGTATTTTAGTTTCAGTTCCTACATTTATTTTAAGTTATTTTTGTGTATGGTGTTAGACAGATCTAATTTCATTCTTTTGTATGTAGCTGTTTAGAGTTACCAATACCATTTATTGAAGAGACTGTTCTTGTACCATTGTATGCTTTTAGTTCCTTTGTTGTAAATTAATTGTCCATATATGTGCGGTTTTATTTCTGGTCTCTCAATGCTGCTGTTGATATGTGTTCCTTTTTAAAATTTCAATTCAATATGATACATTCCTTGACATTGGTGTTAGATTAGACAAGTCTTTGAGAATTTAACTCCAGTGCAAGAGAAACAAAAGTCAAAAGAAGTAAATGGGACTCCAACAAACTAAGAAATATCTGCATAGTGAAATAAATTGTCATTGAAATGGAAAGAAATTCTACCGAATTGGAGCAAATTCACAATGTCCAGGCTTGTGACTTATAAAACGAAAATCACTGATTTTTGAATCAAGTGTAAGTATGTGCAAGTGTAAATTAATTAAATGAATTAATATTCATTTAATTTTTGACAAAACCAAAGTATCAAAATCAAAACAATTATACTAGATACATCATACATCTAACAAAGAGATAATATTCTAAATATGTAAAGATCTCATAAAATTCAACAATATCAGAAATTAATTTAAATAATACACAGACAATCTGAATAGACTGTTCTATAAAAAAACTTACTGATGACTAACAGATACATGAAAAGATGATCATCACCTCTAACTGTTAAGGAAATACAAATCAGAATGATGTATCACATCAGTCACATCACTATTGTGAGAATGGCCATTATCCACACCTTGATGGTGAGAACATAAATTGGTGCAGCCCTTATGGAAAGCAATATGAATATTTCTCAAAAAATTAAAAATAGAAATTGCCTATAATCCAGTTATCCACCTTCTGGGTATTTACTCAGAAGACAGTAATTTAAAAAGATATATGCATCCTTGTGTTTATTATTAGATTATTTACAATATCCAAGAATTGTAAAAACTTAAGTGCCCATCTACAGATGAATGGATAAAGAAGTAGTATATACAGAATGGAATGCTACTCAGCTAGGGGAAAGAAGGATGTTATTTGCAACAACATGGATAGACCTAGGGGAAATTTTGCTTAATCAAATAGGTCAGATGGTGAAATATAAACATCATGTGATTTTACTTGAATGTGATATATAAAGAAACCAGACAAATGAATAAACCAATTAATAGACTCAGTATATGAGATAAAATGAGTGTTTATCAAAAGGGGAGGGCAGGAGGGGTAGGAAAATAGTGTAAAAGGAGTCAAACTAGTTAATTAATATGAAGAATAAAACTGTAAATTTGAACTTAGTGGAATATATATAGATGTTGATTTATAATGAGGCATACCTTAATATTACTTCAATAATAATTTAAATTTTAAATCATTTACAAAATAATAGTATTATCACTTTTAATAGCTAAACTGAAAACCAAAGTATGAAATCTATTTCTTTTTACCAAATTAAAAAATTTGTAAACTGTAATAAAATCGGTTTCTTTATTCAAGCAGGAGGTTGCCCCTTATTAGAAGTGTATTACTTCAATACTTAAGAGTATTTCTAAGTGTAATTTTTTACGGAATTTAGACAAGCAAAAATAAATAGAACAGATATCAGACTTACCTTCATTAGCAACTAATTATCTGTTTGGTTTATTTTATTATTTGAATCGCATGAGAAATGAATTTAGCTGATGTATCAACATTTCAGAGACTAAATTATTTTTCCAGTAGTTAACTGAAGACCAAAAGACCACTGCAAAATTTGATTTGAGGATTTCTATTTCAGTTTCTACTGATAAAGCTTATGAATTTGAAAATTCATATAACTTTAATGAAAGGTTAGCAATCTAAAGCATTAAAAATTAAAAGAAATATTTCATTTCATTTATCAAATACTTAAAGTTAAATATAATTTAATTACTTATACACCTGAATTTTCAGATATCTAAGATGTGAAATTCTTACAATGTAAAGAAGATTTAATCCAATTACTTCAAAAATTAAAAATATGCATGCCATTTAACTGTGGAGCATGATGTTTGCCTGGTATCATTTCTTTTACTGGATTCAATTGTAATAAATTGATTACAATATCAGTTTTATCAAGTATTGCAGAGAAGAATATTCTGGTCTCCATTAATGATTCCAAAATAGTTCAATATTGATTAAATATACTTACCTTCTTTTTTGTTTCAGGTACTTAGCATTTATGAGCTAAGTTGCTTTTTTCTTTTAACAATTGTCCAATCTGTACTTTCATTTCTCTTTTTGCTAAGAAGTTCTGTGGGAGCAGTGACCACAACTTCATTTATTGATTCATTTATTAATTCTTCCTTACAATAGTATTCAATAAGTATCTAGTACATGCCAGGCATGGAGTTATAAATTGAACTAGCATAAACAACATGTAAAACACTCTTTGAGATATGAAGGTATATTTTACATTTCTCTGTACTCACCAATGTGATAAAATTAGAACAAATAGTGATTGTCACAAGAGAAGGGGTGAGGTTAAATGGGAAAAAAAAGGGATTAATTGTATAGTGAATGGTATAAAATAGACTGTGAAAATAAACATAATGTGCAGCACATATAAATATTGATTTGCAATGCTGTGCACTTGAAATCTATGTAATGTTATAAACCAACAGTAAGTCAATAATTTTTTAAACTAAATTAAAAAGATGTTCTGAGTGTATAACAATTGATCAGTATTTTTAATATCAAAAATGATAGGAAAATGACCAAAAAAAAAACCTCAAATATTTCCTTCTTACACATTTTCGAACTCAAATATTCATGAAATTTCCCCTTTAAATGTTTAGAATGCAATTTCATTGTGCCAGTTTCTTCTCTGGGCGATTGTATACAGTAAGAGATAATAATAATAGCCACCGGTGGTTTGTGAGGATTAAATGGGTACAAATGCAAAGATCTTGCTTTGGTGAGTGTTGGCACTTGCTTAATACTCGAGAAATACTCCAGATTTCTTATTATTAAAAACAAAGTAACAAATGATACAAAGAAGCATTTGGGGAAGACAGATACCTTCACTGTTTTGATTACAGTAATGGTTTCGTGGTATTTACTTATGTTAAAATTCAAATAGTTTTTCACTTTAAATAGATGCAATCTATTGTCAATTCTACTTCTATAAAGCTTTATTTAAAGAAATGTTCACATAATTATTTTGAAATCTCAATTCCCACATAAATTTTAATATTTATTCTGATAGTAAATGAAAAATAATTCCTTCTCAAACATTAATACATTGAAGAAATTGATTTGAAATAATTAATATGGAATTCTAAAATTCTCATGAAGACCAAAGTTCAACTGAACTTTCTGAATATACTTTTCTGTTATTCTGATAAAAATGGAAATTTAATAGATGAGTATTTTAACATTTGGAATGGTCAGTTAGATCACATATATGCCTGAATAAGTTCAGGTTTCTATTTACTCCACTGTTGTTATCTTTTTAACTATTTCATTACTTAATCAAGAAACTACCATCTTTTTAAAATTATAACATATCAAACAAAAGAGTATAAATGAAGACTTTTAAAACAAAATTTTAGAAAAAAATTATCTGCTCATATCTGTCTAGGAAAGGCAACAAAACGACTTAGGTTTAAAGAAAGATTGAAAAGAGTTGATAATTAGATAATTTTAAGAAAAGAACAAAATCAAACCACTAGTAGTCAATTGATAAATACTTGATTAATGGAATAAATCTATAAAAAGAAATATACATATCTAAAATTTTATTATAAACTAAAATATATCAATAAACATTCAGTCATTTCTTCCTGGGGAATAAGATCTTTACTTTTAGTATGGCTACTTGGAGTGGAATTCTGAATTATATTTTTGTACAAATAAAATCTTGCTCTACTTCCTTCTTAGGTTTATTTAGTTTCAAAGCAATTTGAATGTATAATTGTCATGGAATACCATTATTTTTCTCCAAAACAATTTCACAGTTATATTTAATTTGCAGGTCAGAGGGGGAGAGAGGGGAGAGAAAGAGAAAGAGAGAGAGAGAAAGAGAGAATCTTTTTGGTGTAATTCCAAAGCATTTGCCTTTTTATCCTACAGAGTACCAACTTCTTCACATAATCAAATTTAATCAGTTTATGTACTAGTTAACTAAGTTACATGATTACAAATAGCTAACATTTGTTAATGATTTTACTTATTGCCAATTCATCAAAGTAAATACTTCTTACATATGGTTCTAAGAAATTTATTTATTAACAGATTTAATCCTTACAGGAACCAGGAACTCAATGCCCAATGGAATAGTTACTATTATGCCCCATTTAGTAAATGAAGACATAGTACAAAATAGACAAGTAATTTTTACAAGCTCATACAACTAGCACCCAGCAGGCCAGGATACAAACTGTCTGACTACAGAATCACATCTCCAGCCAGTGTGCTATGTGGGTTCCTAACTGGCAAACACAGTTTTGTTAAGTATGAAGCTCAAATGGTGGTAGAATACACCCAAATTTCTGGAGAGTAACCTGTCATCATCTAAAATTTAGCAAACCATAGACCTTAAACATCATGCCTACAGGGAAAACAGAATGTCCATTAACTCAACAAGCCTGTTATGCTGTTATTTATACTCTCTCTTCAATATAGTCACATTGTAAGGATAATCTGCTAAAACACATTTAGGTATTGAAGGATCCCAGAAAATGCTAGGTGAAGAAGCTGTAACTTAGGAGTGCTGCACAGATGTTAGTTAAAGGATTTTGGTTTTCTATCAAATTTTAGAAAACCTTGAGCTATGGCAAAATTTCCAAAGAGAGGAAATGTCTTCCTACCTATCTTCAAACTTAAGTATTTGCCTGTTTTAAAGATCAATTTGGGGGAAGTTTTCTTCATGAGAAGGATGCAGGGTGGTTTTGGCAGATAATTAAAATCAACAATTAAAATGAAATCTGTGAAATCCCACAACAGAAGCAGCAAAAGACAGGCAGTGTCTCCAGTGCACTCCAAGATCCAGTAGTTGAGGGAGCACAGGTCAAGCAGCAGTGAAAAGTCATCTTCCTTATGACAAAGGTATGTAAGCAGTACAAGGAGAGTAGGGGAATTACCCTATAAAGTGCTCAAGGAATCTGGATTCTTTCTTTTATCTTTCCAAGAAGGGTGCTTCCTCAGTCAAATTAAATCTTGGTCACCAGCCCTGTGTTCACTTTCTACAGAAAGGGAAAAGAGAAGTGAACATTTTCAGAAACGTTATTTTACTCTATAACCAACGCTTTCTAAAATAAGAATATTGCCTGGACTTGGACATAGCTTCACACAGGATATGATTATATTATCAGTGTTAAGAAAGCGGAAACAGAATAGCAAGAGCACATTCCAATTCGTCAAAAAAATGTTTTATTGATTCCTAAACATTAGTCAAGGACCCGAGCCTGAAGAATATAGAGATAAAGATATTGTTCCTGCTCTTGTGGAGCAAGACTAGAAGAAGATACTAGTGAAGGAGGAAACCAAGTAAAATAAATAAAATATGGATGTTTATATGTGCAAATACGATGGCCAAAGAAGATGGATAGTACATGGACTAAATGAACCTTTTCCTGAAGAAGATAAGGGAATGAGAGAGAAGGGTATGGGTTGCTGGAAAGCCTTGTACAGCCTACAAAGTGGTTTGGATTCTATTCTAGAAACCACTATCAGTTATTGAAGAATGTGTAAGTTTAAAATGAGATACTTATACTTCTGGAGCAACAACACTTTGGTGATCACCCTTCTTTGGAGAGAATAATTTAGAGCATGTGACATTGGAAACAGTGAAATGTGACAGACGTAATTCTGCTGATATTTAAATAGATGATACCTGGGAATTGATGTCAACAAGCCTATACCATTAATGTATCCTTATATGAGCAACCAAAGCGCATGTTCCTCCCTTTCCAGAATGATCTTCTGCAATTACATTTGAGGGAAAAGATTTTGAGTGGGTCTCAATCACATATTAATTATATCACTGAGTTTGTCTACACAGTTACTTGCTTGCTCCCCAAATGAAGCATAAATCCTGCCTGAAATGATTCTGTTGCTTCTTAAACCCCAAAGCAGTCTGACAGTTTAACAGACTGTACTTATATAGTGCCTGAATTCTTTCTGACACATTTTTAACTAGAAATTTGAGAATATCAAAATCAAAATGCAGTAAAGGTAATAGATTCTTGCAACTACATTGCAAATATGATGTTAGGAAAATTTCATAATGGTAAACCTTCTGCAGGCCTCATGCAGCTCTTAGTTCAACTTCTTTGATGAGGTCCGCTTTTGTTTATTTTCTCCCCAGAGCGCTGCACCTCCTTTGCAATCCTTTGCTTTCCTCTTTAGTAAAATGTCACTCCTATGACTCAAAGCTTTTCTTAAAACAAATTCTTCCAACCTGAATATGTATACTATGTAAATATGTAACAATATCTTTATTGGTGTTCTAATTATTATTTTAGAATAATATCACCATGCAGGTCCTTTAGAAAATCATTTCCGTATGGACCTTGGGTACTTTCTTGTATTTGCACATAAATATGAGGAAAAAGTAAGATTTTTCCATATTTCTATTGTTCTTTAAACCCCATACGCAAAACACATTCATACAAATAACCCCCACACACATTTTCTGATATAAAAGAGGATAAAACCATAATAAGAAAATGAATTTTCTTCTATAATCAGCATGGTTTGGAACATGACAACAGCTCAAAGAGTAGAGAGACTTTTAATACATTTTTTAAAAGAAGTTTGGCTTCCTACACTAGGCTCTGGTATTTAAGTCATCATTAGGCAGATAAATTACTAAAGTTTGCTCTTTAATGAAAGTATCACCTACTCATAAACTATGTTCTTCACAAAATATATGCAGAAGTCTTGAAGTTTTTAAAAAAAGAACTTCTTTTAGATAGTATTCCTTCCTCTGTTGTTCTGTTAGAAAAAGAAAACAGAAAAATCAAATACCTTCCTGTTGGTAGCTCAAAGCCAGACTACGAATCAAGTTGGGTTCTTTTTTTTAATCAAATACTTTCAAGTGACACAATATTTTAGTTATTTAAACACTGCATTATAAGTCTATTCTAGAGTACTATTCTATGGAGACAGAAAGAATAAAGTCCATTATCATATAGTAAATATCTGAAGTGCTCAGTATAGCAAAAACAAAATTGTAGTTGTATATAAAAGGCATGTATTTATTTCTTCATAATGGCAGTAAAGACCGCAGAAGCTTCAAAGGTAAGCAATGACATTTTGGCAGATTGAAGTTTTAATAAGTAGTATAAGGTACATGTAGTGTTGGAACAACTAGTATCCATACCCAAAAGGATATAAAGTGGGACCCCTATTCACAACACACACAAATTTTAAGTCAAAATGAATCACAGAACTAAACATAAGCACTAAACTCTAAGACTCTTGGGGGATGTAAAAATAAACAAGCAATGAAAAATGAGCAAAGGATTTAAATATATTCCAAAGAAAACATAAAAATTACCAATAATTAGAGGAAACTATGCTGTGATAATTAAATATTAGTAAAGTTCAAGTCTAAACCACACAAGATAATATTTTATAATCACTCAGATGTCTATCATTTAAAAAATAAGACAATAACAAGTATTGACATAATGTGGAGCTATTTGAATTTTCATACATTTCTGAGAGGAGAGCAAAATGATGCAGTCACATTGGAAAAATGTTGAGCAGCTTCTACAAAATATTAAATATGTACCCAGAAAGTCACTTCCAGATAGCTTTCTAAGTGAAATGAAAACGTATATCTACACATAGATTTGAACTTAAATGTTTATAGCACCATTATTAGTATATGATGACACAGTGAAGCAACTCACCTATTCAAATCATTAAACATGAATTTACTTCATATGGAAATATTAATGAAATAACTCATGTAAATTAAATTTATTAATAATTGTTACCATTTTAAATCAACAATTCTGGGTGATAATCATGAATGCTTACTCTTATGGCAGGATAAACACTAGCTATCTGAACAGCGCTTCTAACAAAATACAACTTTGATGAAATTTAACAAATACAATTTACTGCATCAGTAAGTTGAACAGAAAGCAGTCCAAATCTCTATAGTGAAACTTTTATAAAAATCCAATACACTCACACAACAATTGAAATCAGGGAGGGAGCAAGTAACTTGTAAGCAAGTGATGGAAGTAGGGATAACTCAGGAATAAGAACAGGTAATTCCACAGGTAATGCCAATATTAGCATTGCAGTAAGCAGGGTTCTAAGCCCTTGGGACATCTAAATTTGAGAATACAATCTGAGAATCCCATATTAAACCAAGTGTCCATAAAGGAGGATAATGTGGTTTTTAGACTATCATACCCCAGCGACTGGTGGAATCTAAGATCCAAATCCTCTATGAGAAAGTCATGAATCCCTCAGGATTTCCAGTGATAGAATTTCACAAAATATAACCACAATAGGAAACTTATTAAACACAATAGTAAAATAATTAGTGACAGCAAATAAAAAGAATAAACTACACATTTACAAATGCAGGGATTGTAATAATCACATACAGAGTATAATATAAAATTTGGTGGTTAAGTAGCCAGCTGTGATATTTTGTTGCAGCAGAGCCAACAGATTAATATAGATGGAAATCCTCTAGTGCTGTATTTGCCAGAGGTGGCATGTTATTTTACTATGAAAAATGTGGCAAGCATTAAACTTTGAAAGTAACAGTTTACATTTAATTTTTGTCAAATGCTTGTGAATTTATAAGTCAAATAAAAGTCATTGAAAAGGCCACAAAACTGTTAATAGTTGTACCTTTTACTATGAAGTCATTTATTTGGATTAAATCCAAAGATAAATTCTCAATTTATTTCACTTGATGGTTTCAAATGTAAAAATATTAATGATAGGCCACTTGGCTGAAAACATATAGGCAGTAATGAGAAATACTTTATGAAGAAACTTTCCTAGGCTAATATTATATCAAAGAAAGTTAGAACTTACTTTCAAAAGGTAAGATATATGGAACTTTTTTTATGATGATTGAATTTGAGATAAATAAAACAAAGCTAAATAACTATAGTGTTATAATATCATTTGAATTGCATTTTAATTAATATTATCAGATAAGATACATAATAAAGCAATAATTATGTAGAAATACAAATATTGAAATAGCATGTAACTGCAGTGATTAAATTCACAGCTTGAAATATTAATACGTGAAAATTGAAATAGATTTGATGTAGATGAATTTTTAGGTTTACCTGATTTGCCTCATGAATTTTCTAATGTACTCTCTGAATATCAAGTCCTTTTAAGAGATGAACACAAACATCAGATTTTATTGGTAGAGTACGTTGCTTTGTGATAGGTACATAGAGTATACTTTTGCTGCAGGTATGATTTTTATTTTTTTAAAGCTCTGGTAGGTAATGTACTTTCACTGATATTAAAAAATAGCAAATAGGAAATCACATGTTAATATTAATATTATTTTGCAAACTCCCTTTTGCGTTGCAACTAATCTAGTTATTTTAGCCTAGAAGGATAATTTTATTATATTTAATATTTATATCAAAAATATTTAGCTCAAATTCAAATCATAAAACAGAAGAGCAAATATGAGAATGGACAGGTTCTTATCACCAGGACACAGCTCATTTAAATTTACTTTATGTAAATCAGAAGTGATAAATTAATTGCCAAATTAAATAAATTATATTGACCTTTAGTTATAAAACTAGGAAAAACATACTTTGGAGATTCTGTTTATTATTTTCTTATATAAAACTACCATTACTAAAATAACATTCCTTAAAAATTATATGAAATAACTTTACTATTGCTATTTTGTTTAAATTTTTAAGACAGGAGATTTTTAAAATGTTAATATCCAAGTTTAATCATAATCACTTATTACAATAATTATTTTCAAAGTTGTTTGTTATACTAACACTTTCAGTGAACAGTTAAAAGTGAATCTAAATATGCTAGGAATATTGATGGAGATACTGAAATTATACTGTGAAAAAAGTCAAATTGAATGGTTAAGTAAAAGAACCTATGTGATAGAAAATCACCATATATATTTAATGTTAAAATCACACATATATTAAATATTTAGATGTCCTGACTAATAATTCAGAAATGAAATATAGTTTCTCTCAAAAATAATCGATCAAGATTAAAAAAATAGGTTAAACTTTGTTGACCAGGAAGCAGTATCTTTTAGCAAGTATTGGAATAACATATTATCCCTGGATTTATTTATGGATTTCAAATATACCAAGAATTACTGATCTCACTTTTTAATGCAATACTTACAAAATATAATAGCAACATATGCCATCACTTGTTAAATGCATATCCTAAATACAGAATTAAAAATTATCAATAATGGCTCTACCCAGAGCCTTCACATACTCAATTACAACTATTTTCATGATTTTATAAAATCATTTTCCTACCTGTTATGTTTTAAAGTATATATTGATTACTATAAACATTTGTTTAATATATGGGTTTATTACCTTTTGAAATAATATTATGAAATTTGAGAAAAACATCACTTGACATAATTTTTACATGCATCCAAATTATTACAGGTAACTGTTCATTGAGTTTGTATTACTATATAACATTCTATTGTGTGCACTGTGCTGTCAAAAATAATTTGAGTCATTTTCTGCATTTTCCTAATACCATGACTATTAACTAAGAACTTTTTTGCATATGTCTCCTGCTATCCTCATGCAAAGATATATCTGTATTATAACTATTGGAGTGAAATTGCAGAAACACACAGATGGCCACATTTAACTTCACAAAATAATTCCCAGTTTCCAGTATGACTGTACCAATTACATGCTAACATCATTTTGAGTTTTCTTTCATTCGCATGCTTAGATTCTTATGCTAATTTTTGCCACCCCAAATTGTGTATGTATCTATGTAACTATGTAACTGAGGCTTTAATTAACATTTTCCTGATAACCAATGAAGCTAAAAATCATTTATCATGTTTACTGATCATTCCCACTTTATGTTTTATAAAATGCTTAGCATTGTGTCTTATTTTTCTACTGGTTTATTTTTTATTTAATTTGAGGTATTTTATAATTCTCAGGATTACGTGCTATATATGAAAAAGATCTCCTGAATTGTAACTTGTGTTTTTACTTCCTTAATCATGTTTTTTGACATGCAGTGTTCTTACCATAATGTAGCAGAATTTATTAAAAATGTTTATTTTTAATTGTTGGTACTTTTATGCTTGTATAAGAAACTTTTCTCATTTGAATTAATAAAAAGTATTTCAAAACTTTAAAGAGGTATGTTTTGCTTTACAATTATCTTCACCTTTTTTTCTTAATGGACCACTTTTCTTAAGATGGAATCTGCAGTGCTCATATTCTAGTATGCAAATAATTATTTTGACATCTTTTCAAAATAGAAGGAGAAACTCACAGAAACACATGCGAGCAATACTCCACAGATCCATATACAGATTTGCATTGTCTATTAACAAAAAGACTTTTTTTTTTCTTTTAGTTTCCAGGTATCATTTGCAAAATCCAGCAGACAAGGGAGCTTGAAAGTGGCTGTTTATTATTTAAGATAACTGAATCATTTAAACAAGTTAACTTAAAATCACTTCAGATAATTAACTGTTACTGTCTGATATCGTTAGTCAACACTGTTGAATACAATTGTTTGTCTGACAAGATCACCATATTTCCCCCTTAAGATATGTCCTTTTTATTGTGTACCTATGGGCTCTTTCATTACATCCTGGGGTAAAAAGTAACAAGGTGTTCCGTGTGATCACAGCATTTTTTGCTCTGTGATCATACAAACGGAGGTGCTCATCAAGCTTACACTGAGGTGATAATACAATAGTCTCAAAAGCAGGTTTTCTGGGCTTTCTTCAATTCTATGCAAATTGAACACTGATGTTTTGGTGCTTTTTTGCAGCTAGCCTAGGTTTCAGGATTATCATCTTTATACAGATTTAAAATTTTTTCTATCACTTCTAAGGAGGATTCTATGGAGACAGATATGCTCCTAAAATACATGTGACTATGAATAATTTACATGTTCAGAAGCCATAAAGCATATGTGAAAAAGAAGGTTGAACTTATATGCCAAATCAAGTTTCCAAGTTTCTTACTTTTAAAAAAATTACACAAAAATATTTGGTTCCATTTCTGAGTCACAGACAACAGGCTTTAGAAATAATTCATGGGCCCAAAAAACACTTTAGATCACATGTATACTGAAAGTAATGGTTTATATTTTAGTTTATCCTTTAAGACAAGGTAGGATCCACATCTACTATTCATTACTGTAACCTGTAGAACCATGAACACACTTTAGTTTAAATTTAAATTAATATTAAAAAATCAATAAAATATAAAATTAAGTTCCTTATGGCAAGTGTTCATCTGTGCCACATTATCTAGCAGCTCTTATACAAGCAAACAGAAATAGAACATTTTAACCATTGCAGAAAGCTCTTTCGGACATCTCTGGCCTACATAGTTTAAAAATGAATTGCTTTTGTAGCTTATGATTATTTTACAGTGCATATGTATTTATTTTCTAAAAACTATAATGTTCACTTTGGTCAAGTCATATATTAATAGAATTTATTTTTTCTTAAAGATCATAATTAAAGATATACAGTGCATATGACAATAGCATGTCTAACTGACTGAAGTTACACTGCATTGGACAATCTTGTGGAAAGGAAGCAATGATGTAAGAATTATTCTTATAAATAAAATAACTTTAAAAATTAAGTTTAAAGTGTTTAAGGAAAAATACTGAATTATTTAACTGAGCAAATGTATACCAAATATATTCAAGTTAATCTTGGGGCAGTAACTTTAGGATGAGAAAGTTGAGGCATTCTTTTAGGACACAAAATGTAAAGAAATGACAAAAATACCCATAATTTAACAAAAATAATACTTAACAAAATATTATTAAAAATACAAAACGTAAAACACTGCAAAAATTAGAGATGGACAAAATATCAACATTCTATATTTTAAAAAAAAAAGATCCAAACTTATATTTGTATGACTAAAGTTACCTATCTCACTAGGCTTGTTGAACTCTGTCATTTTTTTTACTTGTTTTCATATGTGTCCAAATTTTAAATATTAGGCAAATATGAAAATAGAAATAACAAATGCACTAGACCCTTGAAATCACAAGAATTTTCTATATTCATCACACATGTCTAGATGGCTATAAAATTATAGAAGCTGGTAATGTTAAATGATTACTCAATTTATACCATCAAATAGTAAGATTGCACTAGCATGAGACAGAATTGGAAAAAATCATCACTCTTACATGCACTAAATGTACCATATGAATTGTGTACACTGTGTACAACATGTTCACACTCAATTATACATAATCATATATAATTTTTCATATTTTTATTTTTTATTATGCTTTGAAAACTATAATAAAGTGGTATCCCTACATGTCTATTGAATATAAAAAGCACGCCAAAGGACTTCATCTCAGAATTAAGTGTAACAGAAAAGTTTGAGAAACAATTTGAATATTCAACAAGAGATAAGAAGCTTACTTACACAATATTCACTAGATACTGTATTTCACAATTACTTTATTATGCTACTACAATAATATGGAAAGTATAAAATATAAATCACATAAATAATGGCATGATTTTATGTAAAAAATGTTAAATCAAAAAGGTTAAACAAGTGCTAATTGATAGATGACTGGGTAAACATGTGGTATATATACACAATGAAATACTGCTCAGCTATTAAAAAAGATGAAATCCTGTCATTTGTAACAACATGGGTAGAGAAAATTATGCTTTGTGAGATTACTCGAAAGGAAAAGATAAGCATCATATGATTTCATTCCTATGTGATATATAGAGAAACCAAACAAATGAACCAAAGCAAACAGAAACATATTTAATTTATAAAAAGCAAATTAGTGGTTACCAGAGGGAAGTGGGGAGGGTAAAAGTGATCATTTATATGGTGAAGGATAGAAGTCAACTATCAGTAATAAACTTCACCTATTATATACAAATGTTGACTTACACAGATGAACATCTTAAACATATAATGTTATGATGTAATATTCCTTTGATAAAGTTTTAATAATAGAATTTTAAAATGCTAAACAGAGAACACAGGAAAACTATCAAAGATTATTTACATTTTCTTTTTTTTTGCTTACAAGATTTTCTTTATCATGAACATTATTTTTATAATGAAAATACGGTTTAAGGGAGAAAATATTCATTTATTGCCATTTTAAGTGGTGTGTAATGTGCTTTTTTTTTTAACAACAATTTCAATACTTACTAGAAATGCTAGCATTTGAGCAACTTTCCCCTGTGCTGACCAAAATATTATCATAGTGTAGGTATTTTTCTTTCTCTTATTTTGGCCATCAATTCACTTGACAAGTTTTATTAAGGTACTTTACCCCTAGGCAAGAATGAGTATAATGAGCATTACTCGAATTAAATTTGATGCTGTTCCAGAGAGAAACTTTATAACAGATGTTGTCTAATTTGTTTACAAGACTTTTTTTTTTTTTTTCAGCAGTCATATTCTAAGATAATCTCAGTCCTTTACAATACAGGTAGAAGTACATGAGTACAAATTACAAAACATCTAAACACATGGGCAACATTAACTGATCTAGTAACTCTTCATGAATTTAAAAAAAAAATCCCTATATCCAATAATTTTGTACATGGAAACCTCATATCTTGTTCTTAGAGATTAAATTTCATCCCATAATCTGAAAATTAACCTAATGCTAGTCAGGTAATTTAAGGAGTCTGAGCAGTCTTTCAATATCCAGTATGCTTGTTTCTATAGTCATCTGGTATATATCCCATTTTTAATTACCAAGATTTTCCTTTGAGATTAAGTTTACTTCATGCATCATGGATGACCAAGAAAATTTCTCTTATAACTATTTAGAGATTATTTTTCCATTTCTTGGGTAAAGGAAGATGGAATGTATATCAATCAGGGTGCCTTTTACTAAAAGTAACAAAGCCCAACTCCAATATATTTAAAACTTAATGTAATTCATCATTTCTTATAAAACTATATAATGGTTGGTCAGTTTCATTGTCAGTTAATTTAGAGAGCTTAGTGATACTAAGAATACACCGTTGCTTTTTTTTTTTTAATTTTTATCATTCTTTCCTTATCATCTTTTTTTTTTTTTTTTTTTTGCCTTAATCACCATCTATATTTCAGGTTGGTTGAAGGAGTTCTTCAGCCTCAAATTCTGAAGCATAAATATCCAGAGAAGACATTATCTTCTAGAAGAAAGGAGCTATGCTTTTAATTATGTTCACTTAAAAGATAGGAAATTCATTCACAAATCTTTTGCCAGTTCTTCCTTATGTCTCATTGATCAAAAGCTGGGTAACATGCTACTCATAAACGAAATGAACCATTTCATGGGACAGTGTGGTACCCAAGATTCTTTCAGGTATTTTGCAAAGTCAAACCCATTTTTATTATGAAATTAAGAACTTATTTGCTCTCTCCATTATGTAGAATGATGGAATAAGTAATGGTGTGTCAAACTGTCAGCATTTCTGTTCAAATCAAGGCAGTGCTGTCAGTTGGTATTCTTGACTATCATGAATTACAGTTAAAAATGTCAGCTTTATTTAAAAAGTTTTTTGATAAAACAGAAAGAAATATTTTATTAGACTAACCTTCAGTGCATAATTTAATATCCTGTGTGAGTAAATTAGGCATAAAACAATTCTGCTACATAATGAAATAGATTGTCTCAAGGAAAAGCACTTTCTGTTTATGTTGTAAGATGAATCTGAAAATTTTCCACAGAAGTTCATTTTTGCTTGAAAAATGGCAGCAAAAACAGAGAAATTAAGACTCATATCTGGCAAACGTTTTCAATAAATAGAGTCTCTCATTTAGGAAAATTCATAATATTCATTATTAATGATAAAGTTTGAGCATTTAACTAAAAATAGGAATTTTGAGAAAACTGTGTCTGTCTAAATTTTACAATTTTTCATACCAAAGTTTTCCCTGATGAGACTGGTGGTGATATTTACAAATTTTATTAATGAATGTGATCTTTTAAATATTGTAAGATAAAATGTATTAATTTTTTGAAGAACTATATAAATCAGTATTTTTCCAATGGCCAATATATGTAATATAACTTTTCAAAGTATAAAATATACAATGAATTTTAACATAATTGAGCATAAAATATTCACTAATAAAGATTCTTATTCCACATTAGAGCTAATCTCTAATTAAAGAATGCCAGTTGAGCGTTGGCATATCAAAAATTTATGCAAATTTATACATAGGTTCTATTCCCAACTATTAAACTATATTTTCTTTATATACATAAACAAAGAGAACATACTACAGCAGAGTGCAGATGTAGTTATAAGAATATTAAAAACACATATTAAAGAGATTTGCAAAAGTATAAAGCAATCTCTCTTCTCATAAAATTTATTTGGTTTGATATCATTTTTTTTAATTATTTAACATGGCATATATTCACTGCAATTTCAAGTAAATTGATTAAAATAATTTAATCAATTTTAAATTCAAATAAATCAAATTTAAATAAATTTCACATATTTTAATTTATGATATGGTAAATGCTGTGAGATATATATTTATTTGATCCAAATAAGCAATAACTGAGGACACAGTGATACCACACATGTTACTAATTAAAATTACCAGTTATCCTTAGAGATGCAAGCATCCTTCTTTGAAGGTTGGGTACCTGAATACTTGGATTTGGTTAGATATAAAGAAGGGACAATGTATCCTGGATGGGCGATCAACAACTTCTAATATAAGGATTTATATATATTTAGTCGTTATTGACAATTTTCTTCAGATACACCAAGAACTATAAACATTTTTCTAAGAAAATAAACTATACCTTCCTAAAGAGGAAAACATAACATTTGCCAAATCTCTTAATTAAGCTTTTTTTTATATCATAAAAAATAAAATTTATTTTCTTCTTAAAAAATAAGAATTTGGCTATTGTGGGAAAGGAGGAGCTGAATGTCAGCTTTCAACATCCTTTGAATGATGAAACTGAGCTGTGATTTCATGTTAAGAAGAGTTACATGTTTTTATCAAAAGGTTGCTAATGAAAAACATAATTGCACATTTCCTCCACAGTCTCACTTGGGGATATGGACAAATGGCTCTCTGTCTCCTCAAAGTCAATAACCACATATCTTGGTGTTCAAGATACACCATCATGGAAGAATTTTGTCCTCAATCGTGTTCCCAATGTATTCTTGATAACTGATCCCTGCTTATCATTAAACCATTGGAGAAAGCGGACATTAAGACATTGTGAGTTCTCTTTTTTCCTGATAACTTGAATATCCAGTCTAATGGTGATGGAAGGAACATGGATGGGATCTACTCTAGGTAGGCAAAAAGACCTTTGGGGGGCCGGGCTTACATTCTTTCTACAATGTCTACCACAGCACAAAACACAAAGGATCAATACATGCTGAATTGAGCTGATTCAATTTTTGTAATTAACTTTCTTCCAAAGTGGTGCTCTAATTTCCAAATATTTTTTCCATATTTGTCTCTGATAACTAGGGTCATCCAACAGGAGTCAACTGCTTCTACTGGGAAACCAGTCAAGAGGCTATTAATTTAGTAGATCTACTTGCATTGTCATATTTCTCTTTTAAGCAATAATCAAATTCACTTTTTAATTTAAACTTGAACATAATAAAAACACTAAATATTTTAGCAAGTATAATAAATTTAACCATATTTACCAAAGAGCAAATTAAGAATTCTAGTTTCAACTAATAAATATTATCTCTATGAAAGTGATTATCTAACCCCTAGAGGAATGAGTTGAATTTTTTACCACCAATCCCTCTTTATTATAGAGTTATTAGTAAATTACTGAATAGCCATTTTCATTTTCAGTTCATTTCATTTTCAATTCATTTCATTCATATATAAGAATATATGCAACTAGAATCAGATATAATAATTTAGACAGATGCACATTTTCTTCATACTAATAGTACATAATATACAAACTTAAACTTCTCATTTAATACTTTACGAGAGACATAATTATAATATGCTGTATTCTTTCCATTATAATCACATTATTATTTTATCAGTTATATAGAATTCTATTTTATGGATATAACATTTTTTAAAGTTTTCCTAATTAAGTTACTTCAAATATTTTAGTACTAAAAGCAAATGTCATGACTATTTTTACATATAGCTCCTTATTCAATTGTTGTATTTACTATTATAACATCTATTCTTATTAGTGGAATTGTTGCATTGAATATTATGTGTATTTTAAATTATACATATATTGTTATAAATCAGGCATTCTTAGCTCTTTGAATGTGAGGCTGGTATAGACAATGCAAGCAAGAGTGAAAGCAGCCAAAGTAGTTCTCAATTCCATTAAAGACAAACCATTTCCATGGCAAAAGGTGTCTATTAGCAGCTTTGTAGTCTCTTTGATGGATGATAATATCCACAGAAAAAGTCATACTATATATTTGTTTATTGAGTTCTTCCTCTGCTACAAATGTTCTCTAGGAAATGTTAGTGGGAAACCTTTCCATTATTTCATATAAATACCTCTTCCCCTAATTTTCTTGCTCCAATTTTCCAATTTTGCTCCTTTTAGGTTTCTGATTAATAAGCTAAACTATTTATCTCTATCCAGTAACTGATGTATACCGACCTAATTTTTCCTCCACAAAAACAAGTGTATTACCCACAGATATGCCCGGAGAACAGACGGAGAATTTCCACTTTGTCTTTTAGAACTGGCTGTGCAGCTATAATGTGCTGTAGTTCACTTTAGTTTAGTGCTATCAGATTGAGCTGATCGGCAGAAGAGAACGACTAAAGAATCTCACTGATATTATTCAGCCTGTTTCATCAGTCACTCTATTGAAGGTGCTGATGCATGAATAGGGGTAGCACCAGCCCGTAAGTGTCTACTACATCTCAATAAAACTATCTGCCAGCACGAGGACCAACACAGGACCCTCACCACCTGAGCATTGAGTGCTCACATTACACTATGGTGTATTAAGGGTATGCTTTGTAAGGCCTCTTTCAGGATGCAATTGTCTTAGTCAAGAGTTCCCTCTGAAAATGAATCTACGACCAGGGAATAAATGCAGGCAGTTTATTTTTTGGAGTGATCCTGATAAATAAGACTGAAGAAAGTTAAACAGAAAGAGAGAAAAATCCAATTCTAGGATACATTTTCAAGTTTATCACTACAGTAGAAACTACCATTTGATAGGGACAACACCTTCTAATAACAATTTAGAATTGTCTTCTCAAGGGATAAAACTGGGGAAAATTTTATTCACCAGCATTCATGTCCCATTAACAAACAACTAGCCCCAGAGGGAATAAATTTTCCCATTCATGTATGAGGGTTTAGTGGATTTCTTCAGCCATCTTCCAACAGGAGCTTCAGGGAATCTTCAGGAGAACATTCGAAGTACAGAGTAGAAAGAAGTATAGAATACAAAGTTTGTTGACTTAGTAATTGCTAAGGGCAAAGATAAATTGAGAGTAAGAGAGGTGATATTCATGAGGTATCCAGTATCGGGTTAAATGCAAAAAAAAAAAAAAAAAATGAGCATGCTCAGTTCTCTCTGCATGAAATAGCTTATTTCCTAATCCTTCAGTCTGGCTAAGGCAATATAATGAACAGATTTGGTTTAGTTTGAGTTCTACTGAATGTGAAAAAAATCATTCTATCTTAATCTCAAACTTTAAATTAAAATATAAATCACTGCAATTCACCCTCTGATAAGAAAAATCTAATTCTCTAGCAGAGTGAGTTCAATTGCTATCAGCTTTTTCCTTGGGCTGTGAAATTTGGAGAGCCCATTTTAACAAATTGCAGAATTCAAAACAAAGTATCTTAAATAAACATGACTTCAAATAAGTTTCTTCATCATAAAAAATCTGAGTTAAAATTCTCCTTTGGGGACCACCTGATGGAGTAAGTTTTGGGCTCAGTCTACATTCAACCCAAGGTCTTGAGTTCCTAGTTCCTGAACCAGTGGGAACAAACAAAATTAACAACTAGGTAAAATAAATGAAGTGCTTCTCCCTCCTCGCTCTTTCTGCCTACCTGCCTCAATTTGTCTTCATTACTACCTGCACCTTTCCTTTAAAAAAAAATTCCCCTCTGAATAATATCGATCTATGCTTTGTGATCAAGATTATGGAGACCTAAATTTACTAAACAGACAGGATTATCTCCCTACAATAACAATATATATTTACTTTTGTTGTGATGTAACAATATAAATGTCCCTTTCTCATTATTTTCATTTCCCTATATTAAATGATGTTCTTTGAACCATAATCGCATAACTCTCTTCAAATGTCCATTTACTTATAATTATAGATTATTTATTGAATAATTGTTACACTACTTGATCCCTGGGTTATTGGGGCCTAACTCACTGCTTATAACTCAGTACTTAACAAGTTGTCTGGTAGAAATTAGAACTTCAGTAAATTTGTACTGGGTGAATGTTGAATGCAATTGTGCCTCCCTTATTAGCATTTAACAAAAGTGAAGTAAATCATGAATGTGATGTAAAAGAAGGAACAAAGTGGCCTAGGCAAATGTACTGCATTTTTTACAGCATTTTCAGTATTGAAGCATAATATGCAACTTAGGATAGTCATTTTTTAAGCTTTTATGTGTTTAGTTAGAATATGTTGGATGAAAATTATAGTCATAAATACAGAAGCAAGAGGAATTGATATTATTTTGACCCTCACTCTACCCTCCCCAAATAAAGCAATGATATATCAGAATATGCTTCACTTTTTAACATCAGCTCTCAGTAACTATATTTTAGGAAAAGACACAAATTATAAAATTTGATCAATGAATTCATGACAGGACAAAATTCAAATCATAAATGTGATAATTTAAGGATGGTACATATTTTTTTAAATATAAAGATTCTGTATTAGTCAGAACATATAAACTTTTTTAAATATAAACTAAAATCTCAGGGAATAAGATAACAAAAGCATATGTTTTATCTATGCAAAGGACAGTGTGGGTATTGTTAGCTAACAGGCTTTCCTACTAGAAATATATCAGCAATCAAATGTCTTGTGATACTATTGTATTCTAGGGCTTTAGCATCCAGCGATCAACTTTCTGCATCCAACTGAGAGACAAGAGGGAAAAAGAACATGGAAGATCTTCTCAAAGAGCAGGAACTACAAATGGTACACATAATGCCCACCGATATTCTGCTGGCCTCAAGGCCAACATTCCTCCCTATACCTGCAAGAACAATTTAGAAGAGAGAATGGTTATGGTTATCTCAGGACCATTGCTTGCCACAAAGAGATTCATAAATTTGGGGAAAATATAATGGGTTATTTAAAAGTAAAAACTATTGTAAAACATAATACATAATTTTCAAAAGGTACACATCACAGTAACTACTAAACCTGGATATTAGTTAACGATTACTATTTCCATTTTAAAGTTTTCTATCTAAACATTCCTTTTAAAAATAGCATCATTTCAATGGGCTATCTTTTCATTTTGAAGCAGTTTCTTTGGCTATGCAGATGCTTTTCAGTTAGACACCATATCTTTTATTTATTTTTGCTTTTATTTCCTTGGAGCAGATCTCCAAAGATCTTTCTAAGGTCAATGTCAAGGAGAATATCATCTACGTTGTCTTCTGTGCTTATAGTTTTGGGTATTACATCCAATTCTTTAATCCACTTTGAATTACTTTTTATGTATGCTGCTAGATAGTGGTTCAGTTTTGTCACCCTAGTAGAAGAGTTATCCCCCTTTTCCATACACCCAATGTAATAGCCTTTACTTCCCTTAGAGGAAATTCTTCTCTGATAAATACCTGTTTTTTCAGTTATGTCTGCTTCCAGATGCAGAAACCACAATATGAAGCCCTACTGAACATCCTATGGGAGCCAAGTTTGGATATTCTATGGCAAACACAACTGAACCTCCTATGGGAACCAAAACTGCTAGATAACCAGAAGAGCAAATGAACCACCAGGGACTTTCCCGGAGCTGGACATGTGTAATTCCCTACCGTCTCACGTGCTTAACCAATCTGTCCTCACTAACTTAACAAACATCACATCTTCTCACATCATGAGAGGTTCGGTACAAACCTTGTAAGGGGGAAAATGGGTGGCAACCACTCTTTCCTAAACATTTTCCCCATCTCTCAGAATCCTGACTTAGATTAACTCTCTTATCTAAGTCTACCCTGAATTTCCTGTACGTTAAAAAAAAAAAAAAAACCCTGCCCATATCTTTCTCCCTTGAGATCATCTTTACAGAATTAACTTCTGCCTCCTTCCTAGACCAAGAGAATAAATCCTTGCTAGTTATTCTCAACTATGATTTAATTTTGCTTAAGGCCTAATGAGAAAAAATCATTAAGAATATTGGTAATCAGTAACTTGGCAATAATTTGGTAATGGTTTCAACCTTTTTTTTTTTTTTGTCAATTTCCAGTTTTTTTTAACACTATTGAAGAGTCTGTCCATGAGCCACTGTACGCTTTTGGTACCTTTTTCATAAATGAGTTGTCATTATAAGTATGGATTTACTGCTTGGCTCTCAGTTGTGCTCCTCTGATTTGTGGCTGGTTTTATTCCATACCATCCTGATTTGATTACTATTGTTTTGTAGTTCAGTCTGAAGTTGGGAAGTGTAATACTCTCATTTTGCTCTTTTTTTCTCAGGATTATTATTATTTCTTTTTGATATTCAGGGTCTTCTGCAGTTCGAAATAAACATGATTTTTGTTCTACTTCTTTTAAGAATATCAGTGGAATTTTGATAGGAATGGCACTGAATTTGTATATTGCTGTAGGTGAAATAGTCATTTGAACAATGTTAATTATTCCTATTCATGAGCATAGAATGTCTTGTCATTTTGTTGTGTCATCTATTTATTTTAACAATCTCTAGTAGTGTTAAGTGTACAGATCTTATACCTCTTTGATTAAATCTATTCCAAAGCATTTCATTATATTTTACTGAAAATGGGAATGTTTTCTTCATTATTTATGTACAGAAATACAACAAATAATTTTTCACTCTTTCACTTCAATATTATTTATTATTTCTAACATTTTTTCTTCAAGATAAATGAAAACACTTTGAATTTTGTAAGGTACCCAAAACAAAAGGATGAAAAACTTCAAAACAAACATAAATACTTCACCGAATTTTGTTTTTCCAGTCTTTGAATGCTGGCTCATTTGACATTTTCTAGTACATTAGAGCCAGACTGAACAATAAAAGGTTATCTGCATACTTAAATCTGACACTGAAATATCTTTTTACTAGAGTCTTCAGAATTTTCAAGATATATTATCATATCATCTGTATATTGTGATAGTTTTACTTCTCCCATTCTAATTTGGATGGAGGTGTGTGTGTGTGTGTGTGTGTGTGTGTGTGTGTGTGTGTGTGTGTGTGTGTACACACTCATATATATTACGTAGTTTTCTTTTCTAATTGATCTAGCTAGGATTTCCAGTACAATACTTAATAAAAGTGGTGAGAATGGACATCCTTGTCTTGTTCCTGATCTTAGAGGAAAAGCTTTCAACTTTTCACAATTGAGTATAATGTTGGCTGTGAGTTTGTTATGCATGACCATTAGAGATATGTGCCTTCTATGCCCATTATTTGATGGTTTTTATAAATATTGAATGGATAAATATTGAATCTTGTTAAATGCTTTTTCTACATCTGTTGAGCTGATCACACAATTTTTGTTCTTCCTTTTTTTGATGCGATATATCACATTTATTGATTGACATGTATTGAACCATCTTGGCATCCCTAGAATAAATCCCACTTGATCATAGTATATAATTCTTTTAATGTGTGGTTGAATTCTGTTTGCTAGTTTTTGCTGAGGATTTTTACATCTAGGGTCTCAGAGATATTGATCTATTGTTATCTTGTGATTTCCTTGTATGGTTTTGAAATAAGGGTGATGTTGGCTTCATAAAATGTATTTGTATATTTTCCCTTCTTTTAAACTTGTGGCAAAAATTTGAGAATGTTAGATATTAATTCTCAGAAAGTTTGGTAGAATTCACTAGTCAAGGCATCCTGTACTGTGCTTTTGATTTTTGAGAGGCTTTTGATTACAGTTACAACTTATTTATTCATGACTAGTATGTTCAGCTTTTCTATTTCTTCTGATTCAGTCCTGAAATGCTGTATTTTTAAAGAATTTGTCTATTTCTTTGCAATTGTCCAATCTGTTGCTATTTGTCTATAATACTCTCTTATGATCCTTTGTGTTTCCCTAGTATCTTTTGCAACTTCTCTTTCACTTCTGATTTTATTTATTAGTGCTTTTTCTCTCTTCTTTGTGAGTCTTGTAGAAGGTATTTGAACATCATAACATCCAAAGTACACTAAAAACCCGTAAAACTCAGCACAAACAAAAACTCAAAAACACTGAGTTAAACAATGGGTAGATCTATATAGACACTCCTCCAAAGAAGACATACAATGACCGAAAGGCACCTTTATGGAAATACAAATCAAAAAACGAATGAGATATTACCTTACGTGTACAGAATATTTATTATCTAAAAGACAAGAAACAATGTTTTGGAGCGCTGTGAAGAGAAGGGAACCCTGGTACAGTGTTGGGAGAATGTAAATTGGTATAGCCATTATGAAATGCAGTACGGATAGTCCTTAAAAACTTAACAACAGAAATTCTATGAAATGTGATTATACAATTTCTGTATACAAGCTCAGAAAACAAAAACATGAATTTGAAGAGATATATGCATTTCCATGTTTACTGAAGCATCATTTACAATAGCCAAAAACTTAAAACAATCTCAGTGCCCATCAATAGATAAATGAATAAAGATGTGGTATATATACACTATGTAATATTACTCAGCTATTAAAAAGATGAAATTCTGCTATTTACAACAACATGGATAGATTAGAATGTATTATGCTTAGTGATATAAGTCAAATGAAAAAAGACAAACACTGAATGACTTTACTCAAAAGTGGTGTATAAAGAAACCAAACAACAAATAACAAAAAATTAAATAAAACAAATCTTTAGACCATAAATCTAAAGTAGTAGTTAGTAGACTGAAAGAGGGAAAGAGGTTGATAGTGTCAGGTAAAAGGGCCTATTTATAGTAAAGGACAGAATTATAGTTTTTGTTATGAACTTATCGTAGTATATATAAATGCTGATTCATAACAATACATACCTGAAAATTAATAATGCTATAATAAAATATTACTTCAATAAAGCTTTATTTTAACAAAGTGTTATTTCAAAATTCTCTTATAGTTTCTGATTAAACAATCACAACCACCTGTCAAAAATTTTATATCTGTGAACACAGAATAGAAAACTATACCAGAATAGGAATATTATTTTTTAAATATGCAGTAGAACAAGAAATTTAAGCTGATTGATTTAGGATCAAAATATTTTGATTCCAATTGGTTATAGTAACATAACTGTCAAGCACCTCAAAATACCACATCAAAGATACTTAAATATTTTGGGCCATCAACTCATACATCAAGGTCATAGCCATCATTACCAATTTTAATGATAAAGAAATACAGCAACCATTTTGAGTTATTAGTTCTTCAAGGATAGTTGAGTAAGAAGTCAATGATGACATGACTTTGCCTTAAAGTTCATATTAGGAATACTTTGGTTGTGCAAAAATCACAGCATGTTAATAAAGAGAGTACATTTCTAGAAAGTACTCATTCTAGACTCTAAGTAAACTGCAAATATAATTCATTTTATTTATTTGAAAAAAGAAAAATTAAAAAATATATTGACTGGACAGTACTGATAAGAAGGTCAGGATCTTGATTCTGTGAATTTTGAATCAGAAATGCATTGGTATATATTATTCTTGTCTTTGGGGAATAGATTTGGATGATAGGTAGGTATTTAATAGTTACTGGCATATGACAGTGTTAAAAGTCAGGGGAAGTTATGTGCACACCAAGAGAGTAAGGACAGTAACAGGAAAATAAAAGGAACAATGATAAAACTTTAGCATTCACCAACATTTAAAAGTCAGAACAAAAACACCTAGAAAAAGGGACCAAAAGACGTACCATGAAGTGTGCCCAGGTGGAAGAATGGGTAGGGCACTCGCCTCTGAGTGATTCAGGTAACATACCCTGGGTTTGAGTCCTGGTTCTGGGGGACAACAAGCATCGTAAACAACTAAAATAGAAAACAAATTTTAAAATGCTTTCTCCTCCTCTCTCTTCTTGCCTGTCTGTCTGTTTGCCTGCCTGTCTCTGTTCACCTTCATTGCAGCCTGTACTGTTCCTTTAAAAAAAAAGGTGACAAATGAAATGGCCAGAGTGTGTAGTGTCCTGGATGCCAAGAAAAAATTCAAAACTTCCACTATCACATTCAGCCTTGTACTATACTAACTAACATCTTTCTACATATTTTCTGTGTTTCAGTCTAACAAACAGGCCACCCTTTCGTGCATAAGAACATATTCACACAAGTTTATTCAAGATCTTTATTCCAGCAATTCCCCCCAGAGGAGATTGCATAGAGTGACTAGTATCAACATGGATACAACAGTGAGATTGCCTGGGTTGAAATCCGAGTTCTGTCACTACCTTTGTGACTTTGAGTAATTTAATTCTCTTCTGTGTGTCATTATTTTCACATCTTTTAAAATTAAGTATAATACTAATATATCATAGAATTACAAAACTATTCTTAAGTGATTTATAAAAGAACTTTACTGATTTTTAGCATCATAATGACTTTAATATATCTCTTCTGCAATATCATATTTCACTCTACTAGATTATTTCCATTAATCTATATAAACAAGCTTCCTTATTTTCTCAATTTAAAAATAAACCCCTCTTAACTCAACTTTCTCCTCTAGGTTTTTATAATAGCCTTGAGAGCTGAATTCCAGAAGGGTTGATGCTATTCCTTGTCTTCAAGTTTTATTCTACCATGTTCCAATTTTTGTCCCTATTATTACCCTGAATTGCTTTCCTCGAAGTTATAAATCACCCTTATATTGCTAAACACATGGTTCAGTCTCAATTTTCAATTTACTTGAACTGTTAGTATTTCATATAGTTATATAGTAGTCTCTCCCCACTCTTAGATACTCTTTCTTTACTTGACTTTCAAGAAAGCAAAACAAACAATAACAAATGTTAGTGAGAATATAGAAAAAAAATCCTTAAACATTGATGATGGGAATGTAAAATATACAAACGCTATATAAAACAACTTGGCAGCTTCTCAAAAAAATAACTACTATGTAATCCATAAATTCTATTCCTAGGGATTTAACCTATGCTAAGTGAAATAAAGTAGTCATAAAAAGACATGTATTAAATGATTTAATTTATGAGTCTCCTAGTCTCCTCCTATGTAAGTAGATCAAATTCATAGACAAATTAGAATGGTACTTGTTGAGGGCTGAGGGGACGAGGTAAGGAAGAGTTATTACAGTGGATAAGTTTTAGTTTTACAAGATTAAAAGAGTTCGGGAGACTGATGGTGGTGACTGCTGCACAAAATACACATGTACTTACTACTGAACTATACATTTATAAATTAATGTGATGGTAAATTTTGATATGCATATCTCACCACAATTTTAAAAAACTAAGATTTGCAATCCGTCTTCACTGCACCCTTCAATGTTATACTGTGTCTTTGCCAATACAAATAGAGAGTCAAAAAAAAAAACCAAACAAACAGATTACAGCCACACAGATAGGAAAGAATGAGTTGCTACTAATAGAGCATATGATTTATTTATGTAGAAAGTCAAAAAAAACCTACAGGTAAACATCAGAATTTAATGAATTTTGGAAGATTGTTGAATTAAAGTTCAACATTAAAAAATCACTTGGATTCTAGATATTAATAATAAAAGATAAAATTATAAAATGTATAATTAAAATAGCATTAATAACATCAAGTGCCCAAAATATAACTAAAGAAAATATGCAAGACTTCCACAGAGAAAATTATTAAGTAAGGAAAAATGTGTAGGGGCATGCCCTGGTGGTTCAGGGGCTATCAGTGGCTAGGGTGTGAACCATGTAAAGTCCAAGGACTTGGGTTTATGACTTGGGACCAGGGGGAACAACTGAAATAAATAAAATAGTTAATAAAAGTGTCCTTCCTTCCTTCCTTCCTTCCTTCCTCCCTTCCTCCCTCCCTCCCTCCCTCCCTCCCTCCTTCCTTCCTTCCTTCCTTCCTTCTTTCCTCCTTTCCTCACTTTCTTCCTATCTTCCTTAAGATAATTCCTCCTCTTCTTTTATTCTGATCGTAAAACAAATATAAGATATCTAAATCAATGAAAGGATATATTATTTTTTATTGATTGGATATTTAATTATTACAAATACGATGAGTACCTCTAAAATAATTTATAAAGTATAAGTCCTCTATCCAAAACATGTTGTGTTTACATGCATAATTGTATATCTAATACATATATATGCATGTAGATATGTATGTATCTACAGATGAAAATGGACAATATGATTCTAATATTCATGTAGAAATGCAAAGTACTACGAAGAACAAAATACTCTTGAATAAGAATGAGGTTAAAGATAAACCATATCATACATCAAAACCTATATATAATACATATAAATCTACTATAAAAGTACAAAAAGTACAATAGTTCAGATAGAAAATGAATGAATATAACTGAATAGAGAACACAGAAACAGTCCCAAATTTATCCATGCACTTCATTTATGAACAACGGTAACTCAATAAAAAAAAAAAAGAAGTTCAATTTTTTAATAACTGCTGCTGGATCTATTTGAGACATGGAGGGAAAATGAAACTATTGCTACTTGATTTGTCACAATAATCATTCCAGGTAGATTATACATCTAAATGTAAAAGGTAAAACACAAATGCTTCAGAAGTTAAAATTGGAGAATATGTGCATAATCTTAGAGTAGAAAAAGATTTCTTAAACAAAAGAAGCACTAACCAAATTTAAAATTATTAATAAAATATAACAAAACTTGTTGGGGACTAAAGTCTACCTTAAGAATATAAACAAACAAGCAGTTTTTCAGAATAAATATAATTGACAAAAGGATAATATTCAAAGTTTACAGTAAATTCCTTTAAATTAATATTAAAAAGGTAGATAACCCAATAGAAAATGCACTAGAAAGTAAATAGAGAAAAAAAAACATAGACCCAGTCCTAGATGCAAACTGTTAAGATCCTGAGTTCACTTCCTTGTCACAGACACAACAAAACTACATCAATTTAAAAATCTACAACTTTGGGGGTGGGGGAGTCACCAGCAACTCCATAGAGAAATAATTCAAAGGGTTAATGATATCAAGAGCTGGCTCTTAGAAAAAATAAAGAAAATTGACAAAACTTTGGCTAGGTTGACTAAAAACAAAAGAGATGAAACTCTAATTAGAATCAGAAATAAAAGGGAAGAAGTTAGAACCGATAAATCAGAAATAAAGAAATCATGAGACTATGCTATGAACAGCTAGCTACATGCCAATAAACTGGATAATGTTGAGGATATAGACAGATTTGTAGAAAGATAAGGCTTGAAGACTGAATCAGGAAGAAATGGAAAACATGAACAAATATATCATAAACAAGAAAACTGAAGAGGTATCAAAATTCTCTCCTAAAATAAAAGCTCACTTTTATCAAATGGCTTCACTAGTGAATTCTACTAAACCTTCAAAGAATTAATATCTATCTCAAATGCTTCCAAAAACTTCAAGAATAGGGAACATTTCCAAACACTTTTTATGAGGCCAACATAACATGGATACCAAAGTGGACAAGGACATTATAAAGAAAGAAAACTGCAGCCCAATATCTCTGATGCATATTGATGCAAAAATTCTCAACAAAATATTAGCAGACTCAATCCAATAGTACATCAAAAGGATCATCCATCAAGATCAAGCATGTTTTTTCCTGGGGAAGCAAGAATGATTCAACATATGCATTAGTGTAATACACCACATCAACAAAAGCAAGGGAAAAATCATGATTATATTAATCAATGTAGAGAAAGTACTTCACAATATCAGCACCCATTCATGATTAAAATGCTACATAAATTTGGACAGAAGGAAAATATCTAACCTCATAAAGGCCATATATGACATATCCACAGCCAACATCATACCCAATGGTGAAAAACTGAAAGTATTTCCTCTGAGTTCAGGAATGACAAAGGTTATTCACTCTCACCACTACTATTTAACTAGAGGTCTTAGCCAAAGCAATTAGGCAAGAAGAAGATATAAAAGGAAAAAAAAAAAAACGAAAGCATATGACATTATTTATGTATATATCTTAAGGACGTCAACAAAAATTACTAGAATTAATGAGTACAGTAAAGTGACAGGCTACAAAGGTAATGTACAAAAAATCTGCTTCATTTTTATAAGCAAAAATACAACAGAGAACGAAATTTTTTAAAATCTCATTTACAAAAAGAGTTAAATATACCCATGGAATATATTTAACAAAGTAGGTGAAAAACTTGTACAATTAAAAACTATAAGATACTGTTAAAAGAAACTGAAAAAAGATACAGAGATGGAAAGATATTCATAAGCAAGATTGGCAAGAATTAGCATTGTTAAATGGCCATCATACCTAAAGGATGAGATGCCGCCTCACACCTGTGAGAATGACTATTATCCAAAGACTGGAAATAATAAGTGCCATCAAGGATGCAGAAAAGGAGAATGCTTTCACACTGTGCGAATGTGAACTGGTGCAACCTTCACGGAAAGCACTATGTAGATTCTTCCAAAACTTAAGAATGGAAATCCTATATTATTCCTTTATACCACTTGTGCATATTTACTCAGAAAACACAAAAACACTAATTTGTAGAGTTATATGCACCCTGTCCCCATGTTTAATGCAGAATTATTTACAATAGCCAAGAACTGGAAACTACCTAAGTGCCCATTATTAGATGAATGAATAAAGATGTGGTGGAATGGAATATTTCAACAACCCTAAAAATAGATTACATCAAGGGAGAACAATTGGACTTAGACAACCTATAAAATCAACATTTATTGATATATTGTTAGTCTCATAGTCTCTTCAGGAATATATGACTTACTCCATTTTCCAGTTCACCTGTACCTCGTCAATTATGTGTTACTTGCCAGTAATTGATTATTTAATGACTAATATCAACAATGAGGTATAGGTGATTGTATTTGTACATAACATTTATACTTGCCATTAGACATTCTCAAAAACTCATTGAGCTCATGTTTCAAAGAGGACTCAATGAATACGTGACCTGTTAAAGTTTGGATTATCCTTAAGGCTAGAGAAAAGGCTATTAACATCATGTTCCATTAGTCATTATAAAATGTAATTTAAACTACAGTAAGGTACTGTCACACACCCTTCAGAAGAGGTAATTAAAAAGTGCTGGAGTGTATATGGAACAAATGAAATTCTCCTGAACTACCAGTGGGAATTTAAACTTGTACAATCATTTTTTGAAAACTGGCAGTGTTCAATAAAGTTGAGCACATGTTGCCTATTATACTTACATTTAGAATATATTATCAACCAAAATGATACCTAAGTATATGAGTTTATATGGGAAATGGTATAGATAAGGCATAAATGGATTCGACAAGCTAAAAAAAGACACTGACAGTCAGACTATAAAGGCATCCTGTTACATGTCCACAGTTAAACCACTAAAATAGTCTAGAGAAAGCTTAAATAATTGAAATTGATTTTTTGGTCATCACTTCAGTGTATACAGACTGAAAACAATGATTTCTATATTCACTGTCAGATAATTATCATCTTATCAAAGAAAAGGAAAATAAAATCTGCTATTTTAATTGCAATATTTCCTTCTCCATTTATTTCCTGTGTATAAATTGTTTTCTAATTTATTAGAATGAACCAATCTATCAACATTTGTACTTATACAGAAGTAAACAGCATGTAAATAATCAAATGTGTTTGAGTTATTTGCTGACATAAACAGACATATACAGGAGGCAAAGTGGTGTTAAAAGTCAGGATAGGTTATCCCCTATAGTTTGGGGATCAGACTTTACAATGGGGAAGGAATACATAGGAGGCTTTTAACTGGTAGCAATACAATGTTCTTTTCCCTTTTTTTTTTTTTTAACCTGAGTAAAGATTGTAAGTATTAATACAGTGATAACTTATATAATTGCACATACTTTTATATCTGTGTGTTTTACTACAATTTAAAAAACTACTAAGAGTGCTTTAAAAGATCAAGGAACTTTGTGGATGTGTTCACTCAGATACGGTGCAATGTTTAAGTATTCAAAAAGTGTTTATCTTTTCAACAGTATTATTTACATATTTTTTCTCTTGCATAGAGAAAATTGTCTCATTTATTAAACAAGCATACAAATTTTTGCATGCTTAATTCTAATATTAAAGGGCAATAGTGACAATCAAAGACACACACTTTAAATGTTTTCAAAAGAACTGGAAAAACCCAAACACATTATTAATAAAAATAATAATGCTTTAAAACTAGTGTCAAATAATTGGATTTACAGACATAGAAAAAAGATAAAACTATTTTCTTACACTTGAAGATGATTAAAATGGCAAGGATGAAATTCACACAATGTTAATGATGATCTATTCACTCCCTTCTATATTTTAGGGACAAATTTATCCAATACAGAGGAAATATCTATGTTCTGCATGCTTAGTTTGATTGCTTTTCATTACAAGTCCTTCACTTGTACTGAAAGTTTGATTCCACAATAATATGGCTCAGTGGTGTAATGAAATGCTGTTATAACACTACAGGAGTTATATCACAATTTCATAGGTTATGCTACAACCGAAAAAAATGTTATTATGATGCACTTAATTGGAATAAAGCTTAATATATATTGCTTGTAGTAATTGTCATTTAATGCCTTCCCACTGGCTTAACACATACCTGAAGGTTATTTCTTTACATGTTACTCTTTGACAACTAATGATGTACTCAATTAATATCCACAATACAGTTTTACGATACTCAGGAATAATATATTAAAGGAAAATATTAATATATTTAAAATGCTGAAATAAACAAGAGGCTATCCCAGATATAAACACATGTATGAGAGAGATGACAGATATATATGAGAGAGATTTCTGTGTGTCTCTGTGTATGCAGCATTTTCCAGAAAACTAATTTTCCCAATTTAATGTACATAAAATCATTTTGTGGCTCTTATTAAAATACATATTCTTGTGCCATGAATACAAAAATTCTCAGTCAGCAATTGCATCTAGAAATATGCCATTTAATAAACTATTTGGGTGAGAGCAAACTAGATTCTGAGAAAAACTGTTCTAAGGATTCAGTTTGTATACACAAATACTGTGCTGAAAATAAGAAGAAAACATGAATTTTCATTAGCATTTAGAAGAAATGCAATAATATTCCTCCAAAAGGTTCATTGCTCATTGGTCAGATTCTTTATTTGTGAAACAATATTAGAACTTGTTTATAATTATTTATCCCTAAAAAGATATTCAAATAATCATATATAAGTAAAAACACAGTTAACAGAAATTAAAAGTTTTTTAAAGTAAAATTTTGAATAAAACAGGATTGTAAATGGGGCATTCTATTTGTTTGGTTAACTGTGACTCAAGGAATCATATAAATGGCATAGAATTGAAGAAAGAGCTTTCTTCCTAATTCTTCATTAGTTTTCTCCTTGACTCTTAAAAGATTATTTATTCTTTATTAAGTTATGAAAAAGTGAAAACATAATGTTTCATCAGGATATTGATACAATCTGATTTTTAAATAACCAAAGAATCTGAAAATAATTCTCAGATGATAATAAAGAAACATATTTGACAAATTTTACAATATGATCTAGTATCACTAGTAAAGATCTTTTTCTTGATGTACATTTATTATTCCAAGCATTCAGTTAAATAAAGCTAATACTTCTTTAACCTATATTCAAAAACATTGTTAATTCTATATCAACTTATTCCCACATTCACAAACCATCACCGACTTCTTTGGGTTATGGATATAGGTCTAATCAGTGCAATTCTGCAAGTTCTTGACTACAAAAGCGAAAACTTCCGGTCAGTGGAGGAATTGTATATCTCACAGGTCTTTGCTCCTAGTTGCTGTCAGAACTCCTAAAACTCTTATAATTTACTAAACGATAAAAGCACTAAGAGTAACTTTTGAACTTTCATTCCAATACTTGATTGTTGATTTTAGTTCCTGACACAAACCTCCCAAGTCTCTCAGAATTTCCTGAGTCATAGCAAAGTCTTTTGTTAACCCTTCCCACCCTTCAGCATTCATAAATACATAATTTACTTTTTTTAACATAGAAATGAGAACCAATCCTCATATACAACCTTCTTTCATAAACAAAAGAGGAAATAGTTTTACTGCTCTTGAAGTCTTACAGCTTTAAAATGGACAAGCTGGCTGATAAGCAGGAAACATTAAATAGGAAAATACAACCAGGGAAGTTTTTTTTATAACTGAATATAAAAACTACATTCAAGCAATTTCTCTCATCTGGTAGAAGACAGAAGTTTCTTCACTTGGGATCCACTATTTATCTCTTCATTTAACTGTTCCTATATATATATACATATATACATATGTGTGTATCTGTACATGGATTTATAAATATAGATATCCTCATCCTATCATTTATTACATTAAAATTGGTAAATGCAAATATTTTTCTAGGAGTTATTCTATTAAGTCAGCAAACTCAAGTGTGAGATCATCATGGGAACCTCCAATTTGTAACCCAGCTGGAAGATCTGTGGGCTAACTAGAGACATACTACCATGCTACTATAGTCACCATCTGAAGTTGGAATTAGCCTCACAAGACTAAATCCTTAATGTGTGGGACCCGACATGAAATCCAAATAGTGTCAAAACTGAGTTAAATTATAGAACATCCAACTGGTGTCACAGAGAACTGCCAGAATGAGAAAAAAGCCCAGGAATCTGGTATCAGAAGTATTCTAATTATGGAAGTAGTATAGAAGTAAAGGAAAGACAATAGAAGTGAATTTCTCCTAAATTTAATAAAACATACATTATATGCAGCCTCTTTTTTTCTACAAGAATTTATACACCATAACTTACTTCAAAAAAAGCTTTTAATATTAATCATTTGCTACAAAATCAGTGTTATAGCTTTAGTTTACAGGAGAAAAGTACAGTCATATTCAAAGCAGTAAGAAAGTTCTAGGAAAAATATGGTTTTAGCTCCATAGATCTCCATAATAACTCTTTCAGATTCCCCGCTTTATTCCAAGTGTCAATGAATGACTTAGTAATTTCTAAAATAAAAAAAAAAAATCAACATGAATAAATTTTGTAATTAGCTCAAATATATTGATTTATAAATGTATAAATTATTTATATAATATTATTCTGAGCATATTAATAGAGTAAGCTTATTTTAAAGCATCCAATAATATTCATATAATATATAAAAATAAAGAAATTTTAGTGCCCCTCCAGCACAATGTAGATCAGCTGAGGCAAAAGTCACAATATTAACTTTGGTGACCACCATTATAAAGTTACCTACTGAGTCCCCCAGTTTTCTTTCCTACTGTTCTAATTCAACCATAAGAAATATCTCTTGAAGAACAATTTTGTGAATCATCTCTATACTTTAACATTTTCTTCACTATATGATTCACCATATTATTCTCTATTATCTCTGGAAATATAAACTATTTCAAAATTTTGCTATTTATTGATCCTTGTCCAATAACATTTGGGGCTTGTAATTTTTTATTTTTTTTTAATTTAAGAAAAATATTTGGTTAAAAGTTTTATAACTCTTTGTCTTATAACTATTTTAAGGATGAAGTTCTGGGCATCATAAGTGAACTAAATAAAGAGATTAGAAAAAAAAACATATAAAAGATGCTGGAAAATTACAATAATTTTTCTTTGGAAAGATAAAGAGAATATAAACAAACCCACCTCCTATGAGAAAGTATGTTAACATACAAATAGAGCAAGGAATGATTTACTATAAATGTCCCACCCAATGGAAATCCATCTTATGCTAGGCAAATGTGCTAAAACGAATCCTTAATTCCTAAATTCTATATAATCAAATTATTATGTGCAATCCCTTTAATTATTCCATAAAAATTATGTAATATAAAGACCTTCATAGCTCAATAATGCTACCAAAGCTAACTTCTTCCAATAATGTATCAGACAGATGTTTTATCATCTGGCAACAGATGGAAGTTTTAACTGGCACTTAAGAGTCTTTAGTAACTCAATTATAAATCTTCAAACACTAAAATTATACTCACACTGCAAAATACTGACATTACGAGAGACCCTCTAAAATTGACTATCTTCCCACCATTCCAAATCCTCCAATAGCAAAAGCCTGTTTCCCTCCTTAGGTTCAATGTGGGATGTAAGTCCCTTGAATATAAGAGCAGCCAGAATTTCGTGCATTATTTAATTCCCCCCACCACTACCCTTTCTCTTTCTCTCCAAGAAAACATTGCTCATCAAGAAATTCAAACAGATACACATACATAACACAATCTTACACTACAATGTGATACCATTTTTAACTCGAATATATGTATTAGGATAGAAAAGCAAAACTACCATAACTGATATTGTTTAATTATAAAATAAATAGACACATACTTCAATTGTATAATAGTAGTGATTTGTTATTAAGGTCTTACCACTTAAGCAATGCATTTATTCTAACAAACTTGGAAAAGACAGCGTCCTAATACTGTTTTGAAATACTACATATTAGGTCATCATTCAAATTTCAGATATGGCTTCGGATGGTAAAATTACTTACTGTTACCACAAATTAGTTTCATACACATTATCTATCAAATTTTAGTATGTAAGTTGACTTGCTTATCAATGTCAAATTCTATTTTTATTGCACTGTTTAGTGTGGCAAAAAAATTCAATTATGTTGTAAAATTAGAATTACATAGTTTAAAAGTGCATAAAACAAGTTTACATAAATGAATATGGCAGAATTAAAAATTGTTTAACCTCCTATTCCTGGACTCACAGTTAGAACTAAATTTCCCAGACACCTTGTAGATAGTTAGGTTCAGGCCAACTATATGAAAAAGCACTAGCTAGTTGCATAGAGACACATATCTCTTTTTGAATTAGTGTTTCACATATATATGAAATATTCAGAAGCAAATTACCTGGATCATATGGTATTTCTCTTTGCAATTTTTTGAGGAATCTCCACACTGTTTTCTACAGTTGTTCTAACAGTTTACATCCCCAAAAACAGTACTAAAGTTCTTTCTCCACATTCTCATCAACATTTGTTACCTCTAACTTTTGATAGCAATCATTCTAACAGGTGTAATATGCTGTCTGATTTTGATTTGTAACTCCCTAAAGAGATTATCCTTTGCCCATGGCATTCTTGACATCTTTATTAAAACTCCATTCATTTTATATATGTCCTTTTATTCTGGAGTCCTCTACTCTGTCCCTAAAGGATCTTATTCTATGTTTGTGTTTTAAGTCAATACCATATGGTTTTGATTAGTATTGCTTTGAAATATAGTGTGAAGTCAGAATTGTGATACCTTCAAATTTGTTCTTCTTGATCAAGATTCTGAGTCTTTTGTGGTTCTTAGAATTTTAGAATTTTTTTCATTATATAATGAAATTTTGCTGGATAAAACATTATTTGTCAGAAATTTTTTCTTTGAATACTCTGAATCTATTACCCTACTCTGCTAACTTGCCAGGTTTGAGAACCTTCTGATAATCTTATTGAGGTTTCCTCTCATGTGATGTCTTTTTTTTCTTTAACTGTTTTCGAACTTCTCTCATTATATTTTCTTCTAATTTTTTTATTTTTATTTTGGGCAAAAAACCTTAATTACTTTGTGTCTCAGTTTCAAAATTAAAAAAGGGTTACTGTGAGGATGAACTATTTTATATATTTATGAAGTGCTAAATTTTGCCAAGCTCATAGTAAGCATCCAATACATGTTAATTTACTATATTTGCTTTATATTTGGTATTACCCAATATCCTAAGAAACATATTAAATTACCTCAAGTTCATCTCTGTTAATGTTTTATGAACACTTAAGTTCAAACTATTCGTGTTACAAAGGCATCGGTCACAAGTAAATGGCATTTGATGTTCTCAATGTTCTCAGTGGAGCTGTCACAGGATAGGACAATATTACAGTTCTTCAGTGATCTTATTTTCCTTATCTACTAACCTGAACAACTCAGTGATAATTATACTTTCTAAAAGCAATATTGTCTGTGAATGAAATCCATCTCATTACCATGTAACCTACTTATCTATTATTGTTAATTGTTATATAAAGACCCTGATATCAATAATATCTTACACAATTAGCATGTTTTAGTTTAGTATAAAGGTTACAGATGATGACAGATGATGAGGTCTGCCAAAAAGAAAATGTGAGTGAACCCAAAAGGAAAGAGTTATGCCTTCTCTCTTGTAAATATTCCCTCTAAAATGCTTGTCACACTGAATTGGTAAATTCAGTATATATTACAGCGTTAAATTTGGGAGGGGACACTATATAATGTGATATAAGGGAAAAATGGAACTATAAACTATATAAATTCTGGTAAAATATATGTTTCACAAAGTCTTGGGATTAAGATTATTAACTAACGGTATTAAAACAAACTCACCAGTAATTACGTATTAGTCAAATTGATGTTTGTCTTTTAAAAAAATTACTCCATTATCACAATAAATACACCTACCCAAGAAATAAATCCAAAGGGAAATGGGTGCCATGTTGGACATGGAAATCTAAAGTGCAAGTCAGCATTGCCTCACATGAACAGACTCCTTGCATTCTGTGCTGTAATGAATATTATCACAATTAACCCATTTACCTGAGTTCTTCCTTGACTAGGAACTTCCCTAAAATGGTATAATCTACTATATTAATCTAGCAAACAAATATTTCCTAAGCAATTGCCATCAAAAAGCCATACTTGAATTGTAATAAAACCAAATAAAAAATGGTATCTTTAATATTTCCAATCCCGTTGAAAAAGTAATTGCTATGTGGAGATATTTTATAAATAAGACTTTATTAAAAGAATTAAAATGGATAGCATAGGTAAAAAATCTTATATGAGTTCAGAAGAGGGAGAGAGTTAAAATATAATATCAAAGAAGTAAAATTGGAGTTGGATACAGAAAATGCTTGATTTTTATCAGATGAGAGGAAAAGGAAGAGTTTCTAAGTATGTAAGAATATGAGTCAAGTCATAGTGGATGTGTAAGATAACTGTTTACAGAAGAGGTCATTTCAAATGAGCACAAGGTTGTAAAGGATCTGGAACGGACAATAAAGATGTATGAACTATTTCTAGTGCACAATTAGAAAAAAAATCACCCGAGGTTTTTTATCACAAACGTTGTATCAGAAAAGGAACAGTTTTAAAACACAGATTTAAGAAAGGGTTTCAAGTCAAAGTAAGAGCAAATAAGATTTCTATGTATCTACATTAGTCCATTACCTCTGAATAGATCAGGATCCCCAGATGGTAAGGTATTTGTATTAAGAGTTCTATGAAACTTATTCGAGTAAAAAATGGGTGTAATTAATTCAATTTATTATGCCATTTTCTATAACTATCTAAAGGTAGGAACATCCAAAGGAATAGAAGAAAAAAAATGAAAACTAAAGTACAAAACAATAGTCAGGAATTTGTTAAAAAGATCAGAACCAAAAGAAGAAAAGGATGCTCTGGAAAGGCATTAAATGAAGAGTCTAATTCACAAGATAAGGCAAGGCAGTAGAGAGAGAACTGTTCTTCATAATTAATCAAAATTCAGTCTCACTTTAGTCTTTAAAAAAAAAAAATCATTTAAGTACAAACATACTTGTATCTCTGACCATTGATATCTGTTGTTTCTCTTTAGACAGATGACTCATTGGTAAATTAATTATTATATTTTTTTTTTTGTCAAGAATCCACTCTTCCTGACACCAAAACATCAGCCTTGCTAAAATATTTGACAGGTTATGGTCAGGTCTGTTCTAGGAAACATGGTACCAAAAGTAATATAACCAAAAATTATATAAGTGGGTCAGAAGTAAATTTCTTAATTTGAGAGTAGATAGTCTAGAGTAACTGACATATGCTCTTACTATCCCTCTAAAGGGCAAGGAGCTTCTGGTTTTTTTCCACCTCCAAGTTAGCTCTCTTTTTTTCCCTTATTAGGACCAGGCTACGATAGTTTTCTGACTAGGAACAGTACTCTCTTCTATGAAGAACTAGGAAAGGGATGAAGGAAATTCAATCATTCATTTTTTGTTTACTCATTTAAATTCTCGTGTAATATATATTATTGTGAATTTTTTCTTCCCATACTAATCCAAGAAGAAAGCAATCTTAAAAGAGTGACACATTGTCTTTCTTGCAAGATTTTGCATTCAAACCAGACCTTTATGGTCTGGCCTAGCTCAGCCATATATTCTACTTTGTCAGAGTGAAAGGAAATAAAGAGAAGTGAAGTAATGACAATAACTAGAGTTATTTTAATTGCCAACAAGCAGGCCACAAACAAGGAATTTACCAAAGAGCTGATTTTCATGCAGTGTTACTCATCAGCCTTCTCAAAGCCATTTTCTTTCTATTAAACAAATGATGCAAGATGTACTGAAATTGGTCATGACATAACCTAGAAAGGTAAGCATTAGCTCAAGCTAGGTTCAGAAAATCACCATGAAAAGAAAGAAAGATGAGCATGAATCACAGAACATTCTTCATTGGAGAAAGAACATGATAAGAGGCAAAGTAAAGCTCAAAGATTAAGGAAGCTAGTAAGACAGTTTATTGAGAGTGGTGTTAGTATAGATCATGAAAATAGAAATTTTATCCTTGTTGTAGAGAACCTTAGAATGTGAAGAATAAACTCAGCAGCTCTATAAGTAGGCAGTTTCTTCACTCAATCCAGTGTTTCTTTTTGTATACGCCATAAAGTTTTCTCTTCCATTGCCTATAGCACAATGAATTACCCTCTTATACTGGTAGTAGAAATTTTATACTTTTTTTAATCCTGATTTAGTTTTAATCTTATTGATTCCTTAAGAGGTTTAATATGCATGATAATTTATTTTACAATGCAAAGAAGGAAATAAAGTGGTGTTAGCTCCTCAGAAGAAAAGGAAGTTAACCTTGTGATACATGAGAAATAACTTAACTACTGTAAAAATGCCCACTTGAGGTCCACTGGTGTCCGTTCTATCTATTTAAAATCATATTTTAGGGAACTGCACTCTTACTCCCCCATTCCATTTGTCTCTAAGTTGCCAAATCAAACCATCTGTAATAAGGGTAATTTAGTGCCTTGCAGTGATATTTATTTGGGGAAAATAAACACCAGTTCCAAATTCATCATTTCATAGAATTAGTGAAAAAAAATCATTTGAAGATTGTCATATAGAATTTCAAGCATGCTCTATCACCTACTTTAGCTTATTTCTAATATAGATCTATATACACACTACATAAAATATATATAATTTAAATATGATTCTGTATTATTTTTAAATCTCCCAAGATTATGCCTAATTAGCCCAATGACTACCTGCCAATATTGTTTTTTTTAAAGTCAAGGAAAAATAGGTAGTTACATATGTACCATTTCATGAAAGCCACCTTCCATTTAATGTCCACTTCTTTAGAATAGCTCTGAGGGAAACAACTCCATTTAAATGAATTGCTTAAGCATGCTTTATTCAGTATCAGTGATTTATTTCTTGTAGTTCTAATGACTTCTTTCAAACATTCTTTCTTCAAATAACATCTTAGACCCCTGGGTTTTGTGTAGAGCAATACTACATGTAAGAGAAAACTCATGATGTCAAAGGACTTTCAACCTTTAAGAAAAGAAAAAGCTGGAAAATAATGAATGAACTACAGATACTCTTTGATAAAGTCTTGTGAATATGTATCCAAAGACCTGTGTCTGGGGAATAAAAATCAGCAAATTCTACAGTGAGAGGTTCTGAGGCATAGAATGTCAGCCCGAAAAAGCTTCATAATAAAGTAGAGTTGGAAAGGGACAATATTAATATATCTGGAGATATATATCTCCCATGTTCCTGTTTACACAATTCTCAGTCCTGATTTATAAATTTGCAGCATTTTCTAAAAACAAAATTATTGTAACAAGTGCTTCACAAATAAATATTGTAGGCCCTCAGACTCATGAATTTGTAAACTTTTTTCCTACTGTGCATAATGTATAGAATATCAAGAAAATATGTACATATCCATATAGTCTCACCTCTCCCCCGCGAATAAATCTCAAATTAATTTTAAAAGACAAGATCTCAACTCTAATTTTAACAATACTTCATATTACTCTTTCACTTCTTCAAATGAGTCTTTGAATCAGATCAATTGTTCTGAATACCATAAATAAATGTAAATGTTTTCCTAATTCAGAATTATTAAAATATAAAATCATTTTGCAGAAATGCAAAATGCTCTCTCATTTATTATCTAAAATATTTCTACAACTTTGAATCAATTGGAAAAATATTCATTTATAAATATTTGATTTTTTAGTTTTAGAAAAGGCAAAGGACATTTGAATTATATTTTATAAAGTGACCAATATTGTGTTGTGTTTTGATTTGATTTCTTACGTTTTGTTGTCGAACGAGGAATGTGCTCTACGGAAATGAGCTATTTTCTGGCTGACATGCTCTGAGCAGGTTATAAGAATTCCTTATATCAAGAAAAGAAAGATATTTCTTCTTACCTTGCATTTGACTTCCGGCTGAAAAAAGCAATACTTAGTATAATAATAAGCCCTTGAATTCCTACTTAATCATGTTTCCTTTATTTAAACTCTAGCCTAAGGCTCCAGATATGTGGAAAAGTTCTCTCAGATCTCTGATGTACTCCTGTACAATTGTTTAGCAGTATTATCTTGAGTCTCATGTTGGGTCCCACGTTAACTTGGAAGAATAGAAAGTCAATGAAAAGATAGAGATTTGTCCATCTAAGGAAGTAATCCTGACAGAAAATAACACAGCTTGAAATAGATTTTCATTTTAGAAAGGTCACTTCTCTGATATCAATAGTTACAAAATTTTCCATTGAAAATTACAAAAAGTTTCACGTTGTTTTGTTTTGTTTTTTATCTCTTAGATATGACCCAGAACTGAGGCACCAGTCTTGGTTTATGTTCCTTTAGGTTTTTAACTTTCTATAAAGTGAAAGCAATTAAGTAAAATGTAATCTATTTTATTTGTCAAAGAAATCATGAGACAAAAGATTCTTAAAATTCGTCTTTTACTTTAGTTTGTCAGAGTGGAAAGAGAATGGGCTTGGAGGCAGGCAGAATTTTATTTTTATATTATCATTATGTGGTACTTTTAAGTATAAATAATGTGACTGATTCAGAATGCCTTATATGCATTTTCAATATAAAATTAATAAAAATAAATTTAAAAATCCAATAGCAAAATGTTTATATTTTGCTACAAAAAACAAACAGCAGAATCTTGAATTTAATCACCAGGATAAGGGAAGGTCTCAAGTGACCTTTGTATCTATGTATTCCTAGAGAGGAAGAATCTTAGCTTCTATTTCTAAAACATTCAAGTCTATATGTTAATGCTAAGTACAGACCTCAGGTCTCAGTTTTATATAGTCTTTAATTAATATATACGCATAGAATGTGTACATTTCCTGAGTGTTTCTCTGATTATTTATAGAGAATTTGACACAAATGGAAAACTTGTACATTCATCTAGTCAGTCATTCCATCTAGTCAAAAAATGTGTTCATGTAAACACACACAATACACTACACACACAACACACATACTCACTAACTTAATGATATTGCTTGGGTGGAGGCAAAACCATTTAACTAGATGCATGACCAATTAATCAATGTTAATTTATTTTAATAAGAGTAGCCAGGAAATGAAAGCCCTATCTATGCTTAGGTTTTTGTCACCTAAATACACTTTCAGCCTGTCAATATTATACAAGGATGCTCAATGTCATTGGCATTATTGTTATTCTTCTGTGCTTCAGAAGGTAATTTGGAAAAGAGATATCATTTCCCAAGGTCATAAAATCTCATTGCTGCAAAAACTTAAGCAGTCTAGGAGACAGCATTAGGATGTAGAATCATATTCCCAGGAGCCTTAATAATGCAAATTGTGGGGTGTTGTAGTGACCTTTTAGCTATACCTATAACTTCCAGGATACAGACTGGGAAGCAGACAAGCAGAATGTTTAGCCTGCTGCTGACCTTGAGCTAGTTACTCATTCACTAACGCACTATTTTAATTCAGCACTGGCATTAATACTTGAACTTAGAGTAGGAACAGGGACATTGCATGCATATAAAAATGATTAATTTCAGAATTCAATTAACTGATAAACTGTTTCTATTGTTTCTTTCAGTGTTTTTCTCTCTCGTTTTAAAATTAAGTTCTTATTTTATAATTTTCATTCAAATTGCTCAAATCAACCTTTTAAGAAAGTTTTTCTTAATGGTATCTGTTTTTATCAACTGATAGCAAATTTCTGTTTATTCATTCAAAAATATATATTGACTACATCCTGTATTTAGAACATGCTAAACACTGGTGATATCACAGAGGTTTAAAAACTATTGAAGATTTTCTATTTTCATTGACAAAAGCAAGTTAGTGCAAAAGGATGTGATGCTGAGTATAAATTCTAGTTTAGGAAAAGTGATCATAAATCTCCAAGGTCAGGGAAGACTTTAAAGCAATGTGGAAAATATCCCCAACACACAGAAGTGAATTAAAAAAAGGGAAAGAGAAGGAAGAAAAATTATGTCTGGGGGCCACTGAGGAAATCAATGCCATTGGATCAGATGGCTAGCCTCAAGATCATGGAAAATAAGATTATAAAAATATATAAGGAATAGATTACAGAACATCCATAAAAGGACAGAGAAGAATAATTATTTCAATCATTTAATCAACAGGTAGTCTGGTAATATGATTAAACTTTTATTTCCAGAGTCATTTGTGAGTGACTTTGCACATTAGCAGAGTTCTATACGTTCTATACCCCACTTTCACAGCCATTAAGGAAAAGGAGGGCATCCTTCAACTCGAGAGAATGACTGTTGCTCACTACTGGAATGGCCTCAGAATATAAACATCATTAAATCACCAACATTTTAAACACACTGTAAAACCTACTCTAATATGTGAAATATGGAATTGTTTCCTCATTAAACCATTGCATTCTAAGTGTACCAAATAGTTTTATATTAAAACTTCAGGTTAAAAATGTCTTATTCCTAGAAAAATGGTTTTGACCTTATATGTGCTTCTCTTTCAATGTTTGAGGCAGCATTAATCTAATTAATAAATTAACATTTTAAATCGGAGAAAACTTTAAAATCAAATTTGAATTTTTCGAATACCATAATATATGTGCTTGGTACTATGTCAGGTACTGAAAGTTTTTCAGTCTCCTGTGGAATAAGTCTTACTGATGTCATCTCTCTCAGTTTAGATAAGGAACTCGAGTTTAAAAAACAAAACTTCAGTCAAGATCACACACACACACACACACACACACACACACACACACACACACACCACTGACTGAGGTGTGTCTATTCTCCTGAAACTTACATAGTCTTGCAAACTAATGACCTATTAATACAAATATTTAAATTAAAAGTTTTTGTAAAAGCTGTAGTAACATATCTAAAATCACATAAAAGGAAAGTAATGAAATTAGGAATTGGACCCAGATACTATGACATTAAATCTTACATTCTTTGAATTTCACAAATCTGTTTTTTTAGCAAAAGTTTAATGAATAGAGGCTAAATAGGAACATGATACTTGAAAAATTATGTTAGAGAATCCTTAGTGTAAGGGTGGAAAGATACTTGGAAGTATGCCTGAGGAATTAAAGGACTAGAAAATTGTTATGAGAATGTAGAAAAGATAAACTGATGAATCTAGTCATTTGATCACTCATTCATTCAAAGAGCATATAATCTACAGGCAAGGCAATGAATAGATACAGGGTTACTGTGATTACAGCATATAGATGGTTTCAGGTCTGTGATATCTCATACAATGACAGAAATAAGGAATAAATGCAAGCAAGTCAGTTGCAAGGTAAAAATTAATTCTAATTTAACTATGTTAAATTGATGTAAGAATGATTTATATAGAATAAGTAGCTGTCAATTCAGTACTGCAGTTCAGAAGAGGTGTCCTATCTAGAAATAAATGAGAAATTTATATGGTGATCCAACTTAAAATCATGACTATAAATCCAATCACAAAAGATTATATATTGTGTGATGCCAATTGAAAGAAATGTCCAGAACAGGCAAATCTATAGAAACAGAAAGTAAATGAGTAATTGCCTAGGGCTGAGGGGATAATGGTGCAAGTTGCAAGGTGATTTCTAGGGGCACAGGTTTCTCTTTGTCCCCATCCCCTTAAGGGGATTTGATAAGAAATATTTTATAAAAATAATTATGGTGATATTCTATGAATATACTAAAAGCCACTGAATTACATACTTCAAATAAGTGAATTGTATGGTATGCGAAGTATGTCTTAATAAAACTGCTAAAAACAAAGCCATAACTATAGATAAGATATCAGAGGAATACTATATAAAATTCAAAGTACCAATAAGACTCTCAAGAAATTATTATGATTAAAGGATAAAAAGAACAAAGTAGATAGGAGATGATCAATTAATTCAGAAACTTCACTAAGAAAATATTCCAGATTTAAGAACTCAAATATGAGTAAGATGTTTTATAGTATGCATAAGAATACTTGAGGTATCAGAAGCTGACTTACTTTCAGGTAGATAAGGCATGAACAAATAGAGTAAGTAAGGCAATGAGTAAGTAAAGCAAATGATAAAATCAAAGGATTTTAAATTAGAATAAAGTCCAGAGTTTTGAACTCTTCATAAAGCAGTGAAAATTAATATAGGAGGCATTCATTAAATCACATAACCAATCATTTCTTGGATATTAACTATACAATGGTAAAGAACAAAAATCTTAACACCTTTCCTATAGAACTTATAGCTGACTAGCAAAAGTGGCTATTTTATAATCACTGATAAAAACACAAATTTTTGGGTGTGCGCTGGTGAAGTGGTGGTTAGTCTATTGCCCCTGAAGATGTTTAGAGCACATACTACTAAGTTCGAGTCCCAGGTCCCAGGTTCTAAGCAAAGGAAGTGCTTAAAATAAGAATTATGATGCAGAAAAACTATCATAGATGAATTATGATGCAGAAAGACCATCAGAGGATGACTGATTGAAAAGGCTACATTGAGAAAGCAGTATGTCATTGCCATTTAAGAATTAAGAGTTAAGTAAACAAGTATTTGGAGAAAATTTGTACAAATGATCAGAGTGCCCTGTGTTTGGAGTATGTGATAACAAACCATGTAGGGTCAAACAGGTGATATCAGAGATTGTTGGTATCCAAAGAACAATGGGAATGAGCAAAGGATTTTAAGAATGGGAGACTAGGCAACATGATCAAATTAACATGTGTAATATAAGAACTAATTGAAGACCCAGTGAGTGAAGGCAAATAGTTAAGAAGCAATAGTATCATTCAGGCAAAAGATCATAATAACTCTGATAAGGTGATGGTGATTATTCTGGAGATAAAGAATAAAGAGACAAGTTCAAGTGATTTTAAGTGGAAATTATGGAAAGATTTGTTAAAGCACTGAATAAAAGGTGAAAGGATAGTAAGAATAGGTCAACAGGTATATTCCTGAAATTTTGGCTTATGCCATTGGATGGTGCCATTTTTTTTTACATAAGTAACAATGGAAGGGGTAGGATAGAAAGAGAAGAACAATGAGTTCAACTTTCATCCCGATAGGTGGCAATCTAAGTACTGAATAAGAAGGAGGAAATAATGAGTGAAGAGTGAGAAGGTAAGAAATCCTGGGACTGTCCTTAGATAAAATGAAAAGAAAAGGGAATGGACTGAGATACAGAAAAAAAAAAAAAGGAAATAAATGGAAAATGTTTTAACATGAAAACCCAGGAAAGGAAGTTTTCGAAAAGAAGGTGACCACAAATTTTTAAATAATCCTGGGATAACGAATGAGTTATTACTCTAAATAACCACTAGAATAAGGAGTAGAGGTCACTGGTGACATTATTGAGTGCTGTCTCGGGGCAGTGAAGGGGCAGGAATGCAAACTATAATGGCTTAAGATGGGAGTGAGATATAGTAATACAGTAAAATTCTGAGAAAATAAAAATGATAATTCTTAAACATATTTGTTGTTAAAGGAAGGAAACTAGATAGTTGCTATGGGAGTAGATGGTAAACTAAGAATTTTACTCATGTGTTGTTTGATTTTTAATAGTACCAACGTGAAAATATTTTTTAATTTAGTGGGGAAAAGAACTCCTAAAAAATGTACAGCATTATTTACAATAGCCAGGATAGCTTAAAGTTGAAAACAACCTAAGATTCTATGGACAGAGATGACTGGAATGCTACTTAGTTATTAAAAATAAAAGTAAATTCTGTCATTTACAACATGGATTGATGTAGGTAGAGGGAAATATACTTCATGAAATAAGTCAGATGGAGAATGATAAGCACTATATGATTTCACTTATGTGTAGGGAAACCAAACAGATGAACTAAATTAACAGAAACAAACTTTCCTACCCTAAGTCCAAATTAGTGGTTATCAGGGAAAGCGGAAGAGTATGCGCACATTGGATTAAAGGAGTCAATTTTATGGTGAAGGATAGAGGTGGACTGTGTGTGGTGAACAAAATGTTTTATATGTAGACATTGATTCATAATGAAACTTAAATAATATTACAATACAAAGTTACTTCAATAACAAATACGATAAATATATTTTAAAAAAAGGAAAACTTGAGTACTTAAAATAAAGGCTAGTGACAATTCCTAAAAGTGAAGATGGGAAATAAAATGCAAAACACAGATATTGTCCTTAATATTGGCTTTAATTCTTTGAACAACCAGGGTTGTTTAAGACATTTATGTACCTGTGGGTATGTGGAATGTGAATGTAAATTTTCATTTAATGACAGAAATTGTGATCAGAAAGATTAGGTAAAAGTGTCCTTAATATTTCTATGCAAGCGAAATCAGAGTCAACCATAGAGAAGAGATTAAGGAGGTGTACAGTGTTTGCAATTACAACTTTGTAGAAGATAAGCAATAAGAAGATATGAAAAGAAAAAGGACTACTAAGCAGCTACATAAATTCACTGAATTTTGAAAAACTGTTTGTATATTTCATCTACCAAGTTCACAATGGTGACCAATATTCCCAGTTAAAATTTGCTTAATTGTAAATAAATATAAATAAAGATACTCAGTTCATGACCCAACTTTATTTTTGTCTACAGAGCTAAGAATAAAAGCCTGGAAACCTAGATGTAATGGAACTAGAAGTTATCTTTTGTCATAATCTTTTAGTTTTTTTCTGACAAGAATGTAACAAAATTATATATTTCTAATAACTGAAATGTTGATTTAATATAAAAACTTTTCAGTATTGAACATTAAATAATTTAGAGCCATTAATTCTACAATGCCCTTATTATATCATATTGTACAAGAATGTGGCATTTTCCTTCTCTTTATTGAAAATTGATTAAAATAATGTAATTATGTGAATGTTATTTATTTTATAAACTTAATCTTTTTTTATAGTCATATATGTCACTTTTTGTGGCATTTACATTGGACTTTGAAGAATAAGCAGAAACATAAAATACATTAAAATTAATGTAATCCAAAAAAGGTAAAGTATATAAATCTACATGAACATAATTCGAAATATCTTTTGCACTATGCCTTAGCTCACTTGGGCTGCTGTAACAAAATACTATAGATGAGGTAACTTATAGAAAACAGAAACTTTTATCTCACAGTTCTAGAAGCTGGGAGAATCTGGGAGAATTTGGGAGAATCTTAAATCAGGGGGCCAGCATGGGTCAGGTAGGTACACTCTTCCAAGTCACAGATTTCCCATAGCATCCTCACAAGGTGGAAACAGCAAGCTAACTTTCTGGACCTCTTTGATAAGGGCACTAATCCTATTAATTGGTACTCTGCCTTCATGACCTTATTCCTTCCTAAATTCCAATGCACCCTAATACTATCACATTAAGCATTAGATTTCCAATATATGAATTTGGGGGGTATACAAACATTCAGCAAACAGAAGATTATAATGTATGTTTTTACCTATACCAGTTTAAATACAAAAGGCAGCTTCATTTCTTAAAGTCAAGTAAATTTAAATTTATTGTGCTATACCATTTGCAGGAAGCCACCATGGCTGATGCAGAATCTAATGTGCTAATTAGGTGGAAGATCTTCTCTTCTCTAATCTTTGCCCATTGAAAATAATTATGACAAAATAGGAGCAAATCACATCTGTCAACTACTAAAGACTGTGATAATATTCAGGCTAAAAATTCTTTTGCAAGTGTTATCATATTCCCTGGACAATTTGGAAAGTCATAGTGATATTTTCCTATCTAGAAGCATTAAATTGCTTCATAATTGACCATTACAGTAAAAAGATACATGAGCCAATCTGTACGTTCTGTATGGCTACTACAGTTGGTCAAATAGGAAGCAGGTCTAAATGTAATATATTCCTTCATTCCCTCCTAAGAAGCATATTCAACTATTCCAGAAAGATGCCACCACTAGTTTTTATTCTCTCCATAAACTGTAAATTTCTTCATTCCAGAAACTGCATAAACTAACTTCTATCACATAAGATTTTTATTGCAAAGTCTAGATATAAGCATTTGTATTGAACTCTTTTTGAAACTTCAACTATATAAAATTATTATTAAAAATTTTCATGGAAGACAGTGATGACTTGATCTCTCCTAGTCACACATCTTAAATTTCCCCTTAAATAGCACAGAGAAGTGAAAAAAAATATTGAAAGAATGAGAATAGAACTTAAATCTTCACTCAAACAATAACCTACTCAAAAACTCAGTCTAGTGAACCCAGTGAATACTCTACCACAATGATGAGTGCTATCTTTAAATATCTGACAGACCATTATTCAAAAGGTATTAGACTTAATCTATGGTGACTCCAAAGGTCTTTCTGATTCAAGATAAGGATGCTTCCTAGATATCAATTCTAAAAGAACTACTTCAAAGAACTAATGACATCTTCCATATTCACAGAATGTCACACTAAGGTTCTTGTGACTTGGAGAAATAAGCTAAAAATGGAGTGCTGCAGATGACTTCTGTGTTCCATTTCAATTATGAGATTTTCTGATTCTGTGAGATTAAACCTCAATTTCTTCATCTGAGAAAGAAGGCATTATAGTTAAGGGGTAAAGCAGTCAAGTTTAAAATTGAAATAAGTGAACGAAGAGAGAAGGTATAAGCACTATTTTATAAGCCCCACTAGGTACCTCCACTATAAAACCTTTGTTTTCAAGTTTTACTAATGCTTGTTCAGGCTTTCCTTAGGCTGACTATATAATTCCTGGGCTCACCTCTATAGCACTGTTAAATTAGAGGGGCAAAACCTCAATAGTAATTTGTTTTTTTGGTTTCGTATCTCAATATTATTGTCAAACATCCAAATTTATTAAATTTTGTCAGTGAATATTTTTATTTTTTTCTACTGATTTCACATTAAAAATATATACAACGAAGTATTTTCAAACTTCCCATTTAATCTGAAATGTGTTTTAATGCAATTTGACTACAAATTATATTCCCCTACAATTGTCATGAGATGTTCAGATGTAGAATAATTTTATTATGGGTTACAATATGTTGAAACAGCATATTTACCGTTTAAAAGTATAATAGTCTCATACACATAAATATCAGGATTTCTTATAAACTTTTTGGTATAATAGCATATATATCTATATCTATATAAATCATGCTGACAGCAGTCCTTTAGAGCTGAATATAAATATCGGTAGTATTAAGATGATAGGTTGAGGAAATATGTATTACTTCTAGTTCAAATTCTTTGACCTATCCAAGCTTTGACACTTCAGATGATATTGACCAAAAAGAAAGCCCAAAAACACAAAGGATCCACTGTAATCTTGCCCAATGCTTTTCTTCTAAAAGTTACCTAATTTTTAAAATAACATTTTTATCTACAAACTCAAGGAAAATAATGTATCCTCTAAAATTAAAGTTGACAGTAAAATTAACTGTACATGAAGATCTTATTAATGCTTGCTGTTTCTTTACCATAATTTAAGACATTTAACTTCCGCAAAGGAACAACTCATGCTGTCTGTCCATTTTAGACTGTCCTTTTCTTCTCTGTCAGCCTGCCAGCTGTTACTCGTTCTACAGGCCTACTTTGAACGTCAATATAGTTCAGTTTACTGCAAAAACTTTGGGGATAATTTCTTCGTCACCTATGTTTCTAAACAAATTATATTTATCTGTAAAAACGTTTTGTTTCTAATTTAGAAACATTTAGGACAAATCATTGGTAACTATTTATGTGACAGTGCAATGAATTTTATGATTTACCGTCATTTCACTTTTCCTGACAATTATTCTCTAGAAAATGATAGCATAAGAAAATATAAACCAAATATATTAATTTTCTATTCATATATAACAAATCACCACTGATTTGGTGATTCAAAAATATTTATTATAGCATAATATCTGCATGTCAGGCTCATTGTTTAGTGTCTCAGAGAGTTGATATCGAGTGGCCCTCATAGACAACCTGAATATGCTTCTTCAAGGAAAGCAGGATTGCACATCTCTGACTTTTGTCTCTAACCTCTACATTCCTTATTTGAAGCTTACTTGATTATCCAGGACATTATCTTTCATGAACTCAACTGATTACATCTGAGACATCACTTTTGCAATATAATATGGCATGATCATAACAGCAACATCTTAATATAATCATAGGAGAGAGTAGTGAAGAGTTCTGCATCAGCAGATAAAAACATTCTCATTGTTTAGTATTAGTATTTTAAGATAATATTATAAAGAAGAAGGGCTTTTCATCTAAAATGGAAATACAAAGCATAGTTCTACAGCTACAGGTAGTTACTACTACAGTTAGTTAGTTTCAATATTATCTTTAAATTCACCACAGATAACTCGCTCCGTCATTGCCAATATTCTGGGTAGAATGCTCTGAACGTTTCCCCTTTGGTACATTACTGCTTAGGTATCAAAAACTTGCCTAATATATTTAATATTGTCCAGGAGATTCTTCTTCTGGCAAAAGTCAAAAATGTTAACTAGTTTATTTTATTTAATTTTAGCTCCATATAAAGTAGTGTCGATATAGAAGATACTGCTATTTTTTTTTATTAGAATATAAAGGAAATATAAGCAATAAGAACTTGCTTGCTAAAATATAGGACTGTTTCTCATACCTTATCTGTCCAGACAGCAGAAGTTTCTCAAAATAAAAAGCAGAATCTAGGCAAAGATTAAATTCAGAAATCTTTGCATAAAATATTGACTCAGGATAAAGTTCAAATTGAGAGAACACTAGTAAACTGTTAAAACTTCAGAAAGATTTTAGGCAGTTTCTTGTATGCATTCTCAACTGAAAAAAATTAATAATGACTTGTAAGAAAAATCAGGACATGCCTTCTAGATCCTCTCCGCAAGATAAAATGTTTACTAAAGATCTTGCATGCTTCTTACATTTTCTTGCCTAGGAAAAAGGTCTGCTCTGAATCTGAGAAACTTTCCTCTTGGATTCTTTTTACTAAAAAGGGTCTTTTAAAAATCATGAGGATGATCTGAGCTAGAGAAGAAAGAAAGAAATGTGGGAATGAGCCTAATCTGATGGGATGACTTATAATTTGATACATTAAAACAAAATTTTTAAATAATTGTACCAACTTATGCCGAAATGGACAGGTAGTTAAAATGAAGTATCAGGCCCTTCAAATTTCTATAAGCAGGAAGCAGACTGTGAAAGCTACTTAGCTGATAGCCTTGGGCATTTCTTATGCTAAAGAAGGAATGACTCAGTTCTGAGCCAAGAGTCCTTAGGATGGAGCCAAAATCAGAAATCAACAAATCCTAGGAATCAGAGCTGGGTCCCAATCAGCATGTGTTTCCTATACCTAAAGGAAGGTGAATTATCACCTGAATGCAGCTAGATTTCAGATTGCTGTAGAACAATGCTTTGTATTTCCATTTTAGATGAAAATGCCTATGGCATTAACCTCCACCTCCACCCCTACCCTGCCAGCCCTCCCTGCCCCCACCACATATATAACCATCTCCCTTTCTACACTGAGTGTGTAGGAGGCAGGTAAATCTAAATGTTCCATTGATGAATTCAGATGCCACACTGTGAGAATGTCTAAGCCAGATAGACAGTCCAAATGCAGGTTTCTAGTAAACAATATGAGCTCAGTCCCCAACTGACAGCAAACATCACCTGCCAGTCATGTGGATAAATGATCAGTCAAGTTCAATGGCTGCAGCCACCATTAAGAGCTGACTGACACCACATGAAAACCTCAAGGCAAAAATGACTAAACTGAGTCAACCCACAGAATCTTGAGAGGGAATAATAATTGTTCAAGCCAAGGGACAAAACATATTTTTGTTCAAGGGTCATATGATAAATAATCTTCACAAGCTACATAGATCTATGTCATATATTCTTGCTTATATTACAATAAACAGTTATTTAAAATGTAAAGATTTCTAAGCTCACGGGTCACACAAAACAGGCCACTGACCAGATTTGGCTCATTGGGTTTTAATTTGTAGACTCTGCTTTAATATACTAATACAGAATGCTTTTCTTATACAATAAAACATACATGAATATGAAATACTGTGAAAAAAATGGCACATGTGTTTTTCCATAGTGTCATTTCTAGGGAATTAGATATAGCCTTAAATATCATGTAATTCCATTATCTAAAGTAGAGTGGGTATATCATAAATATTTTACCAATAATTCCCTTCAATTATTAAACATGACAGTTATATATCAAAATTCCCTTAAGTATTTTCAAAGATATTCTCTAAAACATTTCATATACATGAAAAATTAATCCTTATAGAGTACATATGTAATGTTTTAAAAATAAATTACCAAAAATATTCTGATGGTAGTAATTATTACCTTGATGTTGCTTTAGAATGTACCCTAGAGCAATTAAAAAAAATAACAGACCATCGAAACACACTACTGGGTAGATAAGCCCCTAAAAAACTAAACAATTCAAAAGCAGACAACCACATATTTTATGGTTCCATCTTTATAACATTTCTAGAAAAGGCAAATCTAAAAATAGAAAGCAAAGTAGGGGTTACACAGCTGTAGAGGCTACGACAAAGCACCACAGACTTTAGAATTGGTCTCTTGTGGATCTCCTGCTCTGACATGAAGAAACCAAGGACAAGAGAGGACCACTCACAGGCAAAGGAGTTCTTCTAACCATTTAGCACTTCCCTTAATCTATTACCACTTGAGACCTTCACCCTTCCCCTAATCCATAGTGGCCTTTTGTCCTTACTCTCTAACAGAATGTAAAAAGGAAAGTTGTTTGTCTTTAACTTCAGAGTAAAGATGAGTCATTTCTCCTTGTCACCTGGTGAGCCCTTTCTCTCTCCCCTGACACCCTAGGTCCCCTTCTATGCCTCAGTATAGAATATAAATCATTGCTCTGCCCCAGCTACCTCAGAATTTAAGACCATAGAAAATCTCCAAATCTATGTGACAAATTTGGGCTTTTCTCTGACTAATCACTTCTAATGTTAACTGTTCATTTGTCTAGCCTGTGAAGAACCTCAGAGAAATGGAGGACCTTTCCCTTTGACTCTTCCACAGCTCTAGGAATGAGAACAGAGTTAACTGAAAACTGACATGAGAGAGTTTTAGGGTTGATAGGACATAATGAAACTGGAATGCAATGATAGCTTGCCCAATTCTACAGTTATTAAAAATCATTAGTTTATAAATTAAAATGCATAATGTTATAGTATGTAAATTAAACTATGCCTCAATAAATGTGTTAAAATATAGAAAATATCTTCATTTTAATTGCAGTAGTATGGTGAAAGGGCCAAATTCCTTTCTGTCAATTTGAGAAAATATCTTTTAAAAAAGATATATTTAGTCTAAAGACGTTCTGTGAAACACTGACATTAATAGATTTAGTATTTTTTATTGCGACCATTTTGCAGTTAACAAATTATTTCCTTTGAATCAATATAACCTACACACTAACAAATATTATCACCATATAATTATTATTAGAGAAAAACCATATGGTGACATAAATATATTCTTTTATTTCTCATTACCTCCCCCTGAATAATACTGAGATTTCAGAGAATTAACAGGCATTTTTAATGAGGCATAGAAATTTAAGTGTAAAATATAATTTAAGTTATTTATTGCCATTCCAGTCACTTAAAAAAATAATAGCAAAGATCACATTCCTGATGGAGTTAAAATATTATCATGTTCATCTCTAAAGCCTTGAGTAAGACTAACAGGTCCTGAAGCCTGCAAATCAATTCTTTGTAATTATAAATTCCAAATATGCAAAGATATTTTTAAAAATCAAGTTGTGAATTAAAACAAGGTAATGATAAAACAAATAAATAATTTCATGAAACTTTTAGTAATTCCTTCAGATCAGAAACATATACATAATAGCTAAGTTGGACCCTGTATAAAAAAGGAGAAGTATAGAAATAATGTATATATACCCATATATACACAAATTGTTTTATCAATTTGCAAGGTTTTAAGTAGCCCCCAAATGCACTCATGGACCATGTTCACATTCTAGATAATCCACTGGCAGTGAAACAGAAACCTTGGACCCGCCCAGTGGGACCTTGAGGGGTGCAGGGGGGCGGTTCTGTGAGTCTGCTGAGATCTAGGAAGAAGTTAAATGTTGAACAGAATAGCTTAAGACCTTTAGGGTGTGACCTTTACTTATACAAACTGACCTCTACTTTAGACCACTTATGCACATATCCCAACATACCTGACACACCCTGGGGGCTCTAGGAGAACTGCCCATTATACCTGGTGCCTGGCTAGTTCTATGGAAGCCATGACTGCGCCTGTAGAAAATTAACTGCCACTGTTCTCTGCACCTCTCTGTATGCCTATATAAACCCTGGGTTACCCACACAGATTACCATGAGATTTGGGTTTTCTTATCACCCCCATGGTCTCCGGCTTAATAAATCTCCTCCTAAATTAATAATTTCTGGCATGTCTCTTTGATCTCATTGGTTACTTTGTAACAGTATCAGAGATAAAAATATACACTGGATGGATTTCCCAACAGGTTAAAAACTACAAAAGAAATAATCAATAAACAAGAAGTAATCAAAGTAGAAATAATACAAAATAAAACAGGAAAGATTAAAAAAAGAGTGAAAAAAATATTAGAGATTAAGTGGACACTATCAAGCAGTTTAACATATGCACAAATTGAGTCCTTGGAGAAAGGAAAGAAGAATATATTTAATGATATAAAGGTCAGATACTTCCAAATGGATAAAAACCCTACATGTACAGATTCTTAAGCAGGACACACAAAATAAAACACAAGACAGCTTATAATAATCAAATTACTAAAACCTAAAGATCAAAAGCACCCAAGGAAAAAGCATGATGTAAAACAGAACAAAGATAAAATTACAGATTTCTCATTAGAAATAATATAAACTACAAGACTACGAATGACATATTTCATGTCAAATTAAAATAAAATAAACTTGTTTACCCAGAATTTTATATTAAGAATAATCTTTCAAAAATGTGGATAAAATAATTTAAATCTAAAAAAATTAAAAGCTGAAAATATTTGTTTCCAGAAGACTTGCAGTGTAATACATGATAAAAAAAAATTTCAGGCAAAAAAAAAAAAAAAAAAAAAAGTTTATTATTAAATCTCAGGCTTCCTAAGGAAATGGCAAGCATAGGAAATGGTAAATATGTTAAGTATATTTTCTCATTTTAAAAGTATTCAGAAAATAGCTGACAACTTAAAGCAAAAATAGTACCATTGAATTATGTGGTTGGTAGCACATAAAAGAAAAATCTGTAACATTAAAAGTATAAGCATGAGGGGGCAAAAAGGATACTGTCAAAAGTGTTTTACGCACAAAGCTGTATTCTAGTATCTCAAGGTAGACTGTAATAAGTTAAAAATTGCAAGTGTAAACTTTAAAATAAACTACAAAAAAACAGAATTATTCAATAATAGATAAAAACAGTTAATATTAAGTAACATTAAATTATAAAAAAGAAACACAAATCCAAATCACATCAATAATTACATTAAATGTAAATGTCTAAACACTCCGAGTAAAACGACACTGTCAGACCTCATAAAAAGTAAAATCCAACTACATGCACTATACAAGTAATTCACTTTAATTATAAAGTCAAAGAAAGACACAAAATGAAAGGAAAGAAAATGATGTACTGCACTAACTAGACAATTAACTAAATAAAAAAAATTTGAATGACGATTTACTATCAGGGATACTGAAGGAAATTAGTTCATGAAGACAAAATAAATGTATCAAGAAGACAACAGTATGCAGTCAACATCAGAGCTTCAAAATATACAAAGCCAAAATGGATAGACCTCAAGGGAGGAAAACTTATAATTGACAACTTCAAAATAACTGATATACGAAGACAGGAGATCAGTAAGGATATTGAATAACTTAAACAGCACTATTAATCAATTTATCTTAACTGACATTTTCAGAATAAACCATTAAACAATTATCAAATATACCATAATAAACTTTATATTCAAGTTTATATAAATAATTCACCAAGATTGACCCTATTCTGAACCATAGCATAAAGCTATAAAAGTGAAGAGAACTGAAATCATAAAATGCATAAAAATACAAATGTTAGGTAGGGAAAGCAGCCAGGGAGCGATAAAATGACACCACCAATTCAGTTTAAAGTACAAGTAACCAGAACCAGGAAATCAGTGCCATTAAGTTTAAGCTATAGCTAACTTTCAACTCCAAGGTGCAGACAGATGTTCAGATGCTCAGAGTTACAGATTGTTGGAGAGAACAAAAGCAATAGATCATAAATGGGTGACAATCTGAAGTTCACCAGTCAATTTAAAAGAAGCCACTAGAAGGTCAATCGGAAACCTTAACTGCTTTGGAACACCCCTCTTTGGAAATAAGTGTGGAAACCAACCTGCCAGTCTTTAAAATTGTGGGTCTCTAATCCCTCAGGGCTAGTTTCCTTTTCAGAGGGGCCCATCCCCACATCTATCTGGGGCATCTGGAGATATACTTTATTTCTCTTTCTTTCCTCCTGAATAAAAACACCTTTGCTCACTTCTGTGTTCTCTTTACTTCTGATGCACCATATATGCCCTGGGGCAAATATTCTTTCTAGAGACACAAGAGGAACAAACAGCCAAGGAAACTAAGGCATAAATTTCACAAACACAAAAACGTAAGTAAAAAACACATTTTTTCTAATGTTATTAAAGCAGTCGTTAGAGTAAAAATTATAACATCATATGCTTGTATTGAACAAAAATTAAGTTCACAAATCAAAGATCAAAGTGTACTTAAGAAACCAGAAAAAGGAAAGCAAATTAAGTCAAGAAGAAAGAAGAAAATAATACAGGTAAATTAGAATTCAGTGGGAATATCAGCATAAAGTCAAACAATATTAAATGGATAATAAGGAAATATATTAATGCCAATAATTCAACAACGTAGATTGAATGGAAAAAAAACCAAAATTTGAAAATTAATAAAGAATTTGGATTTTTTACTAAATGGAGGGTCTATTCCCTTGATGAGCTTCAACCAGAAGACACAAACCAAAGTCCCTTTAAACAAGGAAAGATTTACTACTTGTAATAAGTAAGGCAACCGCAAGATACAGCCTTGTCTCCCCAAGTGCTCTGCTCAGGGGGAATCCACTGGGGTTTCACTGAGGAAGCAGGTCAACGGATATCTCCAGAAGATTACAGATCTGTCCTTCAGGCACCAGCCTTCCTCAAGTTTGCGCATGTTTGCTCATGTTATCACATGATCATCAATTCGTGAAAAAACTTCTCGGGGAAGTGATTGTAGTACTACAATGAAACAAGGTCACCTTTAGGTCAGTCCTAGCTATTCTGCAACTGTTCAGACTGTAGGCTGGATCAGAACCATTTAAACAGGTCAGTTTTTCTTTATCTACTCCCCCCAACACCCCCCACCACCCTCCACCCCCGCAAGGCGGGCGGAAGGGGTTTATCTATTCTACTGTCTAGAAACAGCTTAGCCAGGGACTAGATTTTGAATGCTGTTCTATGATTAAAGCCTAGAGGGATTCCATCAGGTTTTGAGTGTGGCCTCTTACTTTCCATCATACTATTAGGCTTTCCTAATAGGATCCACGGTCCTATCCCTGATATATTACAAAGTTAACAAAGATGTGGAATGCTTTGTCCAGAAACCCTCTATCTGAAACTCTGCATTTGGGTTTTAAAGCAAAGATGTTTCTGTCAAAGTGAATTGGAGGCCCTTGTCAAGAATGGAATGTTTCTTTTCTGTTGACATAATTTCAAACAGCAAAGTTTCTAACAGCTTAAGATTCTGGAGTATATTTCTCAGTAAAAAAGCAATAGTCATTCAAAGCAGGAGGTAGTTATAACACTTAACAGCTGTAGCATGTTCCTGGGAGAAATATGGTTTCCTATTAACTCTACAAAGGGCTTTATCTAAATGTATTACCCAGATTTATCAATAACAAAGCAGATTTTTACTTTCTCAGTTCTTGCTTTTGGCCAAGAGCATACAAATTCAGCTGTTCTATTATCATAGTTATTATCAAAGTAGAGATGAAATGATCAAAATCTTGCATTCATGAGAAAACTTTAAATCCAAAGTCAAAGACTTTTCTAATGTATGTCCTTCATTCCCATTACCTAACCCTCACAAGACTGCAAAAATGGGACAGAAACTGGAACCCGAGTCTGAAGACTTGAACATCTTTAAACATCTTCAAATGGATTTCATTTCATTGTCCCTACCATTTGAATATAAATATGCTTGACATATGTCTCTTTTTAGGTCTAGTCAAAGCTTGGCAAAAATAATAATAATAACAATGTTGCTTCATTCTGTGTTTTAGCCCTGAGATATCCCTAATTGTCTATCTAGTGATATGAAAGTTGACGTTCTTAAAATTTCCTAAGGAGATTTATAAAATACCAATCATAACTCAAAATCTCTATTGCCCATATTATTTTTAGTCTTCAGATAAGATTTAAAAAAATACAAATAAAACATTCAAGCTCAAGTTAACTGAACTTGCCTCCAAAATACCCTGGGGCTTTGTTAATATTCCCACTGTTCAAATATGTTCTTACAGATTAATGATTTACATTCTCTAGCACCAAAACTAAGAATTACTGTTTAGATTTTATTGTTTGTTTTTTAAAATCTCTGCCAAGAGATGAAATAGCTTCAATAGCTTTTTTTTCCATTTTTCTCTTCAGTAAGGTGAATTGAATTTGTTGATTAAACATTTGTATTTCATTTCTTGTTAATAGACCACTTGTGACTTTTCCCAATTTTGTTATTGGTTAATTGATTTTTAGTAATTATCAGCATAGACATTAAAGCTTTCTTCAAAGACATGCAAACGAAGTTAACTACCTATCCCAATATACAATAAAACTTCAAAATTGCTTAAAATAAATAAAAATCAACATTTCAGTTACCAAAATAAATTCAGTTTTAAGCAATAGGATGGATATTTCTGCCTGATTTTCAACCACAGCTAGCAAAGAAATCATTAATTACAAATAATTATAAAATATAGTTATATTTCTATTATTTCTCAAATATGTTGAAATGGAACACAGGTATTCCTATGGCAGAGAAAGGAAAAGTATACCCTACCCCTGACTTTCTTCTTACTAATAATCATTCATTGTACTGAATTTCATAATTCACTATGACGCATTTACTAATTTTTTTCTTCCCTTTATCCCAAATTTCTTAAAATCAGAATCTAACCTCTTCCTGCAGTCTCAGGAGAAATTAGATATCCTGCATCAGACCACTTCCCTACACCCCTATCTGCACCATAACATATACCCTACCTAGATACTTATTTCTCCTTACCTTCTGGGTTTGCTCATCAATTTTCACTCTCAGCAGACACTTCAAACTAGGTCCTTAAGTTTTACTTCCAGATATTCTCCCATACTCCATTGACTGCCCAATTGCTGAATCTCCTCAAGTTTCAGCCCAATCATTTCCTCAACATAAAACGTATTGAAAGGGAACATTGCTGCACAGACATCCATTTTTTTTTTTTCTTTCTAATTTTCTTTTCTCTTCCTTCTACCCATGAAGTTCAATTCTGGTTCTCCTGTTCTAAAAGTGTTCTCTCATCTCTATAACAAATGCCTTAGACAACAACCTCTCCTATTTCCCTTCTCTCTAGTCGTCTGTAAAAATGTGCTTGTTTTCTTCAAATCTGGTAACTTTTTCTCAAACTCTTTTCCTGAGTGCTTCTGCTCTGTTTACCCTTTTCTGAATCTCCACAATCAGGTATCTTTTCTTTTATCATTCAGACCCTTGAAAAACAATCACCATGTTTCATTCTTAGATGTAAATTCTTTATAAATGGTTCCCTCATATTAGAGTTTTGACATTATCTTCTTTTCTGAACTTTTTTGTTTCTCGTTATATAGCACTCTCAAATCAACCCAACTCATTACTGTCAAAGCTATGTTCCTTATGCATGAAGAATAAAGTTCAGACTCTGCCTGGTATTCAAAATTATTGTCAGTAGAAGTGTCCACATGCTTCATTAATATTTCCTAAATTGCTACCTTCCTCTTTACATATATACCTATTTCCACAATATAGATAGTGATCTTCTAACTTTGGTATTGCTCAAGGTCTTTTACTATAAAAGTTCTCCATAATAAGATATAGACTTTCTCTAAGATGTTTGTCTAATTTCCCCAGCTAATAACAAATGCTCCTGTCATAAATTCTGCTAGCAGTCTTCCATATCTATGGAAACACCATGTACTGTATTATACTTGAATGTTACTTAAAGGTTTTTTTTATTATTATTCTTTAATTTTAGCTGAAATGATCTCCCAGATGATAAAGAAACTTCTATTTATCTAAAATTCCTGGATTTTGCACAGTACAAAACAATTTTTAGTGAGCTGACTAGTAATGCTAAAAATGTTCCTGAATGATTTACTTTTATGTTAGTAGGATGACCTGACCTTGGAAGTAATAACTAAATATCATCTGGAGCAAATGAGATAAAAATCCAATAATTTATTATTATGAAATCTCTATGATCAGGGTGGCTCTTGAAATAAGAAAATGTTAAAGATGTTAACAAGTACAAATATCTATAGAGAGCTAGAAAATATTTTTATATATTTTATATATATTTATATATTTGAAGAGTCAAAGAAGCAAAAGTCATGGGAAAAATTTGTATGTGCCTATGGAGAGACAAAAGAATTACTTAATTTATCTACAACTTTAATACCAATTCCATCTAGATGTTATAGAGTAACCTTAATAAGAATTTAGCCTTGTCCTTGAAATCTCTGTATTATCTCTATAAAACTTGGAGGCTACTCCAGAATTACATAGGAGATACTTATAAAATTATTGAAATAATTCACATTTCTACAGTAAAGAATTTTTAAGCAAAGGAAGATTTATAATTAAGCATAAAAATATATATAAAATTATAGCAGTAATGTTTTAACTTTTAACTTAATATTTTAAGTTAAGAAATATAGGAATATTTATATATTTATAGTGTTAAAAGAACTTTAAATGTTAAATTAATATATCTAATAACTTTAATTTAAAATGTAACTGAATTAGTTTAAACTTAAGACTTTCAGTTGAAATTGAACATTTTTTTCTTTTAGAATATTAGTACATTTACCTTTCACCACATTTGTAGATTATATTAGATTTATAAGAAATATATAGCTTGCCTATCAGAAAATTGAAATATTTAAAAGTTTAACATACTGTATATAGACATAATATTTAAATTATTTAAATTACTAATGATAAATGAATATCACATTTTTGAATGGGGCTAAATATTATTCAGCAATTAAAGAATATGCTGAATTTTAAAAGTAGAATAATAAAATTTTGTTCAAAATTAAAGCTTAAGTATTAACTTTTTATTTAGAACTTCAAAAATTGAAGATTAATTTCTTAAACCAAGTTAATTTCTACTTAATTATAAAAGACCATGCTGATGGACATATACAAAACACACACAGCCTCACAGTAATTCATTAAGGATACTGAAACACAACTCACTATGAAACAATTTAAAGTTAAGTATCTCAAGATTTATTCAAGGTCACTTAATTGTCAGTCACAGTAGCACTTAGATCTTAGAAAATCTATATCAGTATTACAGTAAGCTGACTAATATCTAGAGGTCTAAGAAACATGTACAGCAATTTTAATGAGCTACCTCATTAATCAGAATAACATCTCTAAGTCAGGTTATAGAATGAGTACTTGAAATTATATAATGCTTGATTTCATAAACCTAACTTTCTGGATAAATATCTCAACTTCCATACAGTATAACTTTTCTTGTCTTGTTTCAATTAAGATAACCTACTCTTGAGGAAAATTCATTGTTAGAGTAAGCATTTTTTCCAGAGGCACCATATGAATGAATTATTTAATATATACTGAAACAACATAGAGCTACTTCATAAAAAATGATCAGCATGACAGAAGCATTTTCCCTGAAGGGAAGCAAGTACTTGGAGAACAATATTAAGAGACCTTTCCTGCTATTTCCTGACCTATAAACCTCATGTGAAGGAAAAACAGCTTAACCTATAATGCAGATTGTGTAATAGACATAAATATGAAAATATATAGCTTGATGAAGGTGACTGAATAATAAAATTATCATTGCAAAAGATCACAAAACATTCATACTAGAAATCTTGAAGGGAAAGTTTTAGAGAATTAATGGTAAAATTCTCCTAATCTCAATAAATTGAATTGAATAACATTGCACTTCGGAATGGTCTTTCTTCTGCATAAAAGGCATGTGTACAAGGAACATTTTTAAAAACTCACTGAAGCTTAAAAAGAATGCTAATTAATATGTGGAGGATATACGGAATGACGTGAGAAGTAGAACATTTGTGGTATGAGAAAGCACACATTTCTACTTCCATCACTTTAAGTCAATACTGTCAAATAGGACAGCCTTTAGATCCACACAGCACAATGAAGACAATTTTCACTTATACAAATTTTTCATTAAGTGTCTAACAAACTTTTCCTCTTTAATAGTTCGATGACATCAAATTTGTTACTCATACATATATTTTTGCAGAGAATGCATAGCCTCTTTAAAAACCAATAACTTTCTAGATGCTTTTCTTTACATGCTTTAAAAATATTTTGTCACTAAAAATGGACTATGTGATTTCAGTCCATTGTACATTTAGTTTTTCATTTCAGCTGAAATTGTTTCTTGTCATAATTACATTGAAAAATATTATCATTTGAAAGGCATACATTTCCTGTGACTTGCAGCTATAATATCACATAGGATTTGCTCAGGGATACCCCACTAATTGTGCACCAAATACTTATGCTCCTTGAATTCCTCCAGTGTCAATCACACCACTAAATAATTTGGGTGGATTGTCATGAAAAGATCTTCTTCAACAAAATGAGCAGTAGACTTTTCTAGCATCTTTTAGTGTACATTCTTCTACTGTAATAGAATACCATATTATTATCTATTAGCAACTTATATACACTCCAACATATACATTGCATTGGCTAGATGCTAAATCCTAATCTGTGAGTGATCACATACTAAAAAAGTCTAGAAATAGCAGAGAAAATGATACATTTATAACATCAGAAAAATAAAGTCATTCCAATATCTATTAACTTTAAGTACTTTGACAGTAGTCACAAAAGAAATTACATCAAAATTCTTTTCATTATCAAGAAAAAGCAAAAACACTACAAATACCAATGAAAAGATTACTATTACCCAGAGCAGCGAGAATTTTTAAGTATTGCCTTTTCTTATCATAAAGTTGTCAATTTAACAGTTGGTAACTTTTGAATGTAATGCTGAGTCTCAATTAGTTTCTGCCCACAGTCAGTATACCACAGGGCAGTCTAGTAAAAATCCTTCTGTGGCTCATATTCTTTCTCTTCTAACACTTATTACATGGTTTGCTACTAATAGTCTTAGTTTCTTAGTCTGTTTCTCTTGGAATTATTCTTACATCTCATTAAGAAGCAGCTGGGAACCTGTGCTTAACAAAATGGACTATTCTACCAGCAGAACAAAGTTACATCTCTCAAAAATTGTTTACTTTTGGCTCTAGAATATGACAAACAATGCTAGGATATTCAGGCTTTATATACACTCTAAGTCTGCTTGGCTCTTTAAATCTGACCTCTTGTCTAATGAAGTGTTTCAATACTATCAAACTGAAAACCCATGTAAATTTGGCTTATGCTCTTTTAGCTTCTCAATAAATATTTCCTTGCCATTAGCGTGGATTAATTCTAAACCAAGAGAAACAACAAGCAAAAAGTATACATGTAAAATGGAAAGCATTAAGGGACAATATTAGGAGAAACAAAATTACATTCTTTAGAGATGTTAAACAGGAGATTTTGTATTAGGTTGTTTATTATATTCTAACCTCTTCTCACCTATGTGCATTAATTAGACAAAGAAGCATGCCAGTCAAGCCATCAAAACTAAATAGAGAAAAAGCTTTCTTTTGTTAAAGAAATATCAAAATGTTAAAAGGCAGTGGGAATAAAAAGAAATCATCATTGTTTCAATCAAGAATTTGAGATGAGAAAAAAGGAATAATCTGCCCTGAAAAGAATATTAATCACACATATTAAATAAATGCATTTCCCATATATTTAGATTGCACAGTCTGCTACCATACTTTCATATCTTCTTTTTAGTTGCTCTGTTGTATTTGTGTGAATAAACCTTTTCCTCACAATTAGATTGCATGTTGTGGGGGGATGATAGAATAAATTATAGATTCAAACTTAATTTCATTTCTCCCAATAAGTATTAAAAAAGATGCTTAAGTAATATTTATGAATGAAAAAATATGTCTATTAAGTAGTAAAACTTTCTGAAATATCAATTGTTTTCTGTTTAGGCAAAATAACAACTTGCAGGTGTATCAACTTCTAAGACTCTGAAGAGTAAACAGGAATTCGACTACATTACTTTCTACTAGTATTTTCTGTGCTTCTGTATTTTTGCAACTGTTTCCTCCAAATATCTGTATTGTGAAATATCACATTTAAAAGAGCCAACAACCTCAAGTTCTTTGCTGAAAGCGCAGTAAAACTCTAAGCAAATCCAATATTTATAACCAATATAATTTGTTCAAAAAGAATAGCATGTCTTTTCCTATCACTGCCAGGACAGCCTTTTATATCTTACAATCTCTTATTCTAAACAAACCACTGAGATGCTCAAACAAGAAGCTGGGTGGTGAGAGTACCAACAGCTTTCATGAGAGGTACTATTTCTCAATTGTCAACCTACTGCCACAAATAGTGACCTATGTGGCACAAATCACAAGTCTAATAATCAACAATTTTATATGCAGTCTGCTTCATGCAAATTCCTTCTGGTGAACATTTATATTCTTCCGGACCTAAAAATATTACAAGTCTCAGGTCAGACTTGACAGTATTTATAGACTCCTCCTGAATCTCTTCTACTAAGCTAACATTAATAAAAACATAAGAAAAAGAAAACAATCAGGTACATCCACATTAATCCTTAGCAAGATTATTTAAGATACATGTTTCTTGCTTTTGCTGTTTCTTTTAAAATAATCATGGGATCAGATCTGAGAGGCATTTCTGACCTGCTCTCTCTGTCTTATTAAATTCTTCCAAAATGTCAGGTATTGTTCTATAGTTGCCATCTTTTGGATGTACATATCTGCTCTATCAGAAATAACTTTCTCTAATTCTGTGCTCCAGTTCTGCTCTCTTCAATGATACAGTCAATAACACAAAGGGGGAGAACCTAGGACATAACCAATTTGGCATCTCCAAAAGATCCAGATGCAGATGCAGTATGTGGACATTCTCAACGTGCCCATTAGCACTTTATCATCATCACTCATAAAGTAGTAGCAGTGTTATTTTCCAAAACTTATTTTATACAGAAACCACATTTTCTCTGACATGGCAATTAAGCAAGACTACATTTGCACATAAACCTAATGTACTAATTGGCATGTTCATTTGAATCTCCAAATAGCATCTACACCTGTTTCTCAGTGTGAGAAACAAATAATTACCTTTGCCTCCAACTTATTTTAATGGATTTTCTAAGAGACTTTATACTGTAATTTATTTTCTTTGGAAAGTTCTAGATTATCAAGTCACTTTCATTGAACACATCAAATGTGGCTGACTTTTAAAAACATCTTCAATGGAATTGAAATTTCACTGCCTTCTAGACTAAAGAGGAAGAAATGCAAAGAAAAACAGGGAGGAGGAGAGAATATTTTACATCAAGGGAGGACTTCCAAAACTATGTCAAAAAGCTTTCTGAGAAAATGGATATGAATTTACTGCCTGAATGAGTCTGACCCCATCCATCATCTTCCAGTGAATGATAGATTGTTCAATACATGGTATTTTCTTTTTCTATGTTCCCATATTTGACACAAAAAAGAGACAGAAAAACCATAGAAACCCTTCAAAGACTAACCTTTTACTACAGCAACAGCTTCTGAAATATCTGTGAGTGATAGAAGGAAAGCTTAGAAGACTATTTTCTGAAAAATGTGTGGCATTATATAAGCACACAGATCATGAGGTATCTACTTACTTTGGATAAACTATAAATCATTGGTGCCATCTATACTACACATTGAACCAAATAACACAAATTTTATTTTAAAGTCATTTATAAGAAGTACCAATTTGAAATGGCTATAAAAAGTTACTGGTTATTTTATAACTAAACATCAGTGCAATTTATACAAACTCAATGGGATTGGCACAAGTAATATTTCAAATGACAATGGTAACTACATAAAAAAAACTTAGTACTATTATAAGCATTTGGTCTTTGATATTTTTAACTCTGCAGTTCAGTTTTTATAATAGATATTTCCAACAATACTTTTCTCAGTAAACTTCCCCTCAACTTTGATGCCATATTTTATGCACATTTTGCCTTTTTAAAGATGTATCTGAGGACATCCATATAGTAGCAAAACACAGGTAGAATATAACTTAGTACTTTCTGACAAAGGTCTAACAGATTCCAACAGGAATGTAGTGTCAAATTATTAATTAAAAAAACTCAATACTTAAAACCATTGTTTTAGTTTGAATTTCCCTGATAGAGAAACCGGAAACAAGGACTGAGATGCAGGTGATTTATTTGGGAAATAATCTCAGGAAGCAAGAGTAAAGAAGTGAGGAGTGTGAGACAGGGAAGCAAATAAAATGAAGTGTGCCTTACAGAGCTCGTTACCTCTGAGGACAGCTGGGTCTCAGTCCCTGAGGGGTTCTCTGAGAAATCATGTAGAAAATGACTCAGAACTGGTCCTCCAAAGGAGAAAAGAATGGAGTCCGTTATCTACCAAATTATCCTCTTCAACTGGGTAAAGTTACTTCAGGGGGTTTTATAACCTCTGAAACTCACCCAGGCTGAGAACATCCCCACAGCTTCAAGGAAAGCCCTGAGGTAGAAAAGCATGGCAGATATGAAGGCATAACTAGTGGACAATGGCACTGGCCATTCAGCTGCAGTTGAAGTCAGAGTGCTCAAGGGAAACAATTTAGCTCTGAAGGGATATCAGCTACAAACGTAAAATATCTTACATCTCCATATATGTATATTAAAGCACAGTCAGGCACTAGTAAAATAATTTGGGATAAAATGTTATGAGCTTTGAAATCAGATCTGTATTTGAAAGCTGTTCCTACCTAATCAGATGTTCAGCATTAGGGAAAATCATCAGTCTTCCTAAGGAACAACAGCACCCATCTTCTTAGGCTGTTAACAGAATTGAATAAATTAAGGTATAAAAAACATCTGACAATTTTTATGAGTTACTATTGGCTTATCCTACCTACAGTGATAACATCACAGTCATGTCTGATGATGATCATTCTCTGATGCTACTATGGAGATGTTCTGATGCCAGGAAATATCCTTTGATCAACTAGCTCATTTTCTATGTGCGGATGCAGGTTTTCATCTACATGTGGTAGAGTACAGTTCACCACAACTTGCTTATTACCAAATTATCAGGCTTTTAAAGTTTTAGTGTAAACGTTAGTTACTCAGGAAACATTTTTTTTAACTTCCTAGACAGGGGTAAACCTTAAAAGAAATGACAGAATCTCTCCGTAAGTCTTCTTTTGCAACACTTCAGGTACTTGTTAATAAGTATATATATTTATGCTGATCTGTAAGTTCTACAAAAAAGGGAAATGTCTATCCTGTTTTCCAGGTCTGTCAATTGATATAGTATAAATTGCATTACTACGTCTTAATCAAATACTACGGGAATTCAGTAAAGTTTTTAGCCCTCAGCTTTATCTGAATGTAGAGGGCATGTGAAGCTACTAAGAATACTTAAATTATTATACATGTTGGCCATGCAATCTTTGTATTTTGTCAAGAATACAAATTGGTCACTGCAGTAGAGCTGGGGGCAAATTTTATTTTAACTCTAAAGCACACAGTCAAAACTAAGCCTGAGATGATAATAATTCTCTCCAAAGCATCTGTCTACCTCCCCACGGTCACCCTCCACTGTGATAAAGTGAGAAAAAGTGGTTAACAGGCCATGAGGACAGACACCAACAAAGGTCAGGAATGAAAACTGAATGGGAATTTTTGCCTTCAGTTCTCTAAAGTGATCTTTTTTTCTATATCCCCAAAAGAACTAGAGCAAAGGGGAAAAATTCCTTAGAACCTAGTTCTTTCCTAGATAATGGAATGAGTAGAATCATAGAGATTCTTTTTCTTAGGGGCCCATTTTCTGAAAGGAATAGAAAAGCATATGTATCAGTCTTGAATCTAAACTTCCTGAGACATGTCGAAAGCCTGATATTTCTTTGCATTGATCTCTAAGTGAAAGCAAAATAGTAAACTCTAATGTTTTTCCTCTTTAGGTCCCTTTTCTATTATTCAAAACACGACATTGACTTTTGCCTATATTGTTACCTGCTTGTTTCCTGACTGGTTTTTTTTTTCTGGATTTTTTTATTTGGTTTTGAGTCCAAATTGGGTTTCATATATTTGTTCACTTGTTGATAGTCATCAAACATGGTTTGATTCAATTTTCAGCCTTGAATCCTTTTCTGAATTGCATCATGACACCTGACACAGTTCTGGCTTCTTCCATATCTGAGCTCATTGGAGCACTCACATTGTTGATTTTGGATTTATCTTTTATGACTTTTTCCTGGCTCTTGGAAATGAGAAACGACTTAAACTCTTCATTCTCTGGTTTGAATCACCTACCTTTCAATTCATTAGATGTTAATCTATAATGGTGACATTTTGATATATTCTTCTGTCAGGATCCAGTTCTGTCAAAACTACATCTAAATTGATTTATGCACATTCATCCAAAGGAGGATCAACGTAGAATTTGGTGGCTGGGCTGCCATCATTGCTCATTCCCTTGCAACTACACTCATTCAATTACCTTCACTCATTGTTCATATGACTTAGATGAAAGTTTGCTACACAGAATTACAGTAGTATTGAGTGGAACCACTCTGTTGGGTATCAGATAAATGCTTTACTAATTAAACTGTGAGACTGTTATTTTTTGCCAAGGATTAACATAAAGCAAACTGGTGCTTAATAAACATTTGTTGAATTAAATCAAGTGTTTTCTAAATGTTCAGCTCATAGCAAGTCTAAAGTGTAATGCATGGTAGCATTATTGGCATTTAGAGCCAGCCATTCTGGGGCCTGTAGCCTTTCATGTAGGCTGTAATCATGCTTGGTTCTATTTTGGAAGTCAGGCAGCCATGAGGTTGAAGATCACTTTGAAATCAACCAGTTTTTCACACAGCTGCTGTACCATCTTGTGCAATACTTCAGATATGGAGAATATTCTTTTAGAAAAAGTAGTCTCCAACAGATGATACAGGAGAATATAGATAATCCCAAACAGAAAAGCTAGCAGAAAAATGTTTCACATTTGAAAAATATTTTGATCATATCACAGTGGCTAAAAATACCTACAGAGGTTGACAAAACAATTATATTCATTTCAGACCATTTGGATCCATATGGGAACTGCTCTGGTATAAAGTAGTTTGTTAAATACAAACTTCAAGTCAATACCTGAAGATCCTATGAACTATCAGCTGATATATCTTCCAAAAAGGAAAAAAAATGTTGACTATACCAACGAAATATGTCTCAATAGTAAGCAGGAATCACGACTAAGGTGTTGTATGATATACTGGTACAGTGCCACAATTCATGTCGTCAGTACATGAAGAACATTACCTAAAGCCAGGGTCTCTATCATTCACTCCTTTCTCTCAGAATCATGTCATATCAGGATTTTCTATTTGTGGAGATACCCCCAAATGTGTGTCAAAGTAAAGGTAGCCAAGAAAATAAAAATGAAAGGGTTTAGTTAACAAAACTTTTGGAGAATATGAACTTCTTATTCTACTCCTTGGAGAATCACAACACATGACAAAGGCTAGAGAAATCCTGTAGAAAAGAAATCATTTTAACTTTTTTTCACTTAGTTTCTTTTTTTTCTTTTCACTTAACCATATCAATATCCATGAACACAATTTTCTTCGTATTTTAGAAGATGCTTCTCTGAAAGACAATCCTTGAATGAAGAGATCTCCTGATCATTTCAAGTTATTTTCCCTTTTTCTTTGACATTAGAAATACTGAAAGGCCTTTTTGATTTAAGAGTGCCTTTATTACATGCTTCAGGATTTGCAAATAGCTGACATAATCAAGTAATACATTATGAACTCTTCTCTGGTTATAACTTCTATAGTTACTAAAATACTAATTTTTGCTGAACACAGAACTCCAAGCATTCTCTGACATAGCCTATCCAATGAAAGATTTTGACCCGTCAAATCTTTTTAAATCTGGAATTCTCCCATAAAGAGGGAACTGTGTGTGTGTGTGTGTGTGTGTGTGTGTGTGTGTCTCAGAATAAAGTTTATTTATTATTTTCATTTCACCAACATGTCCACATACTTTTAGGATTATTTTACTAAATATTGCTCAAGTACCTCCTATATCAATATACTATACACCCCAAATACAAAAGTAATCACAACATGGACTCTGACTGATGATAATCCATGATATAAAGAAGAAAGTTAAACAAGAATATCATTGGGATTATGATACTTTGCAGGTCACTGAAAAATGATACAGTAAATACATTGATATTATTAGTTCTGCTTTGAAGAACTTGGGACCAATCCAAGAAACTGATGAACAAAATAAGATTGTATATTCTCTAGATTAAAATGTATTCATCTTTAATAAATACTAATTAATAGGTATTTATGAACATTTTGTGTCAGGCACCATTCTAGGCATGAGGGGGACACCTATATCTGCCTCATGAACTTATTTTCTAGTGGTAGATATACACTATAGGTGAGAGAATAAATATATAAACAATAACATCGATAGGCAAAGCACATACTAGTTAGAAATTGGTAATTATTTAAAAATAACTAGGCAAAAAATATCTAAATAATGTGGCAGCAGATGTGGGTAGAATTATATGTAGGGCGGCTAGGAAAAGTCTCATTTTTGAGTTAAAACCTGAAGAAAGTGAGAGAATCATTTCTGGAAACATCTGGAAATGGTTACTTCAGGTGGCAGGAATGATGAGGGCTAACACCATAAAGTATTCAAGTACCTGGCATGTGCAAGGAAGTGAAGAGGCCAGTGTGGTTGCAGAAGCAAAGAAGAGGGAGAATGGAGAGGGAGATGTGGTAAAGGGGCTAAATCCAGGAGACTATAAATCACAGAAATGACTGACTTTTCTTTTAAGTAAGCTGACAGACAATGGCTACAGGTTCAAATGGAGAACCACCCTGATAAGACTTACATATAACTGAATATCAAACATAGCACTAAGGCTGCCAGGTTGAGAGTAGATTAAAGGAGAGTAAGAACAAAATATGTGAGATGAATTAGAAGCATTAAAATAATGGAAATTAGAGTTAATAATGGCTCTGCTCAGTGATGGAGTGGGACAGAAAGAAATGCTAGGAATGTGAATAAATTGTAAAGGATTTGCTAGTGACTATAGAGTCCAAGTGAAAGATATAAGTGAAAATAATGGCAAGATTTTTTAACTGGTACTTCAAAAATGGAGTTACCATTAATTGAATTACAGACAACCTAGGTTGGATCACTTTTCTTAGAAGAGGGAATTCTTGAAACTCAATGGTGTCTTATTTGTGATGTGGGAAAGGTCATAGATATATATGCTCATATTTGTAACTTTCTGTAAAATTTACCAACTGAGAGATATTTTGACTAAAATCAGATATGACTGCAGCTCTGCACCTTCCCCTCCATGATAATTCACCTCCTACTTGGTAACACTGGATTGGCTGTGGGATCCCACTTTAGATAATTTAAATTAAGAATGTGACTAGTTAAGTTTAATGGAATATATGAATATAACTGAATATATATTCCACTTACACAAAAAATGTGCTCTAATGAAAAAACTCCTATATACATTTATCTCTAAATCAGGGACTGCTGTGTTAAATCTAATACTTGAGTAAAAATGGAAACATATAAATATATGGGAAATGTATTTCAATTTCTCAGTTGACATATAATCGTGGCATTGATCAAAAAAGAAAACTGTTAACATACAGCTGTAATAAATAATCAACAACAAACTGATTCATAACTATGGGTGTTCAAATAGTATTTACTGGAGACTATATAAAACACTGTCCATGCCTTAAAATCTTGCAATTCAGGTAAGAAAATGCTTGAAAAAAACTTCACAAAATTTTAGAATCTTCCTAAAATTTTATATATTTGAAATAGCAAGTTGTGAAGCATAAAGAAAAATCTTTTATCATATCAAAATAAGAAAGCAATCAATCATTGTCACTAGAGGAATAACAAAATTATCTTTTTCTTCTTGTCAATAAAACTGATAATATAAAATTATTGGAATATGATGAGACAATCAAAGAGAAGTTTCCAAAGTAGGGCAGAAAAGTATTACAGGGGATTTCAGAGGCTTTTTATTAATAAAAATAGTATGCTAATTTTCTGACTTTTGAGAAGTTTAAAGTATGCCATTTTTTTAATTAAAATTTAATATTTCCCTTATTATCAATCATAAATAACATGACAAAAAGTCTGCATCGCTTCAAACAGACTGTTGCAAGAAATATGGATGCTAATGACCCTGTTATGAAGAACTCAGATGAAGTGAGGAACATTGTAGAGAAAATCCAAATTGCCTCAGAGAATATCTAAATCATCACACACACACAAACACATACACACACTGTTAGAAATATGATCATGATAGGTACTGCCAGTGAATCCTCAGAAGAAGATAAACAAGTTAATGAAATTGGACAAAAAGTGATCCTGTTAAACAGTGTCAGAAGGCTTAGTAGAATTGTGGTTTGCAGTTATATGGAAAGCAGAATTTGTAAGTAGCGAACTTGGATATTTAGCTGAGGAGATTTTCAAGCAAGTGTTAGATATTCTTCTAGATACTTATTGAAAATGTGAGAAGAGAGAGCTAAATTTAGGGAAGAATTGTTAAATGAATAGGAAGCAAGACTCGATGATTTGGGAAATTATCAGACTATTCAGATTGCAAAAAGATGATAAAAATTTATAGATTCACTGTTAGAAAGCAATCTCTAGATAAAAAGACCAGTGTGTGGTGGCACAATCTTCTGACTATATCAGAAAAATTAAAAAGTCAGAATTTCCAGTGGCACAAAGAGCCCTCTAAGGGGACTAAGAGTGTGGATCACAGATTTTCTTTAAATCAGAAATGATAAAGAAAGCTTAAAGGCATTGCCCATCAGCCATTTCAGTAAAGTCAAAACATGGATATAGGATTTTATCTAGGAACAATATATGGGGAAGTCTCTTACTAATGCTTGAATCTCTGGGATATGCACAGGAGAGTCAAAATATTTTTAAGAAATTTATTCCAGGAGAAAAACCACCAGTTTGGACTAAAATAACAAAGAGAATATGAAATGAAAGGCTGTAGCTGCCCCTCTCCCTCCAAATCCTAATAGCAGAAAATACACTAATAAAACTCCTTAATGGGAAATACTTGCTACCTTTCATGAAAAAGGACTCAGATTGACTCTCGGGCCATGAAGTAAGATATTCCCAGGTCTTGAAATGGAGTTTACCTAAATAGAAATTAAAATTTCTTAGGACTGATGATTACTTTCTTCCTTCAATGTTCTCCCTTTAGTGCCAAAATGTGTATAAAAAGTATCCTATGTCATTCTTAATACTCATCATGAGAAGATAATTTGTGGTTTAGTTTGACATGCCCACTGATGGAGCGCAAACATGACATGGATGGATGATCACAACGCTTTACTTTACTAACAGCAAATTTAGATATATAACATAATGATGTTGCAGTTTTTCAGCTAATGAAATTTAGTTATGACTTAACCTTGAGTTGATGCTGTAATGTGTTAAACTTTTGGTGATATTGGGATGGGTCATATATATTTTGTATGTGAGGAAAATATGAAGCTTTTGCAGCTGGAGGTTGGAGTATAATAAAAAGAATGATTCTTTAAGATGTTCACGTGTTAATTTTGAGTTTGTGAATGCTACTTTATATAGCAAAGAGATTTATAGGTATGAATATGATTAAGGATCTGGACCTGGATATAACATATATTAAAATATAGACATATATACATAAACACATATATGCATATACACATATGTATATACATATATACACATTCATGTATACATATACATGCATACATATAAAATATATAATATCACATGAGTCCTTAATAGCAGAATGGTGGAAGTAAATAACATTTCCAGGCTATAGTCAGAGAGATATGATGATGAAAAAGGACTAAAAAAGATAACAGATAACAAGGTTTTAACCTTGATCTATTACTGTTTTTGAAGATGATCATTAGCAAAAAATTTCTGTGTCCTGTATAAGCTGAGAATAGCCTTCAGTTTATAGTGAGCAAGAAAATAGTGACTTTAGTTGTACAACCATTAGGGACTGATTCTCCCAACAATTCAAATGATCACGAATCAGATAATCCCTCAAAGCATAAAGAAAGCAGAAAAACCCTACTGACATCTTCATCAATAATACTTGGATCAGAATTCTTATCAATAGAACTGTGTTATCTATAAACTTGTGTTGCTTAAGTCATTAAGTTTGTGGTAATTTGTTATAGCAATAATAAAAAAGAAATACAAGTGCTATTTAAAACTGTGAGATCACTATTTTTAAAATAATAAAAAGTTCAGTATAGCTGTGGCACAGAATATTTTAAGAGGAAATGGCAAGGAAGGTGATGAGAGCTAAAAAGGTTGAAGCCAGAATGTGCAAAGCTTTTCATACAATGGAATTCTTGGATTGATGAAGTGGGTACCAACTACATTATTTATCACATTAAGTAAAAAAGATGAGCAAAAACTAAAACAATTCTAGAAGGTCAAAAGCAAGATTACCTATCAGAATGTTTCTACCACCAGCTGTCACCATTGTTGCTGAGTTCATAAATGACAAATCTTATCCATCATTTTGATTTTGCCTCAGCTGCTGAAAATTCAGGAAAAGTTCCTATCAACTGTATAATCTCTTTCTACTGGTGCTATTGGAGAAAATATCATTCTCTGACTTCCAAAATCAAATAGAGGCAACTCCTTACCTCTATCATTACACTTAAAAGAATAGGAATTGACACACTCTAGTGGAGTAGCAGTTTGACAGCCACCTCCAGAGGAGCACAGATCATGCACATCCCAAGGACTCGGGTTTGTGTCCTGGGTCTGAGGGTAGCAACAAACGTGAATTAAATAAAAACAAAATGCTTTCTTCCTCTTCTTTCTTCCTCCTCCTTCTTTCTGCCTGCCTACTTACCTTTGTTTCTGCCTGCACCTTTAAAAAAAAAAAAGACGAAATAATAATAAAAAGAAAATAGGAAGGGGAAATTGTCACCAAAAATGAGAAATAAATCAAGTTTTGTATGTGTAACATAACTATTACAGACATAAAAATGAAAGACCAAAACTAATCAATCAAACATAAGTAACAGGAATGTGCAATATCAATAAATCATACACAATTGTCAATATATTCTGATGAATAAACCACTGAAAGAGGCATTAAAAAAGAAATATATACATATATATTATATACATATAATATATAAAGCCTTTCAGTTCAAGCAAGAATCAGTAATTTTCTGCCTGATAAACATGTAAATTCTCAGAACTGTATGACCCACTAACTTTCAGAGACAGGCAGGTGAACAGCCAGCTGAACATGATCAGTGAATACTCAGCAAAAGAATTTGCTAGTGTGAGAAACAAGCAACACATGTGCCTCTCAATAGATACTAAAATAGACATCACTAAGCAGACTGAGCAGTCTGAAAATAAAGATGCAAAGAAATTTCTTTATTATCCTCTGTAGAGAAAGAGGGGTTCTTTGCATACTAATATCTAAATGATATGACTTACTGAATATCTACTGCAATCAGGTATCCTACTAATTGCCCAATATGATGTCCCCACCAGAGCTCTAGGAGACGGACATTAAAATGTCCCTTTCACAAATAGAGATTCTGAGGTCCAGAGGATTTGAGAATTTGCTGAAGTCATGAAGATAGCAAAGGAGAGGCCGAGATGTGAATGTGGTAAAAATTCAACTCCAAATCCTGTTTGTTTGTTTTTGCTATTGAGCTTCATATAAAATTATGTTAGATTTTTATTATTGTAACAATGTGCTATGATTGATTCCTAGTCAGTCATCAGTGTTAATTCTAGAGCTGGCCTTTTTACCTTCTCATACTACAAAGTTGGGGAGAGGCCACAACCTCTATATTTATGTACACTTGTGACCCTAAAAGCATTTATTACCTCACTCCATTATGTATTGTGACAGATTTAAATATGTATTCCAGACTTTCAGACTTACAAAAATCCACTCCAATAGCCCTTTCTTGGAATACATTTTCTGATATCATAGAGAATTCATAGTATGAACATTTTTTAAATGTGTCTGTGAAATCTGGACAATTTACAGCTTTCTCTGTTTCTCTAGTCTAACAAAATAAGCAAGTAGGTTGGGAATCATTTTCTATTTTAAATGCTATAACTGTATGTAATTGTTCTCAACTAAATCGCCCAATAAATGAACATCTTAAGCTTATAATAGTATAGTTTCCTGACTAAAAGCTCTGGGCAACAAACAATAAAGCACTATAAAACCAATTAATACAAATGAGCTAAAAGCATTTGTAGAGCAAAAAGAGCAAAGGTCTCTTCTTTTTTTTTTTTTTTGTTCAAGGTTAAATCACTGCTGCAGAGCTCACCTTTAACTCCAGGTCTAAAGCTTCAACAACACGGCCATTTCAGAAAGAGTTGAAAAACAATCCAGTATAACAGATCCATTGACGTAACAACAATCTAAAGTTTTCTACTGATTCTCAAGTGAAATTTTCCTGTTATACTCATATTGGCCTTCTTACCTGTCTTCTATGAACCAAATCATTTCACAATCCACTTGGCTTGATTTTGGTCTGGAGACCAATTAACAAGCAGCTCTTCATTTCTAGAAACATCTCCATTTTTAATCTAAACAAAGACCTCATGTTCCAAATATTTAGAGTAAAATTACTGGAGATACAGAAATTTGTGACTTCAATCACTAACTGTAAACTTAGGAGGGGAAAAAAAAAAAACATTTTATCAGGTTACACTTCACTCACTACAGCTTTTAAAAATCAAAATGTGAGCGGATGAAAGTGGACATATTCAAGAGTCTTTGCTGAATTTTAAAAATCAGAAAATGTCATGTATGCAAATACGCTTATGTTTACACCTCCTACAGACTTCCATACAAAATCTATACTTACTTGATTGCTAACTCTTTTCTTTGTTCCTGCCTTCTAGTAATTCTAATCGTTTTACTACAGCTTAGTAAATTCCCTCCTTTCCCAATCTCACACTTCCAGACTCATCCTCCTTTAGTCCGCTTGCTGAATATTGAAGATAATTTAGGGAATAAATGCCTATTACATGTCCCTAGTTTAAACTCCTTCCAGTGTTTTAATATATTCATAATGCCTTGTTAATATATCCACATGGTATTTTTGTAAACTCCCTTGTCTATGAATGAATTTTATATTCTATTTTGTGCTAATAGGCAGGTTTATCTATTTTTTCCCATTATGGGAGATCCAGAATCATTATCTTGACATATGCCACTGGTTATTCTAAAAATCTCCATTTAATTTCCCTCACAGGGTATAAAAGAAGAGTTAAACCTCCCATTCCAACCTCTACCCTCTGCCTTGGATATATTGAACAAATTATAAATTAAAAAGGATGACTGAATTACCAAGTCAATGGAATTAAAAACAGTAAAATCTGTAAAACTGCATCAGGAATTTGTGCCACAGAAATGCACAGTAAAAATCACAAATAAATGTGGCACTGTTTTTTCATAAGCCAGTTTTACAAGGTTTCATCACATTATCTGACATTGGTTTATTCGTCTAATGAAATTTGGAGATTATATTTCCCCTACCTTTCACAAAGTACCCTTCGACCCCATTCCAGTAAATCCTTGTGAATGTTCATTCAATCTTTCAGTCTGAACTGAAATATTTTATGAGGTCTTTAAAAAAAAGACATTTCTTTTCTCTTGAAAGTTAACCAATTCCAGGTCTACATTATATATTCATTTGAGAAAAATATAGTAAAACTGTTCATGCCATGGGGAAAAGAAAAATCTCTTATATTTCTTTGATGTCTTCAAAGAATCTAACACTGTGCCAGAGTGCACTGTTCACTCAAAATACAAATGGCATACGAACTACCGGCATGAATCTAAAATATGTGACCTTTAACTACTATTGCTGTGGTCTCTAATACATCCTTTCCGTGGTGGTCACAGGTTCTCACTATCACAGAGGGGAAAATATCAGTTGAAAATAAAATAATTGTTTACATTTGCATGTGCATTCCTGGCATGAAGTTTAGGAGAAATCTTAAATGGATTCAGAATTTTCTCCAGTTGATTAATAAAAGCATTTCTTCCTTTTCTGCATAGACATACACGCACCTATACACATAGACTGATAAACTCATGTAAGTAGACAGCTCTAGCAGGATGCAGAACAAAATATTTGCCATTGAAGAACCTCCCCAATAATTTCTATTCTCAGGGATGGGCATTTGCATAAAAGCAAGATGTCTATTACGAGGCCATCTTATCTACAAGGACTCTGTCTCTTCGTTGTGTTAAATATCTACTCAATATATTTATGTATTAGGTTCTCAGTCACAATGGAAAGATAATATATCAGTATTACATAGTATAAAAGCATATGGGAAATCTAAGCATTTTACAAACTATGAATTTTGTCATCTCGAAGCATTGGAAAACTTCCCACTTGTAGAAAATAATCTTTGATCAGGTTTAAACTGTTCAATTGAAATTTACCACCAGCAACTCACTACACAACAACTGCACATGTGCAAACTCTTCCACACCTCTTCTATTATCTCTTCTTATATGCAGAGCTTAATGATATAAAGAACATTCCTATTTCAAATACAGTAATTTTAAAATTACTTTTTCAAATTACAGTAATCAGTGTTATAATTATTATTTCCTGTGTCATTTCACATTGTTCCAGTTTAATTATCTTATTTAAAATTTGTTAAACACTCACAACTACATCATTAATAAACACTGTAAGATTTGCAGCATCCTATATAGGTGATTTTGTTGAGATTTGGCTAACTAAGGCCATTCTGGTCTTAGGCAGATTTCGCCTATTGCTCATTCATCACTTAGTCAATGTCCTTGCCTTTGTCTTATAAATCGAGCACATAAAAATGCAATTACAGATAAAATTCCTCTTGAGACTAGTTTTTCATTGTCTCTTCAAAGTACATTTTCTTCATGCATTAAATTATATCACAGGACATCTCACAACACTAGCTGCAATTTGGATTCTTGTTCCTTCTTTGTCTAAGGGGCCAATTTATATTGTTATTCTCATATTTCCAAGTTCCAGCCAATTCTCTTAATACATGTACAGTTGTATTCACATGTTTTAAACAGGATTCTTGATGTGTTATCAAATAATCAATAAAAATAACTGATGTAAAATAAAAATTTGAATAGTGTAGATTTGGAAACTAAATAAATTATAGACTATTTTGGAATACTGCACATTAAACACTTAGAAAAATATCTTTCCCATTTTTATATTTATTGCTGCTGTGAATTCTGTGGCTTTTGGTTATACTGTGTTGAATTTCATCTAATCTCTATAATAACTATTTTATCTTTCTTGTTAAAAGCCATCTGGCCTTTGAATATTCCATTATCACCTCATATTTTGAGCCTCACTCAATATGCCCAGATGATATTTTAATCTGCTTTGAGTACATTTGTTTTTCGCCCAGGAAAACAATTTCCCTGGTAAAAAGTAAACAGAAACATGTAGATTAAAAACTTGCGATATTTATCCTCATCTTAAAATATTTAAATTTTCTATAAGCAGAAGAGTTATATTATAAATTTAAAAGTTATGGTTAACTTTAATCTCTACATGTTAGAACCTTTTAAAAAGCTTTGTAGGTCATTTAAAAAAGCATTTAAAATCTTTTATCCTTGCTCTTTTCCTTCTTCCTTTCTTCCCTCATTTCTTCTGCTCTTTCCTTAAGCCTTTCAATAATACATAGTGAAAACTGACTTTGTACCAATAATATGGTGGGTATTGATGATAGAGCACCCTCTTTGGCCTTACAAACTATTGTGTGTCCACATACTTTTAAATGTGGGGTTTAATATCAGACTGTCTTTACTGTTTCTTAAAAAAAAATTAAGTTTTGAAATTAAAGTTAAATGTATACATATTAAAATCCAAATCATATCACGCTGAAAACCTGCTTCTAACATACACCTAGTATATCAGCTCTCCATTAATTAGGGGTGAAACTATTATCAGACCCAGGTCCCCTGCTCAAGAGAATGAACATTATGGAAGAAAATTAGATTTTTTATCTAGAGATACCAATAGAAGAAATGGGAGAACTACTCTCAGACTCACTTCACAAACTGAAGGGGATATAGACATAAAGACTATATATATATATATATATACACACTATACACACACTGTATACTGTATATATGTGTATACATACATATGTACATATGTATATACATATATACTGGTGTGTGTGTATATAAATATATATATATGTATACACACTACTTTATACAAAGTACACATACCAGGAGCAACATGGATGGAAGAGGAGTGGGTTATTTGCAGAGGTTACTGATCTGTAGATAGTGCAGCACTGATAAGGGAGGTCTGCTATCTTATCCAACTAATCATACATCTTCTCCCTCAAAGGAGAAAAAGCTTAATCCATTATCTCTGTCTCTCCTGGCTTAGTTTGCCAATAACTATATTAAATGCTAATTAAAGGTCACAGACTCCTCAGTGTTGCCTGATGGCTAGGTTGACTAGGTCCAGATTTATGGTTCAGTTCTAATAGGTCCTCAAATAATGTCACTTTGTTCAACACTGTTTCATTATATTATTGATGAGAGGAAAAATCAAAATATCCTGGCTGACACTGAACGAAAGAACATTACAGTAATCCCTCACCTATCTTAGGAGTTACGTTTCAGATACCCCGTGATAGGTGAAAATCTGTAAAGTAGCGGCGTTATAATTTATCTTATTAGTTATTCATATTTTAAGGCTTTATAAACCCTACTCTTCTATAAACCCTTCCCACACTCCTATAAACACTTTCTGTACTCTTAAACCTACGTAATTTTAACAGCATATAAAATTCTGTGAGTGCTCACTAGTGAAGTAGACGTATACTGCAAAATCCCACAATATGGCTAAAATTCCACAACACAGAATTAGATGTATTTTTTTTAAAAAACCTGCCATACAGCGAGGCCGCGATAAGTGAACTATGATATAGCGAGGGACGACTGTATTCCAGGAATTTGTTTTACTATAGGCTGTTTATGTAAACTTGAAGTTTACAAGAACATACCCACAAAGTAAAGTAAGAAATTACTGTACAATGATGGGCTTTTTCTTCCTAATATTCGAAGGTTGAAGGATAGGCCTCTCTAAGATGTTCCTAACAGGGCTCCCCAAATACACCTTTGCCACGTCCATGTCCAACCTGGCTAAATAACAAAGTCTATAGCCGAAAAGAAAAGGGGTTTCAAAGAGAACTTCTTCATGGAACAGGACGTGGTGCCTCTAACCGAGCTTTCCTGGGAATCATGATTTGTGGAATCATGATTTGCTGTATTGGCTTATTCATATATGCGGAATTAATTTAAAATAATAATGAAAATAACAATTTCCCTACTGGGAGAAGGATTGGGAATTTCTCTGA
>RJWH01002112.1:0-267221 GCA_004363575.1 Solenodon paradoxus | reverse complement strand
ATTTCTGAAACATCTATAACGAAGTACCATAAAGTGACAGAAAGAGGGGACTAAAGCAGCTCATATTTCCAGAAGCTGGAAGTCCAAGATCAAGGTGTTAATAGGCCCATGATTCCTCTGAAGGCCCTAGAGAAGGAGGTACTCCTTACTTCTCACCTGACTTCTAGTAGTTCCTTGTCTTATGGATGAAAGGTTTTTTGTGAGCTTCACGAGGAAAGAAAGTCAATTAGACGAATGTCAGGCTGGCCCAGAAGGACAAAATGGCGGCCCAGAAGGACAAAATGGCGGCCAAACCCGGGAAAAAGGAAGCTGACGAAAGCACACCTGGAATCACAGGACCAATCGCCAATCGCCACGTATGAAGCCCGCGAAATTCTTTTATATAAATTTGTCTAAGTCCATTAGGGTAGCGAAAGCTAAAGTGCCTTCCGCCAGCGCTTGCGATCGTTGGGCTGGTATCACGGGCCTGGCCGTAATACAGAAAAATCAGCCGCTTTTTGCTTAAGGCTGGGATCGATTGCAACCAGATTCTTTATCAGGCACCCTAAGGGTGTTTTAGGATCTGGTTTGGATTCTCGCCCTCCCATTTTGATCCCCATGGAGCAGCAGGTAGAGAAAGAGGCGTCCCTGTAACGCTACCTGCTGTGCGGGTCAGAAGAATGGGAATCTGAGTGTAGGAACAGCTTCCTATCCTCAGACCCCGACGGAGGAGAGCAGCCTCTTCAAAATAAAACGCTCCCCTGCCGCAGCGCTGCGATTTTCCGCAAGAGCAGTCTCTCCGTCAGTATTCAGGGGAGCCGGATTCGGAGCATAGGGATCAAAATTAAAATTAGGGCGGTAGCACTTACCCTAGTTCATAGTTCGGTCGGGAGGAATGGCCAAGAGATCTCCTCGTGGAGCGGGAAGAGGAGCGGTCTTCAGGCAGACATCAACTCCGCCCGGGATTCGGCACCAAAATGAAAGGTTTTTTCTGAGCTTCACGAGGAAAGAAAGTCAATTAGACAAAAAGTTGAATAGCCAGGGCTTTATTGGGGTTTGCGCACCCGGGCGAGGTTCTCCGGTCCGCAGAACGAGCGCCGGAGAAGTCGCCCCCAACAAAGGGAAGCGCCATCTTTATATAAAAGAATTTCGCGGGCTTCATATGTGGCGATTGGGGATTGCTCCTGTGATTCCAGGTGTGGTTTCGTCAGCTTCCTTTTTCCCGGGTATGGCCGCCATTTTGTCCTTCTGGGCCGCCATTTTGTCCTTCTGGGCCAGCCTAACAATGGACCCATAACTCCAATCTTTACGTGGTGATGTCCCTTTGTGCGTATCTTCACGTCCTCTTCCCTCTTCATAGCTGTCTTTCTGTGTCCAAATTTCTCTTTTTCATAAGGATGTCAGTCATATTGAATTAACACCCAATCTAGTGACTTCACTTTTGTGTTATACTTTTTTCTCTTCATATTTCAAAATTCAGTGTTCCTATTCTCAGAACACATTCATTTTTTATTAATTGTTTTTATTTTTGCACATTAAAATAGAAACACATGTAAAGGTTCCCCATTCCTCATATATATATATACATCAACACACTCTGCCCTCCACCAAATCACCAGTTGTTCTTCACCAGTGTCCATTCGGTTCCACCACCAATTCTCCCACCCCCTCACCTCTCATCCAATTCCTTATTGATTACCTCAGTTTTGTTGCTAGTGTCCAAGGGTTGGTTTTGTTTCATCAGGTCCTTTGTTTTGTCTATTCACATTCCACCTGTGAGTGCAGTCATCTGGTATCTCTCTGAAATTCGACTTATCTAACTTAGTATATCCTCTCCAGATCCCTCCACGTTGAGTTGTAATACTTTTTGTACATGTACTTACAATATTTTTTACTGAAGTAGCATTGGTGTATAACATTATATAGTTTGCAGCATTGAAAATCAACATTTGTATTTATTTTATTATGTTCCACACCAAAAATCTGATGTTCATCCTTTACCATACAATCGACACCTTTTACTTGCTGTCTGAGTGACAATGTGTAAAGAAAATGCAAAACATTTTTAAAGTTTAATGTGCTATAATGGATATACAAAAATTGTATATACTTATGTACATGTTTTATGAATTTAGCCACCTGCAGACATCCATGATGTTATTACCACAATCAAAGTACAAACATATCTATTACTTCCCAAAACTTCATTTGTGTGTGTGTATGTGTGTATGTGTGTGTAAAACACATAATCTCGTGAATTTTAAAGTGCATTATACGGTATTATTAGTTACAGTCACTATTAAACATCAGAAATACAGAGTTTACTTGTCTTCTCAATTCCTGGGAACCACCGTTCTACTCTGCTTCTATTGACTGTTAGCACATATAAATGGACTCACGTAGCATTGCCATCTGTGACTGACTGATTTTTACTTAGCATAATGTTCTATAATTTCATCCTACAGGTCACAAATGCAGCATTTCCTTTTTTTAAAGACTGAAGCATATTTCATTGTATATATAGTCCACATTTTCTCTATCCACTCATCTGCACCATTTTCAGATTTAGGACGATCGTGTGGCTTTTGTGATCTAATGAGTTGTTTCATTAGTCTGCTGGGACTGCTGGAATAACACATCATGGACTGGTGACTTATAAACAATAGAAATTGATTTCTCACAGCTCGGCGATCATGATGCCAGCACTATTAGATGAGGGGCCTCTTCTAAGGTGCAGATTTCTCAATGTATCTTCACATGCTGGAAGGAGGTAGGGAGCCCTGTGGGATATTTTTTATAAGAACACTTATCCCATTCATGAAGATTCCACCTTCATGTCCTAATCATCTCCAGAAGCCTGGCCTACGAATACCAACTGGACATAAACATTCTGACATGTGAATTTTCAGGGGGTCACGAATACTCAGGCCACAGCAATTTAAATGAAAACAGCAGTGCTACACAAATGCTAGGTAGACTCATTTACAAATCGATTTTGAAAATTTAAAAGAATGATCTTATCTTCTTCTGAAGCATAAACATTTTGAAGAAATCTAGCATTCATTCATTTTGAATCTTTTTCTGCTTTTGAGTTTTAAAGTTCAAGCAAACTAAAACTTCACTTGTGTTTTCCTGTGTCTTCCCACAGTTAGGGAGACCTCTTGAACTTAAGTCAGAAATAGCCTGTTTCTTAGAAAGTCTGGCATTTTCTTTTATGAGAGTTATGTTGCGTAGTAAGGATAACTCATTTTTCAAGGTAAGAAAATGAAGAAATAAAGGAGAGAAAAAGGTAGAGAAAGGAATAGAAAGAAAAACTTAAGGAGGTACTGACTAGATGCCTGGTATTATAAACTAGTTGTAGAGAAATATACATGTGAGGTGGTATTTCCTCAAACATTAGGTGACCGCTACTCCTCCAGTCAGCTGACACATCTCAAGGACCCAAGGTGGTCTCCTGGGGTCAGGGGGAATAACCAAAATGAACAACCGAATAAAAATAAATAAAAATTCTTCTTTCTCCTTTTTCTTCCTGCCTGCCTGCTTACTCATTTTCATTCCTTAAAAAAAAAAAAAAAAAGTAAGTTTAACCCTTCAGTCCCAAGCACCACCTGTTTCATGCAGCCTTGTTCCAAATTGAGGGATAAAACATATGTAACCAAGTTACTGAAATTCCTTCAATTTCCTCCTCTTACTCGTCTTTTATACTAAGTATGATTAAATGCCATTTTAAAATAACGGAATGGTGGGTTCACTGTAGGCCAAAACACAACTCTTTCATGAAATCCTTTTATTTCAAACACTTTTAGAAGCACGCCCCTTTAATGTACACCCCAAGTTTGACCTCCTTCCTAGAGATGGCTGCAAGCCAAAAGGAGAAAATTTAATTATGACTGTGTGGGCTGAAGGGTAAATCATGGTGAATTTACCAATTAAACAATTCTGACGTGTAGGACATTTAAAAGAAAATATGAATATAAAGATAAATATGGAGTAAGAAAAAGGTTTGAATCAAAAAACCATGTGAACTTTAATAAATCTAAAAACAGTAACAACTCCTTTGGGAGATTAGGGAGAGGAAGGGCTTTGAAGGAAGGCTGAGATTTAGGGCCTCTCCCTGAGACTGGGCTGCCTCACCGGGCCATCTCAGCCTGCTGGTCACCCTGCTCTCAGGGAGCCTGGAAAACTGCCAAAGAGAGAAGGACAAGGACAGCTGACTGAAACAACAAGAGGTTGAGGCTTTTACAACTTGCATTGAATGTTGAAAAGGATTGCTATTTTGAACCTATTATGGACTAGAAAGCAAAAAAGTTGAAAGTTGCGAAATAAATATACCAGAAAGTAACCTGTTCCCTCATCCAGGCCTCCCCAGCGTTAGCATCTGATATACCAAGCAGGTTAGCAAAACCAGAACATTCAGGTCTTACATGGATTTGATCACTTTTTGCATGTGCTTTCTTTTTGTTCAAACTGACATTTGCAAGTTGAGAAAATTCAATACAAGCTTGCCGAGTCCTCCTGAGCCATGTCTCTATTACTTTCCCTCTCTGCACACTTCCTCCTCCTTCCTTCCCTCAAAGCCCTCCTCTATGCCTCCTTGACTTCAGCCCTTTCCCACACTGAGCACCAATTTGGGATGAGACACTGTTCCATGTGCCGGAAAGTCTGGTGACATCAGGCAGTCACGGCTGACTCCTCTACACCTTCCTGAGTCCCCCACAAGGCCTCCTGATGAAGTTTCCTGCCTCCTGTCTCAGCCCCACTTCTCATGGCTGACACAGCTACAGATTCATCTTCCAAAGACATGATTCTGCTGCCCTTGCTAAAGTACGTTTAGAAAACTCTTCTCCCCCAACAGAATTCACTAGTGTAATATGTGCTCAGTTGGGGCCACCCTCCCAATGTTCTTAACTTAGGTTCTGGGCAAGCTCTACCCTGTGTGGTTCTGCAATCCTTCCCAGGAATGTTGCCACCTCATGCTACCTCTGCAATGACCATCTAGCTCTCCGTCAAAGCAGACTCAGTGCATTTCCGATGCCACCTCTTCCAGGAAGCCCCTCCTGATGGCTCCATGAAGATGTAACTTCTCCCTTTTTTTCCCACCTTCCACACCTCCTTATTTTGCTTGCTATTTTATTGTGTCTATTTTTCCAGTTAGTTAACTGTCATCTCGGTACATTCTTGCTGTAGATGGAACCCTCCTTCTTTAGGGCAGAGACTGAGCCACTCTAAGGTTTTTTTCTCATGTCTGGAGGAGGAGCACGGATTTGATGTCCATCTTCACCACCCCCCTCTCCAGCTCTGCCACTTGTTCTCTATATGACAGGGAGCAGGAGACCCCATGAGGTGGCTCTTCACAGCTCCAAACCTCCTGGGGTGGATGAGCATCTGTCACAGGGCATTCAATGAACAAATAATGTTCCTGGAGTGTTGCGCTGGGGCCTGGCATAGGAAAGAGTTGTCCAAGTAAATCCTCAAGTCCGCGTAGAAAATGATTTTTCCCAAAGAGAGAAAAGAGATTCTACAAATGTGGCTGCTTTCCACTTTCCACTGAATTAGAGGTGCTCAGTGAGTGGTCACTGGCTTCAAGACACCTAAAACACGCGTGCAGTTCAGAGGCCTCTGAAAGCAGGAGTCCCCTGAGAAAGGACTGCCACCACTCTTGACCACATGCTGAGAATAACGAGCTTGGGGAGCAGGAAGTTTCAACAGAGAGTCTCCCCAAACATCACTTCTAAGGGTCTGAAACGACAGTCTTCCATGTTCACTTTCTGCCACCTACAGCTGGGTCCCTCAGTTCCCCCGGAGCTGTTTTTCTCTCCAGTCTCTTTGGAAGTCGCTGGTGGAGCCTGTTCTTGAATGTTTCTAATTCAAGGAAAGACTTGGTTAATGATTTGCATATCAGTTTCCTAATTTACATAGCATGCATAATCCTTTTATTCCCTGAATGATTGCATTGAATCGATACACATTTTATCTCACGAAGGGTATAAAAGGCGCGCATTTTACCAAAATTAAACGGATTCTTAGGGGAACAGGCATTTTCCTGCGATACAAACTGGAAGGGTTAGCTTCATGCCCACCTTCTTACCCAGAGGCCCCGGGGTCTCCGTGGTTTGTAAGGAGCGGGCCGATCTCCCATTTGGCTGGCTGACTGACCGCAAAGATGATAATCATTCCAGGGCTTGGAAGCCAGATATGTGGTCGTCTCCAGTGAACTGGAAAACAGCTTAGAGGCTACTTTTCCGGCTGAAAAAGTCGTTCTGCCATTAGGTCAAGATGGTGTGTTTTGACCTTTTTACATATTATGGAATCTGTAACAAAACGAGTTTGCCTAGAAGTGAACATTCGAAAGCCTTGCTCCATTCCAAATTGTTAATGCATAATAATGATAAAAGTGAGATAATAATGTAACCACAGCAGACTCAGGGCTTATCTTGTCCCAGACCTTGCTGAGTAGTTTATATTCTTTCTCCTGGAAATTCTCACAGTATCTCTAGGTAAGTCCTGTTTTTTACAAAGAGCCCAAGCTTAACACTTGCCTGAAGTCACAAGTTTATTAAGGGAGCCAAGGGGCCCCTCTGAAAGTCAGGTCTTCGACATCCTAATCTCCTGTATTACATTTTTTTAACGACTTAGAAATCAGACTCGGAATTAAAAGATGCCATCCTCATTTGCTTTTCTTTTTTACTGAGTGACATGTCGACACTCTCCTAGGGAGGATCTCAGATACACCAGCATCCTCTAAGAAGCAGGAACTCAGCTAAGCACTTCTAATCAATTTAGCTCATGTAGGCCTAATGAGGACACTTGTTATTATTGCTATTTATTATTACATCGCTATATTATTGTTATTTCCAGGTTTCAAGATAAGGAAACTGATGATCAAGAGGGCAGGTAACCTGTCGCAGGTCACACCGGAGCCAGACAGGAGGCAGAGACATATTATCTGCTATTGTTCTGCAGAAAACAGCGCGGGGCCATTTATCCAGAAGAACCTTTAAAGGGAGCCTATGTGCTCATTAAAATTCAAACCTGACTCTTCACACACAGCATTCTTTTCCTCGGTAGCTCTTGGGCTGGTCATTTTAGTCAACCATCCCTGATCGTTTCGGGGAGAGTGCTCTGGAATTAGGAACCACGGTCAAGGGTAGATATTTCTCAAGGATGTCTAATTTTTATAAGTTCCCAAGATTTGGTCCCTTAGAAGAAGTTTTATTTTACCTTAGATTCATGACTAAATGTCCCGAAATTCTTTGAAAGAGGTGGGTTGGTGACTACAAATGTAAAATCTGTACAATATGGATTTCTCTTTGGGAAAAATCATGTTTTTTCTGAGAAAAGACCAAAAGTAAATTGGGTGAGGAGTGGATTTTTTATGTGCCCTAAGGGAAGGTGATTATTTTGAAATTCATGTGGCTACTTTTTCTTAAACAAATATTTATTTCCAGTGTGAACTTTAATATTTGTCTTTTGAAGAGTGTGGTAGAAATAAAGAATAAGTGTTCATTCCCTGATACTTACTGTGATATCATGTGCACACTGAGTGGGTGCTTGGAAAATGATGGTTTTTAAGCTGTTTTTAAATGAAGTCAACACCGCTAATCCATGCCCAATATAAACATTATCAGATGAAACCACATACCTGAAGTACCTCCATCCAGGCCACATAGGAGGAGGTGGCTCTGTCTTTCTACACTAGCATCTAAAGGAGTTCCACTCAAATTCCACTCAGAATTTCTTAAACTGTTGATCAAAGACAATTTGCATCTAAATGACTTGGGATGTGTACTAAAAATGCAGATTCCTTGTTCTCACCTCAGAATCTACTGTAGGAGGATTCCTTAGGCGATTTTTATGCAGGATCAAATTTAAGACTCTTATTACATACACCATCCACTCATGTTTATCCTTAGCTCTCACCTTAATTCCACAAATAGAAAGTCTTATTGCATATGAGGAAGCAAATTCGCAAAGGATAATTGCCTTTCCTTTCATCACATTCAATTTCTCAAGTGATCTTGTATGTGTTAATAGTCAGATTCAGATCCCCTCTGCAAAGGTGGCATTAGGAAATCAAAACAAGAGAAAGGTCACCTCACATCTGTGAGATTGGCTTTTATACAAAAGACAAGAAACAATAATTGTTGGAGAGGGCGGAGAGAAAAAGGCACCCTTTTACATTAGTTGGTGCGATGTTTATGGAAAGCAGTATGGAGAGTCCTCAAAAAATTGAGAATGGAAATCCCATATGATCCTGTCATTCCCCATCTGGATATTTACCCCAAATCATCAAAACACTAATTTGCAAAGATACATGCACTCCTATGTTTATTGCAGCATTCTTTGCAATAGCTAAAAACTGGAAACTACCTAACTGCCCACTGAAAGATGTATGGATAAAGAAGATGTGGTATATATGCACACTGGCATACTACACAGCCCTAAAAAAGATGGAACTCTGTCATTCACATCAACATGGACGGAACTAGAAGGAATCATGCTCAGTGAAATAAGTCAGAAGGAGAACGACAAATATTGGATGATCTCACTCATATATGGAATATAAGGGAATAAACTAAACAAAAACCAAGCCTAGGGCATTAGAAATATAACTGAGATTGCCAGAGGGGAAGGAAGTGAGAGCAGGAGCAAGTGGTGGTGGGTACAATGGTCAATGTGGTGGACTTTTGACAGCTTGTTGGTGGGCATGTTTTGCTGACATACATTTGAGGAATATGAACCCACACCATGTGGACTTATATTATTTTGTAAATGAAAGCTACCTCAGTAACATTTTTTGAAAGGTGGCATTAGGGATATCAAATCCACAGACAATTCGAGTATGGTTCAGATAAAACACATTCAAGCCTCATCCACACTAAAACTCCTAGCTTTTAATAAGCAGCAAGTTTGAAATGCTGTTTAATTACACTTTAAAATTATATTCCTGATGCTGATCGTCAACTAAAGTGTAAATGTTAGTCATTCAGATGAGAGAAAACAACTGAGGACTCTTTATGCACAGGCATGTGTCCTGCCTGAATGACTTCAGAGAGGAATACTGCGTCGGATGCAATTGGACTGGAACCCAGGTTGTATTCTTTCCTCTGTCCAGGGTAATTTATTTTTTTCATATAAAAGCACATGAAATTGCTTTGGGGGCACTTTGTAATTTCTAAGACTCTTTCCCCCAGAGATAACAGGTGTTGACCTGAACACTCTCCTGCTGGCTGAATCAAAATGATGGGTAGAGAGAGAATCATTAAAGCTGAGGGTGACAGAGAACCTTTCTCAGCCTCCACGGGGTACAGCTCTCTCCATTTTTCAGCATTTGTTGGTGGAAGGAGGGTGGGGTGTGATTGCGAAGTCACGTCACACTCTGTAGATGAGTCTGCCATTGATGTGCAGACGAGGGAAGCTGAGTTTGTCTGTCCGACCCAGACCCCCAAAGCCAGACCCCGATGTTCTGTTCCTCTGAACAGACCCACAGTTTCCAGTTCAAGCCACCAGCTCTGTTTCTGTTGGGAAGGAGTGTTTTACTGTCAACTCACTTCCTCTCTTCCCCTGTGTCCTCAAAACAGCAAAGTCAAACCCGACCTGTGCAGCTCCCCCAGCTCCAGAAACAGACATCTCAGCGAGTCATTGTCACATTATACTTTTGCTTAAAGAAGATTCAGAAGAAATGCTCCCACGTCCTAAAAGGGAACTCTTTTGACTTTTAACAAGTTAAGCAAAAAAGTCACCCATTTCTACTCACATCTCTTTCCAGGGGAACAGCAGCAGCTGGTTATTCTTCCAAAAAAGAATGTCTGGAAGTCAAGAACTCCATCAGTACGAATGCTAGAACATTTATTTTTTCCTTTTTTTAACGGAAAGGTGCAGGTAGGAATGAAAGCGAGTCAGCAGGCAGGCAGGAAGAAGCATTTTATTTTATTTTTATTCACTTGTTCACACGGTTGCGCCCCCTGCACAAGGGACCTGAACCCAGGAATATGTGGTCTGTGCATCTTCAGAGGCAGTTGACCCAACCACTGCTCCACCAGGCAGCATCCTATTTTTTATTCTCCCATAAACACAACCCAAATCCACCTACTGGACCCTCCCTGGCTGTCTTTTTTAGTAAGTGACCCACCTGCTCAGAAACAAATTCCTAATTACTCCTCCTCGCATGCATAGTATTCCATAATCTAGTCAGACTCTATGGTTGGTAGTTAAAATGAATTTTTCTTGTCCGATACTTCTCTTGACTAAATAAATATTGATAATAATAATAACAAGCATAAGAGTGATGCTACTTTAGTTGAATGTGTTTTGTCTTAGATACTACTCTGAGGTCACTTAATCCTCTCAATAACCTGATGGGTTTTTGGATTAGCTGCTTCTCACTGTCTCCATTGAGCCTAGGCACAAGTTTAGGCTCAGATGGTTAGCTAAGTGGTTCAAAGTCACACAACCAGTCCTGTTAGATCATCCTCTTAATATTGCACAATCCCTGCCATGACTTCTTCAGACATGTTGCTCCTCTTTCCTAAAATGTACTCTTTTATCCTTTTTTATTGAAGTCTTACAGAACCTTCTAGCTCCAACTCAGTGACCCCCTCCTTAAGGAAACCTTTCTCCGTGATTCTAACTCTCACTGACCTTCCTCTCTGCAGAATTCCCAGAGGATCTCGTTCTGATTTTTGTGTGCTATGTGTCTTATCTTCTTTAACCAGAATTCGCAACTCTTGACTTTAGGAATGCTCTAGGCACATAGTAGGTTCTTGATGAAAGATCTCTTTCTTTTTTTTTTCAAGGAAGGGTGCAGACAGGAATGAAGGTGAGCAGAGGAGACAGGAAGCGAGAGGAGGACGAAGCACTTTATTTATTTAGTTGTTCACCCTGGCCCCGGGATGTGAACTCTGGTCCTTGGGAGGTACATGGCTTGTTCTTCTGGCCCAAAGGCAGCTAACTTAATAAGTACTCCACCCGATCATGCCTTGATGAAAGATTTTTTTATCTGTAAGACCAATAAAACCAAACACCTGGGGTGCACCCTGGCTGCCTAGCAGCCTAGTACACCTGGGAGCAGTTCCACATACATCCCAGCTTCCCGGGTGCAAGATGCAGGGTCGGGGGAAACAACCAATATGAACTGAAAAAAATAAAATGCTAAAAAAAAGTTATAGAAAAAAACCCCAAAACAAACACGTGAATGCCAAAAAGTTCTTGCTAGAACAAATGTCTTTTGTGTGTTATGCCATGCATAAGAGCTATCCACTCATTTCTACTCTGCATTCTGCTCAGGTGAGATGAGAATTTTCAAGTGTTGATCTGCAGGCAAGTCAGCAAGGAATATTTACATCTTAAATAAAAGCAATCGCTTTAAACATTTAAAGAGCTTTTTGGAACAAAATTTAGTTGGGAGCTGAAAGCAATGCTATATATTGCTATATATATTCTTTTAAGGAAGACTGGTCTCAGCTTTTGTGGGAAATGCTAGGCTCTGAGGACCTCACTGATCTTTGTGGTGTGACACCCAATGCCTTACTCGGACACCAAACCTGTCAAAGTGACACAGTTATCAAGGCAATGCTGCAAAACACAATGCATTTGGCTTCTGCAAGTTGCCATCAACTCCAGGGATCCTTGACTGACCTTATTTTTCTTTAAAGGAAAGGTACAAGCAGGAACAAAAGTGAGCAGGCAGGCAAGCAGACAGAGGAGGAAGAAGCATTTCATTTTATTTTTATTTGGTTGTTCATTTGGGTTGTTCTCCTTGGCCCACGGACGTGAACCCAGGTCCTGGGAGGTGTATGTGGACTGTGCTCAGCTGGAGATGGCAGACCCAACTGCTCCTCCACCAGGACATACCTCCTTGCCGGACTCTTGGGAACAGCTCAATTTTCGAGCTGGTGAAGTATTAACTGGCAGAAAAATTGGGCTTTCCTTTTGAGTTTGAGAAATGTGAACCTAGAAAACCAGAAACGTCAATGAAAGAGTTTTCCAGTTGTCAGGCTTCCTTGAAACACCACGAAGCGCTACAGAAGAACTGCAGTGAGGTTTTTGCAATGGTGGTATCTTAATCAGTCGGAACCAATACAACACATACCATAGACTCAGTGACTTAAAAGATTTTATTTCTCAGTTCAGGGACCTGGACAGTGCAGACTGGATTCCTGGTGAAAATCTTCTCCCTGACTTGTGGGCAGTTGCTTTCTGGTTGTGTCTTCACATAACAGGGAGACAGTCAGTTCACAAGCATCTTCTGCGGCAGGTAGGAGAACTAATCCCATCGAGAGAGCTCTACAATTATCATTCTACTTAAACCTCATTGTCTTCCAAAGCCTCCAAATATGAGCATGTAGGAGTTAGTGCTTCAACATATGAATGGTGGTGGTGGTGATGGTGGTCAGACATAAACATTCAGTCTATAGCAGGTTGGAAGAAAGAGTGAATGAGTCACGGAAAAAACCATATGACTTGAAATCACTTAGTTCTAAGGTGAGCTCTGTTTGAGGCCTGCAAGTCCAGCCGACAGGATTGGGGTTGAAGAAATTTCCCCCAGAGTCACAGGCATGAACAACAAAACCCAGGCAGAGAGACATGAGAGTTGTGGGCCCACAACCAACAAGCCAGCCACGGTTCCAACACAGCCCACAGAAGAGAAAGAGCTGGGAAACATTCTTAATCGATTGCCCTACCCTGTGAAAGTTCCTCAGTCCTCCAGAGGAGTGGCAGTCCCAGCAAGGGGTTGGGGGGAGCAAATGAGCCCTGAGGCCTGGTGGGTGGAATTTCAGGAGTACCAAGCAGATAGGAAATGCCTTATCTGTAGCCACAGGCTGGCAGGAGCTGCCATTTTGATGGAGCCCTTCCAGTGGTTTTCTCCAGAGAGGGCTGGATGGCTTCTCCTTGCTGGGAACCAGTCAGCTATCCACAGGGGTGCTGTCTGCCAACCTGACTTGCTGTCTCTGGCAGTCCACAGAAAGGCCGCCATAAGAACCAACACTTCTGCACCAATGTACTAATGATGGAGAGGGTAGGTGTTTTCCCTTGGGGACTTTCCTGTAATGGCAGCTTCCACCACCAGCATGGAGAGGAAGTTGTACCCCATTCACAGGGAGGCTATCCCTCCTTCTACCCATCTGAGGTTTTTGGTTCAGTGACTGAAACCCAGTTCCCAGGTATGGGGGCACTTGCTGTGGGAGAAAGCCTTTAAGCTCCAGAGCATATCAGTTTCAGTGGTGTCTCCCCAAGACCTGGTGTCTCTGAATAGGGTGGTGTGGGAATAAGACAGATTGGCTTCTCCTACCATTTATGGAGGTGTGTTGGTCATGTTTCTTTTCAAAAATTGTAACCACCAGATTTTGGTGTTGTTATGGGGAAATGGTGAGCTTGAGATCTTAACAGTTCACCATTGTGTAACTGGAATCAAAATCCCTTTAATAGAGGGACAGAAATACCAAATACTTAGGGTTTCAAAAAACAGAAAAAAGAAAGAGACCTCCTTAGCATTTCAATGCATATTGAAAACTCTCTTTAATAGTCTCCAATCAGTGAGAATTCAAGTTTTAAAAACAGATGAAGGCGTTTTATTTGAACCCAGCCAGTAGTTAGATATTAGAGAAAACATCGTGAACACAAATACTTTAGTATGATACATATTTATAAACCAACTCAAAACTTCTATTTTATTTGCATGCAAAGGTTATTATTATATCTTAAAACTCACAGCAACAAGTACAGCTCATTACCTCATCTTGCCAACATTTGAAATGTTACTTTTCTTAAATAACACAATACTGTCCAAATAGCTATATTTAAAAAAAAATATCGAAAAGTTAAAATTTGGTTCTGTATTAACAGGCATTCTGAAAATGATTATTGGGCCCATATTTAGCTATCTAGCTAGCTAACTAGCTATCATCTAAATGACAGACACATATGGAAAAAGAATAAAATGCTCTGTGCAAAGAAACCAGGGCTATTAATGCAACGCAAATGAGGGAGTGTTAGGCTTCTTATTTAGCATCAATGATTCACAGCATTTAGAACCTGATATTTTTTTATTCATAAGGGAATTTCTTCTCTGCACTTCATATTCAAGATCTTGATTATGGTCGCTGGAGGCTGGTTCTAGAGAAAACGTGCATTCAGCTGAGTTAGGAAGGACATTAGGTACATAGACCAAATGAAGATGCTATTTTGCTCTCTCAGAAAAGAAGACTCCTTCAAGGTACTGATAATTTCAGCAAATCAGGTAGATTTGCATGAGAATGAATTTCTTACTAACAGCTTACTTGAAGGTTGAATTTTCAATAATTCAAACTGAAGAAATTCTTTTAACTATTTTAAGCAATACCTATTCTAAGGGAAAATAAAACAAAATAACCACTACAATCTTTAAATATCTCTCTTAGATTCCACAATCCTGCTTTCTAGTACTTATGATTTTTTTCAAGATTTTGTTTTTGGGGAATAATTTTAGGTTGACAACAAAATTTAGAGAGTACACAGATTTCCTATGTATTCCTGCTCACACACACACGTAGGTTCCCCCGTTAGCGAAAGCACTCACTAGTGTTACATTTCTTTTTAACCAGAGATGACTCTACATGAACACAACCTGATCACTCAAATGCCGTGGTATACCCCACATTCATTTTTTGTATCATCTGTATTGTACATTTGATGGATTTGAACCAATGTATAATGACATACATTTGTCACTATAGTGAGTGTTTTCAGTTTCTAATAATCCTCTGTGCTCTGTCTGTTGGTAGCTCCCTCCACCCTTGGAAACCACTGATTATTTTACTGTCTCCATAGTTTTGTCTTCTCCAAAATGTGATAAGGCTGGAATCATACAATCTGTAGCCTTTTCAGATTGGCTTTTTTCATTCAGTAATATGCTCTTAAGTTTCCTCTATGTCTTGTTAGCTCAATTATTCTTAGTGCTTTAATGATATTCCATAGTTTATTTATCCACTCAACTACTGCAGGACATCTTGGTTGCTTCTAAGTTTGGTAATTCTGAAAAAAGTTACTGTAAACATATGTCTGCAGTTTTTTGTGTGAACATAAATTTTCAACCTCTTTGAGTAAATACCAAGGAGCAAGATTACTGGATCATATGGTAAGACTATGTTTAGTGTTGAGAAACTGCCAAGCTGTCTTCCAAAGTGGCTATAACATTTCTGCATTCCCACTAGCAACCTATTAGAGTTCTGTTACTTCCCATCCTCATCAGCATTTGATTTTGCTAGTGTTTCAGATTTTGGCCATTTAATAGATATGTAGCGATACATGAAGACAACTTTTCATAGGCTTAGTTAACATTTTTATGTATTCTTTGATGAGTTATCTGTGAAGGACTCTGGTCCTTTTTTTAATGGGTTGATTTCCTATTGCTGAATTTCAAGAGTTCTTTGTAAATTTGGGCAAAAGTCCTTTATTGGAAGTGTCTTTTGCAAATATTTTCTCCCAGTCTATGACTTTCATTCTAATTATCCTAATGCTGTCTTTTACAGAGCAGAATTTATTTTGTTTTAATAAAGCACAGTTTATCAAATATTTCTTTCATGGATTGTGTCACTGGTGGGGTATCTGAAAAGGCATTATCATATCCAAGGTCTTTCAGGTTTTTCTTACGTCAATTTTTAGGAGTTTTATATTTAGGTCTTTGATCAATTTTGAGTTCAATTTTTTAAGAAGTATAAGGTCTAGATTCTCTATTTTCAATTATTTTGCATGTAGCTATTTTGTTGTTCCAGCACCATTTACAGCAGAGACAATCTTTGCTCCATTTTGTTGCCTCTGCAACTGTGCTGAAGATCAGTTGACTACATTTCTGTGGGTCTGTTTCTGAGCTCTCCATTTTGCTCCTATGGTCCATTGTCTATTCTTTCACCAGTACCCCACTATCTTGATTACTTTAGCTTTGTAGTAAGTCTTAAGGCTGGCTAGCCTCTGTCCTCCCACTTAGTTCACGTCATTCAATATTGCGTTGCCTGTTCTGGGTATTTTGCTTCTCTATATAAACTTTGGATTCAGTGGCTGATATCCACAAAGTTACTTTACTAAGACTTTGATTGGAATTACGTTGACTCTAGATCAATTTGGGAAGAACTGCTGGCTTGACAATATTGAGTCTTCTATCTATGAACATGAACTAATTTTCCTTTTAGTTTTTCTTTGTTTTTGCTCATCAGAGTTTTGTTGTTTTCTTCATTTAGGTCTTGTTCATATTTTATTAGATTTGTACCTGAGTACTTTGTTTTGGGGATTGCTAATGTAAATTATATTGTGTTCTTAATTTCCAATTTATCTTGCTTAATTCTAGCATATAGGAAAGCAATTAAGTTTTGGAATATTAACCTGGTATCCCACAATTTGGCTTATTAATTTCAGGAGATATTTTTGTTGATTCAGATTTTCTACATAAACTACCATGTCATCTGTGAACAAAGACAATTTTATGTCTTCCTTCCCAATCTGTATTCTTATTGTTCTTTTTCTTGCCTTCTTATATTTGTGAGGATTTTCAGTACAATATTGAAAAAGAGTGATGAGAGAGGACATCACTGCCTATACCTGCCCATGTTTGGAAACATTTGAATTTCTTAACATCAATTATTATGCTGAAGTCATTATTTTGTAGTTAGTCTTTATCACTTTGAGAAAATTTCCCTCAATTCCTAGCTTACCAAGAGCTTTTGTCATGAATGGGTATTGGAGTTTTCAAAAGCTTTTTCTTCATTTATTGACATGCTCATGGGATTCCTCTTTTTTAGTCTGTTGATATGGTGGATTACATTAATTGATGTTGGAATGTCAAGTAGACTTTCATAAATCCCACTTAGTTTCGGTGTGTAATTCATTTCCTTTTTTTTTTTTTTTAAAGGAAAGGTGTATGTAGGAAGGAAGATGAGTAGGCAGGCAGGCAGAGAGAGGATAAAGGAGCATTTTGTTTTATTTTTATTTATTTGTTCACATTGGTTGTTGCCCCCGGACCTTGGTCCTTCTGCTGTATATAGACTATGCTCCTTTGGAGACAGCTGGCTATCTGATAACCCATCCCTGGGTTTCAAACCAGAGTCCACAGGTGTTCCTTGATTTGCACCTTAGCCCTCTTAACTACCTGAGCCACAGGCGTGCCTTGCTGTTTCTAATGTTTTGAACAGAAATATAACTTTGTTTCATTTTCTTTGCAGATCTTTTCTAGGAAGATTAAGATATCTTTGGCCCTGAGTTCAATGGCATTTCAGCTTCTAAGGTTTTTCAGGATACTGATGAGTTCTACAGTGACTTACCTGTGATGGGAAGCAAATTACTTTTTCCAACATCTCCATTGACTCTTAGCACATTCTGGGAATAATAAAGAATATCAGTGACTATTTTTCTGCTATTTTCATTGAGATAATACAGTTCTGTCTAGTTAGATCGACAAAAGAGATGAAAACATCAAGATGTATTAACCAAGTGTGATTGATAGTGTGTTTGACCACTCTACAGAATACTTGTAAGCAGATGATTGGTAGGTAATTTAGCATTTATCAGTATTTTAATGTAATGCTTACATCTAAAGCAGAATACCTGGAAAAGATATTCTGACTCACAAGAAAAAAATGAATGCATATAAATCCAACCATTTGTTTACTGTTGTGTTTATTGATTTTTCTCCCAGGAAGCTTATGTAGTTTCAGATAATCAAGTGCGAAGGGGTCATTTTCTCTTGTGAATTTTATTACTCATTAAAAGAAGTTATTTTGTCTCACACGTCTGAAGGTTAGGTAAGTGATGTATTGAATGGCACACCTGCTTAGTTCCTAAGAAGTAAACTCCCTTGGAATACATGACTTTTCCATATGAGCCATTTTATATGTTGGGATGACTGAAGTTGATTTCAAGATAATCTCAGTAATTTATTTTTAGTACTAAATAAAATGTGTATTCCCACTGCAAAATAAAATCTGCTGCTTATTATGTTAATGTGATATTTACAAAAGCCATCACCATGGTTTCAAGCTCAGAGTCCCTGAAAGCCTTAAGACTTGGTCAATGAAAAGTCAGACTCATAAACATGTAACTCTTAATTTAAAAAAGAAACTTTCTTAAATAATAAGATTTCCTTTTATTGGGAAAGGACATTGACTTAAAATAATGCTCCATTGGATCCTCCATGAATCTATATTTTATAGTAATCAACTCTAAAGTGAGCCAAAACTTTGTACTTTCTACCCAGAGGTTCTTTCTTTTATGATAATATTATTGTTGTATTCTTAAGCTTACTTTGTGCTCACTAATATTCTAGACTGTCAAAGATTACAGTAATTTGGGGATCCTATATAGAAAAATTAGCTCTGGATGAAATACCTTCCCATCCTTGAAGGCAGAACTGATTGAGCTTCAGTGCTCATGGGGAGCTGTGTGCTACCATTACTAGTAATTTGCTCCATATATCAAAGAGTTAACTGAGGCAGTTTTCTAGAACTGGGTGCTAGTGAAGAGTGTCTGCATCTTTCTGCCCTCTGTTATTTTCAGGGTTCTTTTGAGGTTCTTGATTATGCATTGTTACCTTAAAAAGAATCATTCCAGTTCATAGATTCTCAAGAAGGTCAGTATCACCCTTAAAGAGACCATATTTTGTTCTTGGGGAGTGAAAAAATATGTTAATTCATGCACGATATACAGCTACACATGCAGTATATAAACAGATAAACCATATACCTATGGTATTAACATTTCTTAGTAGAGGGAATAAGTAGAAAAAATTACGTAAAATGTGTCCTATGGGGGTAAGATGGAAGACAAAAGGTTGAGAAAGGATGCTCTAGTTGCATTCAAAGGGATTAATGGAAGATATCTGTGTTTGTACTTCTCAGGAAGATAAAGTTGTCACTAATGCTTAATACTGCACCTGCTAATGTTATTGTTTTTAAAATGATTTCTCTGGTTCCTCTTTTGCTACTTTGGACTCCACTATGTAGCTACGATCACAGTAGGTCAAGTTAACTGTGAATTTATCTAATTATGGATTGTTTTCAGAAATTATTTAATCATTCAACTTTACTTAAATATAAGTAACTTTAATTAAATTCACTTTAAAATAAGATAATGGATTTTGATGATAATAAAGCATCAAAGAGATACATATTTAAGAAAAGTCTCATATTCTTCTATGTCATCTAGATGTTGATGACTCACTGAGCAGGCATTTATTAGGCAATTAATATGTGTTTGAACACAGATTCAGCAGTAAAAATAATCCTCTGTTTTCATGGAGAGGAAAAATTAATAATTTACTTATAATTCTTATAATGCTTTAAATATCAAAGAGTAAATATATTAATCATATGAAGCAACAAGTATTCTAGGAAACTGGTCTTGATGGGGAATAAAAACTCACTTCATTGAAAAAAAATTCAGCTGAGAGTGAAAGGATGCAGAACAAGGGGAAAAGGATGGGGAGACAGAGGGTATAAAATGTTTACATGTTCTGAGCAGAAATAAGCATGGTTCTATGGTAAAACCAAAGAGAAGAACTAAGGGGAGACCAGATAGAGTGAGGCTAGTGGACAATGAGCCAAATAAAGTAGGAGTCTGTGTTGTCTGTAGGATTTGGGGAGATAGCCAAACAGAAATGGAAGTTTGTCTTAGAATGTTAAGGAAGTGAATTAAAGCAGTGTGAGTATTGAGAGACATTCTAACTGCATTGTGGAATTTTACCTGGAGAAATGTAGGTGTAGGACACTAATAAAGAGAGTTTGCCATGAACTCAGTAGGGTAGTTGAAACAGAGATAAAATGCTATTCAGAAGTTAGTAATTGGTTGAATATAAGAGGTGAGGAAGAAAGAAGTTATGAATTAAGAGACTTGGGTTCCTACCTGTGCAACTGGGTGAGTGGTAGAGCCATCCTTGGGATGACATATCCTAGAGGAAAACCAGACTATGCCTTCTCAGGAAAATCAGTATTGGCAGGGGGCAAGGATATCAGGGAGAAAGGCATGAAGAAAGACTAGGAATCCAGTTCTGGGTATATTATTTGCAATGCTTATGAAATATTTAAGTGAAAAACCTAAGTAGGCAATTGGATTTATCATTTGTCTGAAATTAAAAGAGAGACCTGAGCAGGAGACAAAATATGAAGTGAAAAGTTGGATAACTAGAACCCAGGCATCGATGAATAAACCTTGGAAAAGAACATCAAAGAAGAAGACAGTGGGTTTAATAGAGACACTTGCAGTATTCGAATGTTAAAAGTCTGTCAACAGGCTGAGGTGGGTAGGGAGTTTACTGAAAAGTCAAGCACATGATATCCCCAGGGAAGAGACTATTTCAAGATGGTGGGGGTGCGTTGGGTAGAATGTTATTGGGATTCCAAGTAATGCGAGAATGTCAAGATAGCTATTGGATTTGGTGACTTGGATTTCTCTCATCTGAATTATCAGGTGGAATCAGTGGCAATAAGATTAAAGTACATGGTGATATAGGAAGTAAGGAAACAGAAACAGGAGGATAGAAAACTCACCCATGGAGGATAGAAGAAAGAATGGCTGCTGGGGAAGGAAGTTGTGTTGAAGAGAAACACCATGTTGCAAAGGGAAGACTAAGGGAAAATAAAGCCTGTGTGAACATGGAGGACTAACTTTCATAGGTGGAGGGACATTTCTCTGTAATGCTGAAGAAAAGAAATTGAGAATGAGGGATAGTACAGTAAGTTTATAGGCTTGGTCAAAGGAATTTGAGAAAGTGTCTGGATAAGATATTTCTGTTCTTAAAGTTATCCAGTCCACATCAAGAATGCTCTCAAATTTCTGCTTACCAAGCCCGTAAACTTATCTGTATCTTCTTCCAGAACAATGCAAAAAGATATCTAACCAGTACCCTTCATCTACTTTCACCCTTGTTGAGACAAAGTTCTTTCACTCTTATTCTATCTTATAATAAGAAAGAAGAGGTCATTTTGGTAACAAAAACAGAAAGAGGCACAATCACTCTGGTATCTTCCAGAGATAAAGCCCTAACATAAATTCTTGGTGGGGAAGGTTAATGCCTTATCCAAAACTCATAATAGTTTTTCTCAGGGACAAGTTCAGTGCCAAGAAAGTCTTATGCCCCTTCTTGTTTCTGCAGACTCCACAACACTAATGTGACCCCAACAGAGGCAAGATTGAAACTTTGTTCTTTCCTCTTTCTTACCTCTGCATAGATGCCAAGGATTAGATTAACATTTAATGAGTGATTACAATTCCTTTAGAGATTAATTTGATTCAAACGTTAAGGAGCTGGGAGGGAGGATTTTCCAGCGCTTCAGCTCAACAGAATAAATGCCATCCAAGTCGGTTCATATTTCATATCTGGAGGGCAGGGCATGTGAAAGCTTAAAGAGTCGGTGATGCTTCTAGAAATACCAGACTTCAGGTTTTCTAGTTTTCTGCTCTCTCTCCAGAAGGAATTACAGCTTTTTTTCTGCCAAGATGGATTAAGTAATGTTAAGATCTGAGTAACAGTCCCATGGATATTCCAAGTTCAGAGATGTTCACCATGACTGTGACATAAATGCATTTACTGTGCCTGCCATTTCTCTCCCATTCTGGAAAGATCAGTGTTCAAGTGTGAGTGATATTCATTAACAATCTAGAAACCTTAATGTTGGCTCTGAATAATAATATTATGCATTGTTATAATTATACATATTATTAAAAATGATAGGACTAGTGTGCCCTGGTGTTGTAGTGGATAACTACACTGGACATAGTCCACATACATCCCAAGAAGCCAGGTTCAAGATCTTGGGCTCTGAGGTAACAACCAAGATGATCAGTTAAATAAAATAAATGGTTCTTCCTCCTTTTTCTTCTTGCCTACCTACCTGCTCTCCTTCATTCCTGCCTGCACCTTTCCTTTAAAAAATATGATAGAACTGTATTATTCAGGAAGATGGTGAGTCCAGAATATTTAGTATAGAGCTTGACACATAGCAAGTACTCACTAAATGATAACAGAGGAAGAACAGACAAATGACTTGGGAGAGGCATCTGTAGGGGGCTAAGACCACTCTAGAATTTTTCTTATGCATAGAATTATTTCACTGCCTGTCCAGAAGTCTTTTATCCCCTATTTTTAATCAGGTGTAAATGTGACTAAACTAACACTAAACAGTAAATTTCATAATGATTCTACCTGTTTTTAAATGGAAATCATTTTGTGTTCAGACACTCTATTTCAGAGCTGTCCATTATGAGTCTAATGTGAGCTGTACATTTGAACCACATATGAAATTTAAATTTTCTGACACACATACATGAAACACATGTAAAGTTAACTTTGATGATGCATTTTATTTGACACAATATGTTAAAATGTTCTCATTTCAACATATAATTAATACAAAAGGAGTACTAACAAGATGGTGACATTCTTTTCTTCATACGAAGAACTGAAAATCTGGTGTGAGTTTTACTTACAGGATATCTCAGTTTGGATGAGCCTATTTCATGTGCTCAGTAGCTACATGTGTCTCATGGCTGTGCATTCAGTTGTTGGGGCTCATGATCTCAGCTGATCGTCTTTATAGTCAATGGTAATTGCTATAACATTGATGGATGCGCAGATGAGCATAGAGAGGGGAAGCTAGCTGGCCAAAGGCTCATAGTATAATAAGTGGTAGGTTCAGGTCTCAAACCCAAAGAGTCTGCCTGAAGTTCTTTTTCTTTCTTTTTCTTAAAATTATTTTTTATTGAAGGGATATTGCATTTTGTCATTAACTTGTTTGGAGGTATATGTAACAGTATTTTTACATTTACATATAGCACAGTAGGGTTACTAATATTCTCCCTTTTTTGTCTCCCTTTGTTTACATTTAATTCCCTTTGTCTCATTTCTCCCACCACTCTCCTGTCACTTCGGTATCCTTTGATGTGCCTTTTTGTCTCCCACCACTAAGAGTCCATAGTTGTTTGGAGTAGTTTCTCTGTCTCTCTCTCTCTCTCCACACTTAGTGTTCTTTTAACTTATGTCTTAACCACCATATTATTTGCCTTCCTAGTTGCCTTTGAATACATAAGAGTTTTCATTTCATTGTTTTCCCCATAACTCATTCCATAGTGCTTATTTTGGAGAAGAATAAGTTTTTAAAATTTTTATCAAATTAGTAAGTTCATGGCATTATGCAGGTTTCCGGGGTACAGCATTACAATTCAACATCTATATATGCTATAGCGTGGTCCCCACCCACAGCCTTGCACCTGTCCCACACTGTACAATCAAACCTCTTTACCACATTTGCCCACCTCTTAGCCCCTTCCCCTCTGGTGTTCACATTTTGTTCTCAGAACCTCAAAGTTTGTTTTACTGTTGTTTGCTCTTTTTTTGTTTCTTTTTTGTTTTACTGACAGAGCATTGTACCACAACATCATATAGCTTTTTAGGCATGCCTCATTGGAAACAGCAGTCCTTTTATTTATTTAGTAAATCAAAATCTTATTTTATTAACTCAGTAAACAATTTATAGATTAATTATTCTAATAATGAAACAGATTCTTATGCTTTCAAAAACCCTTGAAAATCTGGGAAAGTCATTGATGTTACTCATTTGCCTCTTTCTGGAATCTGGTGACTTCTGGCAATCCTTAGCTTTCATAACTTGTGGCTGTGTCACTCCAGTCCCTGCCTCTGTCTTCATGTAACCTTCTTCCCTCTGTGTCTGTGTCTCCTCCTCGTCCTATAAGGACATCAGTCATATTGAACTTAAAGTTCACCCTAATTCAACATGACATTATCTTAGCTCATATCTACAAAGATCCCGTTTCCATCTAAATAAGGTCACATTCAGAGGTTCTGCATGGTCATTAACTTTGAAGGGGTAGGGAGGAAACACTGTTCAACCCAGTACAAGAATCTGCTTGTATCAGATGCTTTGTTGCACACTAGGAATATGATAATGAGAAAGAAGTACCGGGTCTCTGCCCTCTAGGAGTCATCACTCATGAAAGAGACAGGAGACAAAGGTTGGTCAAATAACTGCAGAGATGTTCTCCTGGGTAATAAATGTATAAACAGAATTGAGAAGCAGAAGGAATGAAGGCTTACCCTTTTGGAAACAAACTCCTTGATATCTGGCACAAGAATGTCTTCATTCACCTTCGAATCCTCTGTGTCCTGGTGTGTGGCGATATTCAGACTGGATGCTAAATGAAAAGTACTAATCCTCTCATTATAGACATGAAATGAAAAGAAGCAAGAAAGCCAAGGTATTATTTTGAGATTTTTCATACTAGCTGAAGAAAAGATCATTTATCTCTCACTAGAGAAAATTTGGAGTTGTGAGCCAACGTTTGTAGTCAAATTTATCTTTTCTACTTACCTTTCCCTTCAGCATTTCTTGCTTGTACCATCTCTAATTGCTCCTGCATTCAATGAGCTTCTTTTAGTTCATTGACAATACCGTTAAATAACTCATTATGTTATATAATAATAAAATGAAATTGTTGTAATCAGCTGCTTTCTCATTTAGGTGTTTATTGTGTATTCTTGGATATTCATAAATTAGTCACTAGAAAACAATGGAGGCAACTCAGTGACTGAGAATCTTAATTTTCATCCAGGAGGCAGGAGGAACAAAGTCAGGCCAGAGTTGGCGTGATAGAGAAAGAATAGCTGCCAGGGTTGACAGGGAGAAGACATTTTGCTACTTTTGTGGTTGCATGATGTCTTTTGTTTTTGTCTACAATCAGACATGAATGCAGAATATTCTATTTGAACTTGTTTCCAACAGGTCATGGTTCAGCCTCATCTGATGTTGAAATTGTATGAAATGGTTTATGTTTATAAGGAACTGTGGGGGTTGTTTCCAACTGCTATTTGTCAGAACCTTCATTTGATTTTCAATAAAGAGCATCTTGCTCCTGTCACCCTGTTTCCTTCCACCTTGTTAGGGAGCCATTTTGTTGGGTTCTTATTTACCTTTTCACTATTTCTTTTTCTCAAATACAACCGTGTATTTTATTATTTATCCTATTGTAAACAAAGGTTAGCATCTCCCATCGACTTTTCCACACTATGCTTGCTACTCTTATCAGTATACATTGGAGACCACCGCATGAGTACACAGAGATCGCTTGCATTCTTTTTCATGGGTACATAGTACTCCATTGTCTAGCTGTATATCATTGCTATTACAGAATTTTGGTACCTGAATGCCAAATAATATCCATGCTTTAAAATGATTTTGTGTGAATGGAGGAATATTTGTATAATGCTGAATTTACATTTGAAAATGTTTGTTAGGTAGGCAAGAATCAGGAGAGATGTGATGATAATAGCATATTGACTTTTATTCTTTGGTTAACCAGAAATCTTATTTGTTTACTTATTTAAATTTTGTTGGAGGAACGTTGCACCATATAACAACATATAGGTTTAAAGGATGCATCATTACACATTTTTTAAAAATGAAAGATAATTAAGGTTTATTAAAACAGCTGGTATCAAAGTGGTAGTGTTGAAAGATCAAATACCTGGGTTTGACCCTGCAAGTTACTTGTTGAATTTATTATATTACGCATAGACTGACTGATTAGATACCAGTAATTTTCTTGACAAGTCACTAAAATTTTCTGAACCTACATTTCCATATCTGTAAAAACAAAGTTAACAAATATCTGAAATCCATCAAATTTCCTCCATTTGATCTTATTCTGATAACTGAAAACAGATATTTAGCAATTCACTCCAGAAGAAAAAAACCAAAAACCTGATCAGTCTTATTCGCTGCTTACCAGGGTATAAATACTTCCATGAGGGTCAGTTTCAAACTAGAAATGGTTTCAAAATTTCTGAAAATTTTACATGTGGTCTTGTAGCTGGGAGCGTTTGATTCCATGTGGAGTCTGATTCCAGCATGTGACTGAGAAAACTTTCTAAAATGAGGTGCACTGATTTATCTAATGGAGAGTAGCTCCTAAAACTTTAAGTCATATCACATTTGAGTTGAAAAAACAAACAAACTTAATTATCTGCTACCTTAAGCATTTCCTGAAGCTTTCATTAGTCTGTAGGACTGAAGGAACATTAAAGAACAAACAAGGACTCATGTTAATAAACATATTTAAATGTATTTATTAAGCATATTTATTTAATTTATATAAATATATTTATGTATCAAAATATTATTGATATATAAATAAATATATCAGTCTTTATCTAAAAACAAGTGTACTTTATTGAGTAAAATTTACCGAATCATTATACTACTTAGTCCTTGTTCTTAACTGTGATTATACTTGGTACATGGTCTTATGGCAGTTCTCTTCTTCTTTTTAGGTGAAGAAATGTACCCACTGATAGGTGAACTAATTAAGCAGAAGAAAAACATCTTTGAGTGCCTACATATATGGCTGATGCAATAGATCTCCGAAATATAAGCTCGACAGAACTTAGAATAAGGCCTCCCATTTTATTTCTCAAATGTAAGCTCACTACAAGAGTGAAATTAGAGTATACTCCAAAGTCTAATTCCTCGATGTGAGATTTAAATTAGATTTGTTTTAAAGAAAGGTCATCCTCGTGGCTGTCTGGAGAAGCAGCAGACCATCCCAGCACACAAGAAATTAATTACCCTGGAGAACCAGGTGCAAACAGTTAGTTGGTTGCCATGGAGACAAGAGCTATACACCCCTGAGGTTCCAGAATGGGCTCTGTTTCATGAAATCTTATTTTTTCAATAAAGGACATTCATTAAAAGGCAGATATCAGTGTGACCTGATTACTTTTAATGTATACACTAATACATAAACAGAAAAGAAATACTTTGCTAAATAATAAACCTTGTTTTTGTGAAGAAAATTTAAGGATACACACAATTTGAGCTAATTAGTGGGAAAAATCGGAAACATTTAAAAATCCTGTTGGAAACACTGGGAAAAGCATCTTTCCTGGAGTTTTCTGGTACTTGAAGAATTCCATTTAGACCAATGTAAGTTCAAGTTAAACCCAACGTGAGAAGTGCAACAGTTCCTGTCCAAGAAGATTTCATTATATTTTCTGTTCAAATTCGTTTACTTTCAGCCCTTCTAAAAAGAACCCAATATAGAGCTACATGTCTAAGAACTTAACTCGAGGGTATTATTGATTAACCAAAATAGTACTATTTTTCCTTTAAAAAGGCATATTTTTCAACTCATTATATGAATTATTGTTGAGTTATTACTCATAATTGGATTTAATTAAGGGTAATAGGCCCATGTTGGTTTCTTTGTTTTGACAAATATACCATAGTAATTAATGCAAAATGTTAACATTCAGAGAATCTATATAGAAAACCTATGGGAGCTCTCTGAATTGTCTGCAATTTTTCTATAAAGCTAAAAATATTCCAAAGTGAGGTTTACTAACGAGTGATTTGTGGTCATTAATTGAAGCTGATTAATTAATTAAAATACATAGTGATATGTAGTGTTGTATGGATTGTGTCAGGTTGGCAATGGAAATAATTTGAAAATTAGCGATATGCATTTATTATGTATTTATTGAGGGATTTCATACTGAATTTTTCATCTTAATAAATAATCCACTGCTACAATTTTTGGACTGTTTTTATCCCCTATTGTGTCATCTATAACTTTAGAAATGTCATAACTTTCATTTTGAGCAAATCACTGTAGAGATTTAAATGGCAGTACCAGCTATCTTTGAATAGCTTAATATAAATATATAGTACGCTATTATTGTACATCATTTACTTAAGAGCAAATATGTTCAATATTTTACTTTATTTTGATAAATCCTTTCGCTATTGAGCGATACATTTACAATTAACTTTTTTTTCAAGGAAAGGTGCAGGTAAAAAGGAAGGCACATAGGCAGGCAGGCAGAGACAAGTGCTTTATTTATTGACTTTATTTATTAGTTATCTTGGTCATTCCCCGAGGCAAGGACATGATTCCGGTCCTTGGTATATAAGTGTGGACTGTGCCCGAGGCAGCTGCCTAAATCAGCCCTCCATCAGGGTGCACTTGCAATAACTCCTAATTGTCCGCATTTAAAAAATTGCTACTGTTTTTCTTTTAAGCTCTCAGGGCAAACAGCACTTCAAATAAGTATGTTGACATGGAAATTCCACAAAGAAAGTAAAGATAGATCTACCATTCCATCCAGCAATCCTACTTCTAGGTATATACCCACAGAATACAAAAACATCAATCAGGAAATATATCTGCACCCCTTTTTAATAGCAGCACAATTCACACTAGCCAAGACATGGAAATAATCTAAATGCCCATCAACAGATGACTAAGGAGATGCGGTGCATATACTCAATGGGATTCTATGCAGCTATTAAAAAAGTAAAAATGCAACAACCTGGATGGAATCGGAGGGGATCATGTCAAGCAAAATAAGCCAGGAGAAAGAAAAGTACAGAATGACTTCACTCGTGTGTATAATATAGATGAACAAAACAAATGAACAGGCAAATCTTATTAACAAAATTCACAGGATGCAAGACTATAGCTGGAGGACTTGAGAGGGAAGGACAGAGGGAACAAGGTGGCGGTAAAGGGACAGGAGTACTGGTGGGCATGGCATGAAATACGCACAGAGTTGCAAATCCAATATCCTAAAATGCATATAGCAATACAATCACAAGAAGTAGAATAACAAAAAAATAATGCTTCGAAGGTGGAGATCTCTCCTGGTACTTTCGATCTCCAAAACTGGTAGAGAAATTTGTGTTAGAGGCTTAATTTTTTACAGGAATTAACTAAAGTTTATTTTATAATTAATATTTAATATCAGATATATTAATTATGTTTATAAAAGCCCTAGAACATAGTAAGTGCTTAATGTATTTTATTAGATGAAGGAGTGAATTAAAAATTCAAATGAATGTCTTCCTGTTTAGCTACATTTACTTGGCTTTTAATTTGCTTGAACATATAGACCTGTTCTATTTCCAGGAAAGTTTATTTCTTAGTGTGTATTCATCAAAATTTCCTATAGCAGGACAATCCAACTGAGTCCATGCCTTATCTCTGTTACACGACTTACCAGTCAGAGAACCAATTTGGCTTAGGTCTTGGAGTTTGTAACCTTATGAGTTTATGCGTTCTCGTTTCTTTTTCCTTTTGACACGGTCTCCAGAACTAACTCCAAAAGACCCAGTCAAAAATCGCTTCCAGTTTTCAATATATAAGACAGATGAAAGGTTGAGATTCTTCATATATAAAATAATTTTAAAAATCAATAAAAAGGGCACTTGCGGTCAAGATGGAATAACAGGGACTATATTTCCCCTCCAGCCTGAAACAACCAAAGCATTGGAACTATATATATATATATTGCAAGACATATATATATATATATGTGAAGTTTTTAAAGACTTGGGCATTAGACAACAAAGTGAAGTGATTCTCAAGAGAGAGGATACAAATGAGGTGAGACCTGCGCAGACCCCAGCTTACTGCTGGGATAGAAGTTTCCACGCAGGAAGGCAAACTAAGGTACAGTCCAGTTTCTACCTGGGTTGAGGAATCTGAGACGGGATCCTGGGGAGGCCAGGATGGCCCAGGGGGAGAACGCTGGAGCTCTGCAGTGGATCACCATCAAGCTTCAGCTAAGTGCTGATCAGGCATGTGAGGAAATTACCTGAGACCTGCAAAGAACCACTGACAGGATGCAGAGCGAGCCCATGTCTATTCTCATACAGTAAGCACTAGTTCATTCTCTGACAAGTCAAGATGAAACCTCACAATTTATGGAGGTTCAGATAGCTTTTGCCCCAGTGAAATGACTTGGTTAAGATGAGCCCTTGGGAAAGTAAGGTGAGGCTAAGCACTGTTTTGTATCTACCAGACCGATGTAAAAGCAACATCTGAAAGAATTAAAAACTGTTTTCAAGTGCCTTAACTGTGTTCCAGACCCAAGTTCAAAATATTTTCCCACTCATGTTTTTCAAACATTTTATTAAAGTAGCATTGCATTGTAACAGTATATCGGTTTAAGTTGTGCATTGCAAATCGGAATATGTATATACTACATCAAGCATACCAAACTGTTTGTTTCTATCCTTTACCATATAATTGATCCCTTTTATCCAGCTTTCCACCCCTTTCCCCCTTCTATTCTGGTAAACACTCATTTGTTATATAGACTAAAAGTCTATTTTTGTTTGATTAGGTTCATTTGTTGATTCGTATCTCTATCTACCACACATGAGTAAGATCATATGATGTTTATCTTTCTCCCTCTGACTTATTTCATAAGCAAAAATTTCCCTCTAGGTACGGCTCTGTTGTTGCAAATAGCACAATTTCATCTTCCGATGGCTGAGTAGTGTTCCATTGAGTCTGTACACCTCATCTTCTTTACACACTCGTTGTCGGTGGGCATTTAAGTTGTTCGCATCCCTTGGTGACTATGAATAAATGTGGGGGTGCATCGATCTCTGTGAATTAGGATTGGGGGGGTATCAATACCCAGAAATGAAATAAATGGATCATGTGGGATTTCTGTTTTAAATTTTTTGAGGCATTTCCATACTACTTTCCATATTGGCTGTACCAATTTACACCCACTAACAATATACCAGAACTTTCTTCTCTCTATAGGCTCACTGAAACCTGTCTCCAGTCTTTTGCAGAATAGTCATTCTCACAGGTGTGAGTAATAACTCATTTTTGTTTTGATTTGCATTTCCCCCATAACCAGAGATGTGGGGCATGTCTTCATGTGTCTGGTAGCCATCCGTATGTCTGCTTTGAGAAGTATCTTCTCAAATTTTCTGTCTATTTTTCAATTGCTTTGTGTTTTGTTGCTGAGTTTTATGAGTCCTTTGTATTTTGTGACTATTAATCCCTCATCAAATATATGATGTACAGATAGCTGCATCCATTCAGTAGGATTTTTGTCGTTGTTGTTTTATGTATAGTTTCTTTTACTGTGTAGAACCTTTTCAATTTGATATAGTGCCATTTATTTATTTGGGCTTTCACTTCCCTTGCCATGGAAGTCAAGTTTTTGAAGACATCTCTAAGGCCAATGCTAAGGAGTTTATTGCCTATGTTTTCTTCTACGTACCTTGTGGTTTCAGGTTTTCTATTTCTTTAATAATTTCAAATTAATATTTGTTTATGAGTTAAAGAGTGGTCTAGCTTCATTCTTTGTCACGGGACTGTCTAGTTTTCCCAGCACCATTTATTGAAGAAACTGTCCTTGCTCCATTGTATATTCTTGGCTCCTTTGTTACAAGTTAGTTGTTCATGTATGTATTGGTTTCCTTTGGAAGAATATTAATCGCAAAACAAAAATGTTCAGCACCTAACATATTAAAAATCACAGTTTGGGGCATTCAAGTAAGTCATGCTAAGAAGCATGAAAGTACAATCCCTAATAATAAAAGGTTGGTATCTACTCAGAAATGACCAAATCATAGAATTATGACAATGTGCTATATGCTCAAGAAGTTAGAGTAAACAATATACCTGGAAGACATAATAAAGATGAAAGACATAAAAAGAAAAATACTCCACAATCAAACTAGAAATAAAAACACCATCGTCTGATATTAGAAACACCATTATATGATATTAAAAACATAGTAGAAGGGATTAGTAGCAGATAAGATATTGCCCACCCCCCATATTAGTGCCATGGACCAAATTGTATCCCTCTCCCCCAGATTTATATGTTGAAGCCATAACCCCCGATGTGACAGTACTTGGAGGTGATGCCTTTAGAGGTGAGGCGATGAAGGGGGGCACGCATTATGGCGCACCCGCTTGATAAAAAGAGCAAGAGAGAGACCACTCTTTCTCTAGCTGATGAGATCGTATGGAGAAAGGGGTCATCGGCACCCAGCAGAGGGCCTGACCAGGAACTGAATCAACTTCTCAGCCTCCAGAATGGTGAGACATACACGTCTGTTGCATAAGTCACCCAGTCTGTGGCATTTTGCATGACAACTCAAGCTCAGAAAATTGCTACACTGAAAGACATGGCAAAGAAAGCACCTGCAATCGACACACAGAAAAGAACCCTTTTAAACGAAGAGAGCAGCAGGGAACTGTGGGGTGTGTTTAATTGGAGACAAGGCTGCATGTCAGCGGAATCTGTAGACATAGAAAAAGTAGTTGAAAAAAAATGGTTCAAATGTCATGAACATTAAACACTTATATATTCAAAAAGCTCAGCAAACCCCCAGCACAAGGACACATGCCGCTCCTTAAAGCAGCGCTGCTGCAAACAGATGTCACTGTACAGGGGCTCATGAAGGTGGTGCTAAGCATCAATCCTAAGTGATGCTCAGAGCAGGGAGCCCGAATTCAGGCAAAGTCATCTGGGAGAGGTTAGTCAGTGGCAGCAAGCTTAAAAACAAGCCATGAAGCAGAAACCTGGAGGAGGAAGGGCTTGGGTCCGCACGAATCAGGACCAAATTAATATCCTTGAATGCTTGCAAATGCTAAATTCTAATGCACTGCAGTCTCAAACAATGGCTCCACATTTCTGTAATTTTCACTTCGAGTCTAAGCGTTTTGTAGTAATGGGTGTAATAACACACTGCATGTAATTTAAAGGTATGTTATGGAGAGGTGTGTTGCCTTCTTGGGTTCAATTTTTATTTCCATTTGGAAGTCATTTTTGTTTGAAAGGAGTAGACTATTCAGTCCATTTTCAGAAGAAAGTCAGAGGAAAAAAGTGTTCTATGTAAAACCTCGGGTCACAGTTCACTTACATATTGGTTCCACATATTGAGGATTTTTAAAATGTATTCTCATTCCAAACCTTTTCTATAGATATGCAGAATGTTGATGGTGGAAGAGAAGGAATGTGTATTCTCTCTGGTGAGGTACTTTAATGTTTCTGTTTTCAATTATTTTCCTAGCATTTTCATAATATATCTGAATAAGAATTTTTTTTTGCCAATTCCTGTGTCCAATCTTACTAAGTCCTATCAACAGAGTTGGGCTAAATTTTATTTTTCCAGGATATGTGACTAATTCTCATTGCTGTTTCTATTGGCAGATGTTTCCTTTCTTAATCTGACTACATTTTCTCTTCAAAGAACGAGCCATTTTTCTGTCTACTAAGTACACTAGGAGACAGAGAAGGAGTCCATTAAATTTTCCTTTCCTTACAGTCAAATCTAGGACCTCTTAGATAGCCAAGAATTTGTCTCTTTCCTGAAATAATTTTGTTCAAAAGTTGCGTCTTGAGATTGTCGTTTTTCTTAAAAGTTTGGGTAGCTCACATTGGATTCCCAAATCAATCAGCTATTCAGTGCTCAGAATGTTACTAAAGAGCTAAATGTGTTACGTGGTCTTATCGCTGAAAGTGAGGCCAAAGGAAAGATGTAGAAACTGGCTCATGGGAAATAAGATGTTTCTGAAATTTTGCAAAAGCACCCCTCCCCAATTTAATCCAGGAAAGCACATTTATAAAATCAAGGTCAAGAGCTATGTCAATTCCGAGCTTCAGACTGACAAACGAGCAGCTTTGCATAGTGGATTCTTGATAGACATCATCTGCCTCATTAAGACCAAAATGGTAAACATGTCTGCACCGTTTCCTGGTAAGAGTTCGGGTCATCAAAGCCCATTACAGATCTGGTTCCTAAATCTTTGGCAAAATGTTGCTGATTACAAATGATGTATTTTCCTCGCATCACAAAACATTTTATAAAGATTAAAAGATTAAAAGAGTTTTCCTCCTTCTCTTTTCTTTTCTGCTTTCCCCAGTCCTAGACTAAAACAGCCTTTGAGTGTTCCCTTTGTGTGCTCTCTATTAGGATTTTTCTCCAGGAAGATTCTTTTTGGTGGCTCATCGTGGAGCTGCTGAATAAAGGCCTTTTTTGCACATCATTTCTTGTGTTTGACTATGGGTGGGATGAGAAGTGCAATCAAAGATTTCATGAACGTTGGCTTTCTTGCCTGAGCACTCAACAATGCTTCCTGATATTTGAAAAACATGATTAGGTGTGGGGAGGAGGAGGAAGTGGGAAAAAGCAGCGTCCATGAGTTATGTGCTCAGGACAAGTGCTGTCACATTTCCCAGTCTCATCAGCCTGCAGACAGCTCTTAGCAACACGACCAGAGAGAGGAGGGTTGGCCAGGCCCTTTACGTCACACCCGGGAGCTCTGAAGGATCCAGGCCCTCATTATCTCTCACCTGAATTCCTGCAATAACCTGATAACTGGTTCCCTTGCCTCGGATCTCACCCTGCGGCGGGCCGGCTCCTATCACCAGGGGGCTTTACACGCAGCAAATTTGATGGACTTCATCCGCCTGTTTAAAACATTCCTCAGGCATGGCTTCCTCACTCATTGTGATCAAGACGCAACCGTTTCACATGGCATGAAATTGGGCTTGGAGAAGACATGGCCACTTGTTGACAGGCCTCTGTCCAGACTCATGTCATTGCCTTTAGATTGCATGTCATTGACTAATATTTTGTTTTTTGTTTTTTAAAGGAAAAGTACAGGCAGGAATGAAGGTGAGCAGAGAAAGGTAGGTAGGAAGAGAGAGGAGGAAGAGTCATCTTTATTTTATTTTTTATTTTTTGTTTAGTTGTTCACAATGGTCGCTCCCCTGGGGCCAAGGACTTGAACCCACAGGTATGTGGCCTGCGTGGTTTGGAGGTGACTGACCTAACCGCTACTCCACCAGGGTGCGCCCTAGAAGTTTTCTTTTTTTTTGTAGCGGGATGGTGCAGTCAGGAACGAAGGTGAGTAAACGGGTAGGAAGAGAGAAGAGGAAGAAGCACTTTATTTTATTTTTTAATTGTTCACACTGTTTGTTTCCCCCGAGATCCAGGACTCAAACTCAGTTGCATGTGGCCTGCACTCCACCGGAGGGGATTGACCTAACTGCTGCTCCACCAGGCCTCACCAACCATTGCCTAGAACTTACTGACGTGATCACATTTGTTTGCAAAGGAGGCCGGAAAATTAGTCTGTCAAGGTGCCCGGAGAAAAAAAATGAGAATGTGCTTTGGGAGGATCTTGTCTTCTTGATCACAGCATATTATTACTTAACAATCATGAGGCATCACAAACATGCATTTTAATTTTTTTCTCACACACAAAAAGAAAACTGACGTTTATTGACTATCGTGAGCTTACCATAGTTTTTCTAGGAGAAAGATCCTGCTCATCTTTTTGCCTCTTGAATTCAGCAGATTGTTTTGCACGTGGAAAAAATATCTTCACTTGATAACATTTTGAAACGAAAAATAGGATCATGAACCAGAAACAATAAAAAAATGAACATGATTATTATAATATTATTGCTGTACATTACAGCCTCAGGCTTTTACAATCATGTTCATTTTTTTTCTGCTTTGTCTGTGCTGTCATATTTTTCTTTTTGTGTCTCCTGTTGTTATTCTCGATCATTGTTATTTATTTATTTGTTTATTTATTGGAAGGAAGCAGGCAGGCAGGCAGGCAGGAACAGAGAGGAGGAAGAAGCATTTTCAAACTTACTTAGTTGCTCATGTTGGTTGTTCCCCCTGGGCTGGAGAACAAAGGGCTGGAGTCAGAACTGCAGATTTAATGCCTGAGCCACCAGACCATCCCGGCCTTAATTATTAGTACTCTGTTCTAGGCTAGTTAAAGCAAGTCTTCAAATTAGTTTGAAGCTGAGGGTTACTCGTCCTTAACAGTGATCTCAAACAAGCTTCTGTTTTCGTCTGTCCTAACCATACAAGTGATTCAGACAAATTCATGATGTACACATGTTTGATCGCTGATGACTGAGGACGACTCTTCTGAGTGATTCCTTAAGGAGAGTAAAGGGGGAACTGAAGCCAAGTCAGAAGCCCTATAGAAAAGGAGACTTCGTTTAAATTCCCAAGGAGTGTGCACCCACTGACACGTCCTCCTTGTTGCAAAAATGAATCCTAGCCATTTAGAGTTCAGATGTGGCTCTTAGGCCCTGGCTCATGTGGATGACTTTTCTGTAAACGGGGGCGTGGGGAGGAGAGGAAGAAAAGTCTCATATCCTTCCAAAAGCAGTTGCAATCTGTAGGAAACAAAGGGTTACAGAAGAGAGGATGCTGGTTTGGGAAGGACTGACTTTCTAGTGGCCAGTCAGGGAGCAGATCAACCCACTGGTAATGAGAGACAGATGCTGTAGCCAAGTCCACTCACACCCAGGAGGGCAGAGGGGGTCTTCCGCCCCCAAAGATAGCAGTCACTTGGCGGTTACAGGACTAGCCCTGCTTTTACCTTAGATTGCTGAGAAAATTCCAGTGATGCTTGCAATCCTGTTTTGTCTGGATTAGATTGGGAAGAGGCAGGTGCTCAGGTTTACCAGGCTGGGCTGGCAGGGAGGGGGACTCCAAAGGCTGGGGCAGGAGGTTCCCTAACTCTTTCTGGGGAGCGAACTTCCCCTGCTAAACCTTGCGCTGCTGGAATGAGTGCTACCTCTATGGGCTCCAGCAGGCTTTTAGGTCCACAAGTGCACAGGGCTGACCAGGATTTTCTTTGAGAAAAGCTAGGCTTCTTGAACCTGGGACACGTACACCAGTAACAAGACATGATGGCCTCCCTACTTTATAACGAAGATGCCAGATTTCACGAGACTGCAGAGTCTCATGACAGGAAAAGTGACTCTCTCAAGCAGGTTTTGTCTAGGACAAATATCATTTCTAAAATAAGCTCTGAAACGATCTCTAACTTCAGACTTCACCACTGAACGTCTATTTCCTTATCTTTTTCTAAGAATGACTTTGCATTGTCTCAAGAGATTTGTCAACAAGATATCCACATTTCTCTCATCTTCGAGGCAAGAATCTTTTTCAAAGAACAAATCTGTGTAAAGCTGGATTCGACTTGTCCTCTGTTTATGCCCCTCTCTGGAGAGCCTGGGATGGGGGGGTTGATGCCTCTGATGGACGATCACTGAGAGAATCTGGAACAGGGAAATGGGGTGCACTAAACACTGAGCTCTATTCAAGGAACAAAGTGTGACAATTTTAGAGGTGTTGATTTTTGCAACAATTCTAAATAGTTGACTCTTAAAAATTCAAGGTAAGAACTAGCTCTCAATTCATTATTTTCTTTTATGTTTCCAGTTATAGATTTTTTTTTTAGCTACTTCATAAATATGCCTCCTAAGTCTGCAACTAATTAGTTTTGTCTCTGAGCTGTGCAGTAACCGTTTGTCAGGCAGGCGAGCTACACATTATTCTAACTGGAGGACCTGGCCACAGATTGAAATGTTTCTGCCGTCACTGTGTTGGACATTCCTGAAATGACCCTAACCACCTTTTAAAGTGTTATAAACTGTCTCGATTCGAAGTGGTTGATGATAAAATTGACCAAGAAATAATTAGGGTGATATCATGTCCAGGAAACTGTTTGCAAAAGAAAGTATTTTTAGAGAAAGCACAAATAGGGAATTTTTAAATATTATTTGACTAGTACCACCATGGAAATTTTTTTGAAAGCTAACAGGAAATGCATCTGACAGTTGTTTACGCCAACTGTCTGAGAAGGCATGTGGGCTGAATGAGCCCTGCTGTTCTCCAGAATGACCTCACCACTGGTGCTGGCGTGGGGGCCACAGCAGCAGAGTCCTGACTTGTGTCTAGCGTGGGTGACTGTCACGTCTCTCCCTCCAGCCCAAAGTTCTTCCTCAAATGTGTAGACTTTGGAGTCACTGCTTCCTTTGTGTTTATCATTTCTGATGGTTTCTTCTCCCTGAGGACTGGCTTTTCTATCTTCAGTTTAATAAAAAAAAAATCCCTCCAGGGAAGATTATGAACAAAGAGACTTCATGCAGCATTCAATAGACTTTCTTTCTCTGCTTTGAAGGGCGCGAAAAACCCCAAAGAATAAAAATCACTTTGGTATCTTTTTTATTTTCAAATTTCAAAGATGAGATGATCCAAGATGGAAGTGACCTCTCAGAAGGGAGAAAGGTCAGTCAGACAAAATGGAACCCGGGAGATTGGGAATCGATTCTTGGCTTTTGCTGTCACTAGTCAAGTGAATTTGAACAAGCTGCTTGTCCTGTCTGAGTGTCAGCTTCCTCGCCTGTGCAATTAATGGCCTGTTAATGCCTATCCCACAATGCAACAGTGGTGATGGAATGAAATCATGTTTCCCGTGGTAGCCCGGTCAGTGTAGTCGCCATATTCCTTTATCTAAGATTCTAAAGTTCACCTTCCCTGAAACTCTGAGTTCTTTTTTTTTTTTTTCCTTCCCCTAGAATTCATCATGGTCTTAGACAAAGGGAGTGAATATCTGAACAGGATAATGGTGCACACTTTAAAAATGAAGGGAAATTTACTTTTGTTTTTTCTCTTTTAGCTGTGAGATGGGATTTCACTGAACACCTACATTTTATGAACCATAAATCTGGATCATAATTACTGAAGTTTCTTGAACTAGTTTCAAAAATATAATCTATTTTTCCATCTCTAGCTAAGTATTACTGACTTACATAATCTTTTTCCTCCACATTTTTGACAGTCTTTCTTTTCTCAACATGATTGAAATCATTGCTCAAGCAGATGCCAAATTCTCATGGGTCTAGTAAATGTATCATTAGTATGTCTTCCTTTCATCAAAGATTTGGCTCAATCTAGCAGACTAACCCATCACCAGTCAACCACCAGATGTCAGGGAAGTCATTATTACGGAAGAGCTATACTTTCTTTCTCTTTCCCACAAAGGTTTTTCGCAAAGTCCAAGGAGGACTTAAAAATCTTTTCACACAAATATTCCACCCTGAGTTTCAATCACCTTTCCTGAGCTCCATTAAGAAGCACTTTAGAAAAAGATAATATGGCAGATTTTGTTTAACAAAAGAAGATAATTCAGAATGACTCCTTGTGGTAAGTTGAGAAAATGCCTCAATTCTACTAACTTCCCTAAATTACAGCCCTCGGCAATGGGACTTTGACATGTTTCCCATCAAAAATATGTTCTATTTTCCTGTCCCTGAAGTTTGAGTTGCCCTTTTATCTCATATTGGTCCAAAAAATGGGCCTCCCCTCTGAACCCAGGCTATATGGGGCTTTTCGGTCCTCTATGTTCTCTGGACTAGACCCCGAGAACAAGCCTGGACTGGTTTCTTGGAGGATGAGAGAGTAAAGCCATTCATCCCAGTTAAAACCATGCTATATTAACGAAAAAGAAATCAGCAGACAAGTGAGTGTCCCCCAGCCAAGACAAGAACTACTTTACCAAGTACAGCCAAGATCAGCAGAAGTACCCCACCAACTCTCAGAGTGATGAATGAAAATGAATGTTTGTTATTTTATGTTTCAGAGGTTTTGTGGTTGCTTCTTAGGCAGCATAATTGTAGCAACAGATACTGGGCACACTGATTATCAAAGAAATGGTAGGAGCTCTAGGAGTGGTTGGAGAGATTTGAGAGAGGCTGCCTTGAAATGGGAAAAGAGACATTCTGTTTTTCTCCATTCTGTACGCCAGGTACTCACCTACTGCTTGTATGCCCAGAGCAAGTCCTGTGGCCAAGACTTAATGAGGATGGTTGTCAAACTTTTTGTGTGGAAGCCTACTCTCAACTACAAAAGGCAATTAAGATTTTGAGAACTGGATTTTAAAACTGAGATACAAATAATCCAGGTGTATAGCTGTGTTGCCAGGAGTCAGGCACAACTACTCAACGAGAATAATGTATCTTTTGGGAACATAGTTTTTTTTTTTTTTTTTTGAGGACTTGGGGAACAAGACTATCATTTTCAATCAAAATCAGAATAGATATATTTTAGAACAGAACACAAAGTTCTAATACATGTTTATGACAAAACACAGCTATCTATTTCTCTTTCCCAGCCAGGGGTTCATTCTCCTGTTATCTCACAGGTTTTGAAAGTTTAAAAAGTACTGCCCTGGCTAGTGGCGCCTCATTTTGGGGGGGGGGGGCCTTATGATTCTGCCATCGTCAAAAACCTTCCTCTACCCTTGTATAAAAAAAAGATTAAGCCTCTTAAATATAATGTGTTTGATTATTATCAAATTTTGCCCGTCAGGGGCTATTTAGAATTAAATGTCTAAAAGTGTGTTATACATACTTTTGTAATCCTCTATTTTCCTGATGGTTTAACTTACTCTCAATGAGAGAAAACAGACTACCCTCCCCTTGTGAGGAAATTGTCACACCTTGCTGGAGGGATGCAGACCAAGACAACTGTCCCATTTTGCATTCCATTCATTCACTTCTCCCCGAGCGACTAGCTGAGTCCTGTTATTTTGCTGTTCTGGGAAACCAGTCTGGTCAGTGAGTCCCTGTTGATGACTTCAGTTGCCGTTACACATGTTCCCTCACCTGTGATGGGCCAAGATATATGCTTACATAATTTGCACATGGAAGCTCTCATCTTCAGTTCCTCAGAATGTGATTGCCTGTGGAGACAGGGCCTTGAAGGAGGCAGATAAGTTAAATTTAGTCCTTCAGTGTTGATCCTAGTCTGTCTGGTGTCTCTATAGGAGGAAGACGTTTGGATGCACAGAGAGACAGCAGAGATGTGTGTAGAGAAAAGACCATATGAGGACACAGTCAGAAGGCATCCACTGGAAAGCTGATTTCAGGAGATGCCAGTCCTGCTGACGCCATCAGCTTGTACTTTCAGGCTCCAGAAATGCAAAAAATTAATTTCTGCTGCTTAAATCAGTCAGCCTGTGGTATTTTGTTATGGCAGCCCAAGTAGACTAATATTAATCATTCTGGAAAGTCAGCTTTAGTTCTTTAATTGTCTATAATTTTTGGTTTTCTTAAGTGCAAAAGCCAGAAAATTATCTTTGTTGTTCCTCACTGAAAATTTTCTCTTAGCCTTCCATGTACGACTCAGTCTCCAGAAGGACCCATTGTTGGCAAGTGTTAGTGGTCATCTGATTTTTCAAAGCATATTTCTATTGAGTGGAGAATCATCTTGTTCCCAAAGTAAATAATGATGGGAGACAGAGGTGAGGCCTAAGCATAGGCAAGCCCATTCAGCTTGCTAAACCTGAGTGTTAGGAAATAAAGACTGGTTGTCTAAGTATCTCCTCATAAACTTCCAGTAGCCTTGCCCAGGGGATAAGAATAGTCTCAATACTGCACCCTGAGATTATAGCATATTTCTTCACGGGACTGGGGAGGACAGAGTCACTGGTAAGGAGTCCTAGGTAATGGCTATATAAGAACGAAGTAGGCAGTGGCTTGTCAGAGTTAGATTTGAGAGGAGTCATTGGCCAAAGGCCTACTGCCTTTTCTCCTTCCCACCCCACTCATTGCCAGGAGCCTCTTAGTTTGGAAATTCAGGAGCCAGGTCTGAGATTTACTTGGAATGTGATAGGAGAAGGGAATGGAATACAAAAGAACAATGACTCATTGTTCATTCTTCCAGTGAACCAAGAATGATTCTCAGGTTGGTTAGGAGCATTTTATTTCAGGGGTTCTGGTCTTAAAACATAATTTAGTAGAAATATATTCCATCAATATTTCAGATATATTTATACTAAAAGTATTTGTTTATCTGAAATGTAATTTAGCTGGGTATCCCGTGTCTTAGCTGGCAAACATTCTAGAGTCAAATTCTCTCTAAATTCAGAGATCTCTGTATTAAACATAAACAAGAATGTGCTACTTCTCTAAGCCAAAGATCCCAGTAGGCCTCAAATTGGAGTTCTATACCCTTGTCATGACCTTTAAGAATGGTCATGTGCATCCTTACAACCTTAACCTCACCTCCTGCGGATTTGTCCATTGTTATCTTTGTTCAAGTCTTCTCCTCAGAGAATCCTTCCTGGTTATTCTTTTTAAAGTATCTAGCCCCATCCAATAATATCTACCCTCTTGTGCATAGCACATTTACTCCGAAAATATGATCTATCTATGTGTTATTGAATATCTTACCTATTAGAATGAAACTTTGAAGGCTCAGGGACTGCATTCATTTTCACTCTTGTACCCTCACCGCTTGGAATTCTGCTTAACATATGATAGATATTCCACAAATTGTTGTGGGAAGAATAAATAAACATACATTATAGTCAGTAGCAAAACTTTCCATTAGCCCTGACTTGCAATTAATAAGCTGGACTTTGCTTATAATTTTTGAGTGGATTGCATAAAAGTAATTTCAGAGATTGTTCATGTTTCTTGTTTCCTTGGAGAGTCAATAGAACCTAGAGTTAAAACAATGTGGTTGGAGAGATTAGGAAAGAGAACTGAATAGTTTATTACACTATTTAATGTGCAGCCACTCATTGTTGAACATATATAAGAATTTCTTATTTGTTTACGTTTTTATAAAAACTGTACCTTTGCTTATTTATTATGTTCTTTGGTTTCAAGTCTTTATAATAGAATTTTATGCTTTCATGAACTGATAAAAATATAAGGAATATATATTTCAATATAATAAAAGTTTATTAAGAATTTCCAAGATGGTGGTTATCACCTCCTAACCTTGAGGGAGGAACCAACATTGTCCATAAATCACTGAGAATCACACAACTGTGTGCCCTGGCCAGCACAAGAGGAAAGCCATTCCTCTGAAAACAGATCAGTCTTCATCCAAGAAGGGTCAGGCGGAGAGACGATACACATTACATGATATGGGAGGTTGGGTGGTGGTGTGCTGGACCCCATACAGGCTTCTCTAACTCCATGGAAGAAACAGATCTATTTCTTCTCTTCGGAGTGGAATTCTTGATCACCAGGTTCATTTCCTACCCTGCTAGAGTAGCCGAGATTCTCTTTTCTCCACTGAGTCCAATATATGTGAGCATGTATATTCTTCTAGGCACTTCTTCTTTCTCTTTGCGTGGACTGGGACGACATTCCATTTTTATGTTAATCATTTGGAAGAATTTCATAAAAATTACAATAAGATGAGAAGTAAAAAATAGAAGAATTTTTAAAATCCAAAAATTGAAAAGTACCTCTCATCTTTAAATGAAAAGGGAAATTAAAAGGCCCAGTGAAGGTAAAATTGAATAAAATTAATTAAATTAAATTAAACAGTCCTTTTGGGCAAACAGGAGGGTGGCTGGAAAGGAAACCAAGATGAACCTTCATAATGTAGGAAGTCAGATTCTGTCTTCTTTTCTTGGAGCAATTGACTGTAACCTTCAAATTATAATGAATGAATTGTGTTGCATCATAGAGGGTGTGGGAATGGAGGGAGGTGGATGATTTAGGGGAAATGTCAGATGTGAGTGGGAACTAAGAGCCCATGATGGCTTTCATTTGCTTCACCAGCTGAAGACAGAAACCAAATGGAACTAGGAGATTCTGAAACACACAGGGAATTATATATATTTTCTTAATTAAATGTTTCTTGTGTTTTCCTTCCTGCCCTTGACTGGTATTTATTTTACCCTACTTGTATCAAAGCAGCATGATATTCTCAATGGGGAAAATATGGAGCTTCTTCTGGTTATAAAATGGAAATATTTACTGGCAGCCGACAAGAATATCTTCCTCCAAGGGGAAGGCTGAATTTGTCAGAGATTTGTTTGGATTCTGCCTTCCTTGCTGGGAATAGTTATTTACTCTTAATTAGCCCTAAATACAGTGGAGCAGAGGGAAGGCATTATTTTAAAACCATCATTGCTGTTTTAAATCTGACGGTCATTGAAGAGAATGACTGACAGTGATTAAAAGGGAAGTTGTGATGGGCGTATATTAGAAATCATGGTCAATAATAAAATCTGACGATGGGAGCAGCACGTGTTTTATGTCCCCATAAACACAGATTTAGTGCAAGTAAGCCCACATAATAGTACCTGTGGCTTGGGCTGAATTGCTCTGAATCTAATTTAAAACAACTTAAAAGATCTAGTCTCAGCTGCAGGACTCTCACCTTAGTCATAGTTGAGGGTGGGGGTGGCATCAGTTAAAAGAACTAAAGCAGTTTTCTGAGGTTGTACTGCATCCTTCCCATTGAGGAAGGCTCTCATAAATATCCAGGGTCTTCTGAAGGAGCTGTCACCTTTCCCGTGTGGAAAGGCACAGTGGGTCTTAGCTGCCTCCTGGCTCTGTCTTGAGCTCCCCATCTTAGTAGTGGTCACAGACACACAGACACACACACACACACAGACACACACACACACACACACACACACACATACACACACACACACACACACACACACACACCCCTTCAAGGCTCATTGAATCTGTTATTTTTGCTGCTAGCTTCCTGTAAGTGAATTATCCCCAGCAGTCTTTGCCTTTAGGCTGCTTTGAGGAACAGGGAAGGAAAGGCTTCCAGTAGAAATGAGGGCTGCCTGTTTTCCACCACTTTTCTCCTTTCTGAAGACCCTGAGTCACACTGTGGCAGCGTGCCTGGGGTCCGGTGATGGACAATGTCTCTCTGCCATCGCTGTTCTGCTGTTCCCACCTGTGCTTGCTTCCTGCCACCTTGGACCTGGACCAACTCTGTAATGCTTGACGTATGTCACTTCTTGAAACTTATATGCCCATTCTCCACCACTTTCTCCAAAGCACATCCTCTATACATGGGAGATTTCTCAGATCACAGCCACCCTTTAAGACTTTTGCCCGATTCCTTGACCTCTAGCCCTGGACTAGAGGGATGTCCCTCTCCCTTTCAATCCCTGGGGATGCTCACCTGCCCTCTCCTAGAATGAGTAACATTTCTTTTAGTGGCAGCAACCCTTACTTCCCCCATCCCAGCCTTCCTAGATAGGCAAACCTCACCCTTGTTGCCATCTCTGGCAGACTTGAACTAAGGGGAGTAAATGAATTTGCTCTAATTTAAAGTTGCCATTATTTAAAACAGATCAGTCTTCAGGAAGCTGATCTCATGGCCCAACCCGACCTGCCTGCAAGGAAGGGAGCAGAGCCTTCTACTGTTTTTCAACAATTTGCCAGTCAGTGTCCACAACACAACTTTCCTGGGATGGTCCCCGACATAAAGACTTTGATACCAAGTTATTCAACAATTTGCCAGTCAGTGTCCACAACACAACTTTCCTGGGATAGTCCCCTACATAAAGACTTTGATACCAACCGAGTTCAGTATGTCATTAGGCTGAGTTTGCTGTCCTTAGAACCTTAGGTGTGGGTGGAAATAAGGTTTTTTTTTTTTTTTTCCAAAGGAAAGATGCAGGCAGGAGTGACAGTACATAGGCAGACAGGAAGAGAAGGAAGAAGCACTTTTATTCTATTTAGTTATTCATCTTGGTTGCCCCTTCCCCAACCCACCGCTGACCTGAGATTCAAATCAGGGTCCTTGGGATGTATGTGGACTATGCCAGTCCAAGACCACGGACTTAACTACTAAGCCATCAGGTCATTCTTTTTAGTTTAGGAGGAATTAAAAGGTAAAACTTCTTGAAGACGTTTTGCTACCAGTCTGAATATCTATATGTGACTCTCAATAGTTGCCTTATAAACCTTAGACAGAAAAAGAAAAGAAGAATGTGTCTTTGTTAACCCAACCAACCAGGAAAACTCAAATCACCCATGTGAAAGCTTTTCTCATAATAATTTTAAGATACCCGCTCTCTGCTGCTTTACTGCACATCTCTACCCGCAGGAAGTCTCTGTGGAGATTTCCGTCAAAATTGCGACCCAAGGCAAAATAACCACAGGCCACGTTTTCCCAAGAAAATCCAGGGATGACAAATAAAATAAAATTGTCGTTGCATGGAACAGCTTCCATCAATCAGTCTTTCGTGGCCCTGGGGAAAGGAGCACAACGTTCTTTGTGACGGTCATACTGATGAAACCAAATGGCCAAAGGAAGTGTTTGGTCTCTTCGACCCTTCTGTGCCTTATCCCTGGCAGAATAAAGCAGGACAACATGTGGTCTGAAACATATGATCCCTAGAATTTCAGGAAATGTTCGTCAAACACTTGAAGTGTTTGTCATGGCCCTTTGGAGAAACTACCAACTGAAATATGTGACTTAAGTGAGTAGCCAAGTCAGTGGAGTAAAAAGGTTGTTTGTCAGTTACTCATGGAAGAAATTTACAGCACTCGGCTACCTGGCCTCCGCTGGTTGAGTGGTCAGCAGGTGAGGTCCCAAAGGGCTCCCAGGGGCAGAGTCCAAATAGATCTAGCTGCTTTTCCTGAGAAAGTAAATTGGTTTAACTTCTGGAGTTCTGCAAATTGTCAGGCTTGAAATCCCAAGTTTAGTTTCTGAATGTTCAAGATGGTGATGTAATGGAGCAATGCTTTAGATGAGATAGGTCAATGCTCTCACACAAAGGTTTTTGATTTAGAGTGGCATCCCTTCTCACTGACAGCTGGAATTGCTGCTCTTGAAATCTCTTTTCCATTCTTTCATTGAGCGAATGTTAATAGGTAGCTTAGGTGTGCCAGACGCTGTTCTAGGTGCTGGAGCAATAGAAATGAACTTAACGAAGAAAAAAGAAATGTCTGCTCTATGGAGCTTCCATTTTAGTATATGAGTAGGGATGATGGGGAGACAATGCTGAAGTAAACATGTGGTGTGTCTTCTGTTGATCTCTGTACTGAGGTTAGATAAAGCTGAAAAAGGGGGTGCATCGTGGAAATCATTACTTAAACAGAGATGTAAGCCCAGAAAATGAGACAGCAATGGGGCAGAGGAACTAGAAAAACTCATGAAATATATTAACTGAGCCTCTAGGCTAACCCTCATCTCCATGAGCCACAAAGAGGCTTTAAAAATCCCCTATAACAATAATAAGCAACATTTATTGAATCTTTGATATGGGCTAAACATTCTGCTAAGCATTTCTCCTTGCATTTTCTCAACCAATCCATTAATCAACACAACAGGGCTTGTTAAGAGAGGTCCAGAGAAGTTAAATACGTTGCTAGAAGCCACACAGATAAAACAGTAAGAACTAGTCTCAGGACTTGAACCCAACATGCCTGCCTTTTCAATTAACACCAAGCTTTATAGAAAACAAAATGGTTGTCATTTCTTGGACACTTGCTATGTGCAGATAGAGTAGGAGGTGCTTTGTATATATTGAATAGTTGAGGTTTATAAGGGATACATACCTTATACAGAGGCCCACTGTCCCATAACTTTCTTTGTCTCTTATAATACAGTATCTCCACCTTTGGTGTATGCCTCTAACAAGACCACCCCTTCCACCCAAATTTTCTCAATGTCATCACACAGGCTGCCCCAAACTCATCAATATGTTGTGCCACCTCATCTTCTACTAGCCTGACCCTCCTTTCCACCAATCCACCATCACTGGCCTACTCTCAGTTCCTTGAATATGCCAAGCACCATCAACTTCAAAGCTCTTGAACTTGCTGTTTCCTGTGCCCAGGGCACCTTCTCTCAGATATCCACATGGCTCATCCTTCACCGTCCAGTTCTCTGTTCAAGCACCATCTTAACAAGTTTCCTTCTCTGAACCACAGAGGGAAAGCAGCCCAGGGCCCCACAACATGTTCGATTACTTTCTAGTGTCCTTTCTCTGTTTCATTTTTCTTCACAGCTTTAATCACCTCTTTACCTTTTTTATGTTTGTTTCTCTTTTCCTTTCTTTTATTAGAAACTCTTATATTTACCTATTTCCCCAGTGAGGAGAACAATGCCTGGCATATAATAAACACTCAACACATATTCCTAATAAATTATTAAATCACAAGGGCTGTACTTGAGTAAAGATTTGTGCCTCTTGAAGAATGTTGTTAGCTCAGCAGAGAAAAAAGAGGCAACACTTTCCATAGCCATCATATTTTTCAAAGACAGTTAATGTCCTTTTTACTGATATTGTAATAACATCTTTGCGATAACGTAATAAGAAGTCATTTCTCTGGGTTTCTGTCACTGGGCTCTTGTCATTGGGCAGAGTCACTCTAAGGTGACAATCAGTGGTGCACCCAGGCTGATACCTCAGCATAATCCAGGCATTTGTTTTAGATAACATTTGAGGGAAGAGTGATTAAATGGCTTGAAAGACTTCAATGTCTTCAGAAGCATTGTTCCTCATGTGGTCTACAAACAGTCTTGGGAAGAAGATATTAGTGTTTTGAGTAACGGTGGTTAAGGAAACAGGTAAGGAGAAGAGATAAATCTGACGTGAGTTTTGTCAGATTGAACAACAGGATTAGCTGAAAGACTGAAGGAGAAATATTGAGGGAAATGAAAAATGCAAGGATGATTCTTGGAATTTTGGCCTGATGTTATTTACCAAATGGGGAAAGGTAGAGGAGAATGGGGAAATCTGGAGTTGTGTTTTTGAACTTGGTAAATTTGAAAAGTCCAGTAAACATTCAAGTGGGGATATCAAAGTCTAGAGCAAATCTTTGTAGCTGGAATAATTTTTGGAGTCATCAGCATACATTCGATAATTAAACTCTATCAATGGATAGATTTTTTTCCTGTAAGGGAGTTTAAAATGTGAGAGAGCTTGCATGTACAGTCTTCCAAAATTAGACCCTAAAATGCTTTAAACTGGGTAGATCTCACTAACTCTTGATGCTTGCCCTTAAAATCTACCCATCAATTTTGAGGAAATAGAGATTTCCCAGCATCTACCACCAAACATGTGAATGAGTGAGACTTCAGATGATTCTAGTTCCCAAACTCAAGTTGCCCAGCTCATGTCAAGTATAGCAGAGACAAAAGGCACCTCTGGGTCTAACCCAAAAGGCATATTCTAAACCGGTATTGTTTGAAGCCATGGAATGGAGTGCTTAGTTATGTAGTCTTAGATAACTGCAACAGGGAACCTACCCAGGAAATGCAGTAATGCTTATGAGTTGCAGTGATGAAAGTGATGAAGAGTTGAGAAAATGGAAATAATATGTAGACAACTTTGCCAAGAAGTTAAGATGTGAAAGGAAATAGAGAACAATAGAGAACAAGGAGACAGTATGAAGATGATTAACGGAAGTTTTTACCCCTCTACAATGGGAGATATCACAACAGGTTTGCAGGATGTTAAAATGTATGGATTTATAAGAGTGAAGAGGACTAGATCCAATGACCAAGTTCTTAAGAAATTATAAAAAAATCAGTCCAAAATGGCAGACTGCTAAAATCTTAAACTCACCTCCTCTCCACAGACAAAGCGAACTTAACACCCGTGTAACAACTATGACCTTTGAAAAAGAATAGGGACCAGCAAAGAGAAAGGTACACATCTTCATTAACAGTAGGAGAAGCTGATCTGTCTCAGCCTTTACACAGCCTGGCTTAGAAACTCTGGGGTCCACATGGTGGGGCCAGTGAGGTGGACACTTTTCCCCTCAATAGGTGCTCCCGCACCAGGGAGCTGCCTTATGTCTTGGCATGGAAAATAAAGGAGTTTTCTTTGGAGACCAGCAAGCCTCTGGGAAGCAAAGAATACAGGAGAGAAAGTATAGGAAATTGTCGATAGATAAAGTGCACACAGACAAGACTGTAGGACTTTAATTTGTTGAATCAAAAACCTTGGTGTAGCTGGAAAGAGCTTTTCTTATAAACCTAGACACAGCTGGGTATACTCTCCAGAGATCCTTTTTCAGGGTGGTATGTGCACTGGAAGTTACCACTACAGGAAAATCTCAGGGTGAAACATCCCACCCTCTTCCCTTTCATCATTAGCATACTTTTGCTGTACAGTCACCACAGCTACAGGTCTAGAGGGAAGCCACAGAGAGAGATCCAGGTCTGTGCTTCTGGGACAGATAGCCGAGTGATTTCCTGCAAAGAATTTGCCATTCTCCAGTTCAGTCTGGGAAAGTCATCAGAGAGGCTCAGTTGAAAAAGTTTCATACCTGCCTGGAGCTATTGCTTCAAAGCTTTGCATGTCTGCTTAGCAATTAATAGAACTTCCACCCCAGACCCCAGGGTTTGTTCTTTGCCCCTCCCTGCTAGGACTGAGCTCAACTAGAAGACTGATTTTCACCAGGGAATGTGTTTTGCTATGAAGAGTTCCCAGCGCTCTCTTACCAATGGCCTCTTTTGGGCCTGTGGTCTGCCTGTGAACTGGGTCCTCACCTCTTGGGTCTCCCTCCTTGTGTCTTGTTATTTATACCTACAACACTGGGGGAAACCTCTACATCTTCTATCCCAACTCTAACAATGTAGGCTGGACTTTCAGGCCTTCAGATAGTGCTGGCTCTAGAGCTTCATCAATTCTGACTTGTGTAGAGATCATACAACAAAAACAGTTTAATGATCTGGATGTGCACCCTAGGCCTACATTCTGCAATTTGAAATTCTAACACAAGGACATTACATCAGGGAAGCCTAACCCATATCAATAAACAGCATGAAGAGCTAAACAGAATGAAGAGATAGAGCAATAAACATGAAAAAATGAGATAGAGAAATATACAAGAAATGATAGACCAAAAAAGACAAACAAAAAAAAACCCCAAGAACCAACAAACACAAGAGAAATCTGGATGCAGCAGAATTAAGTAAACCACCCAATGAAAAGGCAACAGTTTTAATGTTACTCATTAAAATCAGGAGAACAATGGAGGAAAAAGACAGAGAAAGTGAGGCAGTTCCAAATAGAAGCCATAGAGTTAAAGAATACAACAGCTGAGCTAAAGAATACAGTAGAGGGGCTAATGGATGCAATGAAGCTGAGCAGCAAAAAAAAAAAAAAAGACAGAGAAATAAAAACAGCATGCATGACTTAGCATCAAGAAGAAAAATATTTTCATCATAGGAGTTCCAGAAAAAGAGAGAGAGAGAGAGAGAACAGGGGGCAGAAATCTTAATAAAAGAAATAATAGCTAAGTTTTTTCTCTAACCTGAGAAAAGAAACAACTCTAAGAGTTCCAAACAAAAGAAACATAAACACATACACCAAGAGACTTTGCCATTAAAATGACAAACGAAAAATGAAAAAAAAAAAAAAAAATTTAAAAAAGGAGCCCTTTCAACTGTCAGCAGATTTCTCAGCCTAAACTTTACAGGCCAGAAGAGAAAAATCATAATATAGTCAAATGACTAAAAGAAAAGAATTTCCAAACAAAATACTCTACAATGCTAGAACACTACTTGGAATTGAAGCAGTGATAAAGTGCTTTACAAACAAAAACAGTTAAAGAAATTCATTATCACTATACCAGCCTTACAATAAACACTAAAGAAATTTCTATAAAATTAAAGGAAACCTCACTTAGAAGAAGCAAAACATCAAAAAAAAAAAAAAAATGTGGGGAGGAAGAAAGTAAAAATGTGGATTCAGAATAAGCTTGAGACTACTTTCTTTCAAGTAAAAAAGGTTAAGCATAGAAATTTTTATGTAAACCCTAGAGTAACCTCAACACATAAATCCATTAAAAAAACAAGAAGAAATTGAAAAGTGAAACTGGATGCAACATAAATGTTTTTAAAGCACATAAGAAGAGAATAAGAGAAGAACAATGGCACAGTCCGCAGCAATACCCAGAAAACGAATAACAAAACGACAATAGTTACTACATGTCACCAGTAAAAGGCATAGAGTAATTGAATGGTTTAAAAAATATAACCCAATTGTCTACTGTATAGAGGAAAACTCATCTAAGTTTGAAAGATGATCTTAGGCTCATACTCCAAGGTTGGAAGACAGTACTACAATAAAATGGTAACCTAAAAAAAGCAGGGGCAGCCATACTTACATTGGATAAAATAAACTTTCTCACAAAGAAGGTAACAAAGGACAAGGATAAACATTACACAATAATTAAGGAATCAGTTCCACAAGAAGACGTAACTCTCATCTACCTATCTATCTATCTATCTATCTATCTATATATATATGCATCAAATGAAGGAGCATGAAAATACATAAAGCACTTATTAGCATAACTAAAAAGAGACTTCAACAGCAATACAATAATAGCAGGAGACTTTAACACCTCACTTACACCAATGGGCAGATCAACCAAGCAGAAAAGTAACAAGGAAACAACAACCTAACTGCCAAATTTGAACACATAGGTTTACTGAACACATCACTCAACAACTGCATAATTCACATTTATCTCAAGTGCTCATGGAGCATTATCAATGCTAGATCATATGTTGGTACACAAAACAGGTGTCAACAAATTTATAAAGGTCAAAATCATATCAAATATCTTCACCAATGAAAATAGCATAAAACTAGAACTCTAACACAAAAAGAAAGAAGAATATTCTAAAATATAACTCTAACAATTCCAAAATAACTGTTGGGTAAAAGAGTAAATCGAAGGAAAAATAAAACATCAATTGGAGACAAACAAGAATGAACACATGTACAGCCAGAACTTAAGCGATGTAAAAAACAGTACTAACAGGGAAATTGATAGCAATCCAGGCCTACGTCACGAAACACAAGAAAATGCAAATAAATACTCTAATTCTACATCTTTAAAACAACTAGAAAGATAATAATTGAACACAAAAGTCAGCTGAACAAAGGATATCATAAAAATTTGAGCAGAAATAAATGAAATAAAAATAAAGGCAGAAGATCAATAACACCCAAAGCTATTATTTAAAAAGTAAGCAAAATTGCTGAAACTTTGACTAGGCTCACTAAAAAAAAAAGAGAGGAAATGCTAATACCTAGAATCATGAATGATAGGGGAGAAGTTGAATCTTAAGAGACTGCTATAAACAGCTATATGACAACAGATCAGACAATCTAGAGGACTCAGGCAGATTTTTAGAGCCATACAGTCTACCAATACTGAATCAGGAAGAAATAGAAGACCTGAACAGATTTGAACAGACAAGCAATTAAATTGAAGAAGTAATCAAAATATCCCCAAAATTCAGGCCCAAGGCCAGATGGCTTTACTAGTAAGTTTTACCAAACCTTCAAAAGAAGAGTTAATACTATTTTTTTTTCAAATTCTTCCATAAAATTGAAGAACAGAGAACACTTTCACATACTTTCTAAGGTGCCAAACTTTTGGTGATATCAAAACCAGATAAGAAGATGACACCTGGATGTAAAATTCCTCAACAGAAATATTAGCCAACCAAGTTCAACAATATATAAAAACAATCATTCATCCTGATCAAGTAGGATTTATTGTGGGGGTGCAAGAATGGTTCAACATACAGAAACCATTTAATGAAATGAACCACATCAGCAAAAGGAAGGAAAAACTATATAATCATATCAGTAAATGCAGAGTAAGTATTTGACAAGATTCAGCACCCACATATGATAAAAATTCTACGTAATATAAGGATAGAAAAATATACCTTAACACAAAAAGATCATATATGATAACTTATAACCAAATGAAACTCAATGGTGAAAACTGAAAGCATTTTCTTTAAGATCAGGAATGAGACAAGGGTGTCGACTGTCAGCCTTGCTATTCAACATCATATTGGAGGTCCTAGACAGAGCAATTAATAAGATAAAATAAAAGAAAATCAATTGAAAAATAAATAAAACGATCACAATTTGCAGATGACATGATAATACACATAAAAAACTTAGACACCACCAAAATCTATTAGAAAGAATCAATGAGTATAGGAAGCGACTGACTACAATATTAGCTTACAAAAATCTGTTGCATTTTTTTTTGCAAACAATGAGAATGAAATCAAGAAAACTATCCCATTTACAATAGAAATAAAAATAATTAAATTCTTTGGAATACACTTAATAAAGGAGGTGAATGACTCTACAAAGAAAACTGCAAAGCTTTTTTTAAAAGAATGAGAGGATGACAGATAGAGATGGAAAGACAGTTCATGCTCATGACTGGGAAAAATTAACAGTTAAAATGACACCTTCCCTAAAGCAATAGGGCTTTTTTCAAGGAAACAGAACAAAATTTTAAAAGTTTTTATGGAATAACAAAAGATCCTGAATAGCTAACACAATCATGAGAAAAAAGAACAAAACTGGAAAGTTATCATATTTCAGATCTTGAACTATCCTTTAAAGCAATAGTGATCAAAACCATGGCACTAGAATGAACAGATACACAATTCAGGTGAATATAATTGCATCAGTAAAAATAGACTCACACATATATGGTCACTTAATGATGACAAAGGAGCCAATAGTACACAATAAAGTACACAATCAACACAAGAGTATGCAATCAACAGATGATGCTGGAAAAACTGTACAGCCATATGCAAACGAATGAATTCAGACCGCTGTCTAATTATTTTTTATAAGAAAAATGGACTTTAAAAATTCTTTGAAAAGTTCCTCTTGAAAGTCTTTCCTCCAAATACTGTAAAAATTGACTGCAGTGTTTATTATACTAAGGTTGATAGCAATGTTCAATGTACAAATAAATGAAAACCTGTTAAAAGTCTCTGAAATGGAATGAAATACCTGTAGCTGGCTTGCATAAGGAATCTTGCTTTGTTTCTTGGTATTTGGCCTCAGATAAATTGCTGATCTTAGCCCATGCTTTGGTGCCTTCCACTTGCTGAATCTTTGCCAGTACAGCTTGACGAATCTCGTGACAACAAACATAGTGCCTGCTACAACCTAACTGGGGCAGGGAGTGCTAACTTCAGCAGCAAACACTCTTTCTCTTGTTTTGTTTTGCTTTTGTTCTTGTTTTTCTTGCTCCATTTGGTTCTTTGTTTGGAGAGCTTGGGGTCATGCATGTGTAAGTATCTTTTTGACGTATTCCCCATATTTTGGAGATGAATTGAAATATAGCTGTTCTGCTGAAACACATTCTGAAAGAAGCATATGCTCATCTCCACCTATTGGTAAATGTGATTGCTAAACTGTGTATCTTTGAATGTTTCTGGAATGTTCAGCAAATGAAAAAGACTCACATACCTGGTGACAGTTAATAAATATTATTTATGTCTAAACCAAAAGGGAATGGATATTTTAAAGCTCCTCTTTCCTTCTGCTTCCTCTCTCTTTTTTTTCCATCGTATCATCCCAACACCCATAAATAAAACTACAGAGAATTTTCCTCTCTCAACTTTCAAAATGAGTAAATGATCCAACTTCTAGATTCCAGAGTTAGCCACTGTCCAAATAGAACTTTAGTGGATAATGGAAATAGTCTATATCTGACCTGTCCAATATGGCGGCCACCAGTCATATGTGCTTATTAAGAAATTGAAATAAAAATTTAGCTACTTAATTCTAATTAATTTAAATTTAAATGGTCACATATAGTTAATAGCTGCCATCTGGAGAAGTGTACCTAGATAATCAGTTCTATTTACAGTACCTATTCTGTACAAATGAGAATAAAGGAAAATTCCAAAGAAATGGAACTTTTCTACTAAGGAAATATCCTAGGTGCTGATCTACTAGACAGGTAATCTCCCTGGAATAGTACAAGGCAAGTTTATCCCCCAACCATCATAAAAATGAAAAATTTGACCTTCACAAGTTTGACATGGGATTTAGACAAAATGGATTTGAAACACAACTAAGCTATAGCCTCTTTGCATGAAAAAAATGTAATTATCAGAAATGTTGAAAATGTTGAAAGAATTATTTAAAAAATCCCAAATCTCTGTGATTTACAATGATTATCATTTATTATTCTCAGTCACAATTCTACTGATCGGCTGGGGATAGTTCTGCTCTTGCCTTCAGAATGGGCTCAAGTTAGCTGATTACCTCTCCCATTTTGGGACTGGTGGCTTCCTGGAAGAATCCCTCATCATGGTAGATGGTACAAGAGGACATACAATCCAAGCATGTTTAAAATTTCTGATCATTTTCCATACAGAGCACCCCATTGGCTGAAGCAAGTAACATACATGGCTAACCTTGACTTCACCATGGTGGGCATGGGTACTCCAACTGTGGTGCTGGGAGGCATTGTTTAGTTACCTAGAAGAATATGGAAGTGTAATTTGTTACTGGGAGGGAGTGAAGAGTTTGGAACTCTAATAAAATCTATCACAAATACTTAGAACTTTGTGGATTTGGTTAGGACAGCATTTGCTTGAGGAGTGGCTTAGTCTTTTTCTTTAGTTGACATATTCTTCCTCCTTCTACCTGTCTTAGCTTCCTCAGGTGGAATCACTTTCTTTGGTAACAGCAAAGGCTGGCAGGGCTCTCAACATAACAAATTGCTTCAGTTTCTAGTAACCTGAGCCAAATCACAGAAGTGCCTTATGAAGACAACAAGCCTGAGGAAACCTGGGCTCTACTTCCAGGCAGCAGTGAGCCTCACAGATGTCAGGGAAGTCACTGTGGACTTGCCAAAACGTTTAGTTTCATGAAACTGATTATGACTACACCAGAAGTCCTAGCAGATTTGTTGAAAATATAAGATGTTGATATGCTTAAAGCTCTATGCAATCTTTAAAATTTCAACTCTACGTTCAATTCCTTGTCATTTCATTCTTAGTCAGTTCCCCCAACCCCTCCCTAGACTGTCTCCCAAGACAGAATTAGTAGACCATACATTGTTCTTCTAATTGCTGTTTTCTGTGTTTGTGTGAGAGTTTCAAAATCATTCATTCATTCTTTCCTTATTCATTTAACAAATATTGAATGAGCATCGACTCTGCCAGGCGATGCAGATCTATAGAGACTGTAGTGAAAAAAAATAAAGACAGAAAGCGTGCAGCCTGATGGAGTAGCAGTAGGTCAGCTGTCTCCAAAGGAGCACATCTCAAGGACCGGGGTTCGTGTCTGGGTCCCAGGGGAACAACCAATATGAACAGCTAAATAAAAATAAAATAAAATGCTTCTTCCTTCTTGCCTACTTGCCTTCATTTCTGCCTGCACCTTTTCTTAAAAACAAACAAACAAAAACAAAACAGAAAAATGTGTCTGTCCTCATAGAGTTTACATTCTCGTGAAGAGAAAAAGTTGGCAATTGAACAAATAAATAAACAATACAAAGTTTTGAAAAGATAAAGTAAGACAGGGGGATTAATGAATGGAATGCCATAGGTCTAACACATGACAGTTGGGGAAATTTAATCAGAAGATGACCATTGAGAGAAGACCCAAGTAAAGTAAGGAATGAAGAAAATGTTAGAAAAGTGTTCTAGTCAAAGGCAACACCAAACAGACAGGTTATGGCAGCCATGTTCAAGGATATGTTTGAAAACAATGTAAACTGAACAGTGAGGTGGGGAGAGTGGGAAGGAATTAGCATTGGGAGCCAGATTATATAGGACTTTGGGGCTGGGTAGTACAGGTGCATTTTGAGCAGAGGAACAGCATGACTGTAGCCCTGGGATGAAGGCGGCGCCATTCTGGAGCACTGGGCATGAGTGCCTGCTTCCCTGTCAACCCAATCTCTGTCTCACAGGTTCTGTGCTGGACCCAATCTCTGTCTCACAGGTTCTGTGCTGGCCCCAGCTGTGCTGGCTTCCTCTCTGCTCCTCATTTCGTGTGCTTCCAAGAATGTAATTATTCTGTGGTCTCTCATTCTTAACCTTACATATCTTCCAATATCTCCTTGGAACACTCTGTCCTTTTTTTACTACTGCTGATTCCACCCAATGAATTTCTCACCTTCAAAATATTACGATGGAAATCTGATCAAACCATCAAATATATATAACTCACTAGACACATAACGTTGAACACTTGTTGTATGCAAGTTCCCAAATGTAGAACAAAGAAAGCTCAAAAGTGAATTGAAAAGAAACCTGACAGTTTAGGAACTTACAGTTTAATATGGAGTTTCAAGTATGCAGAACTGTATTACCATAAAAATTCTAATCTCCTGCTTACTAATACTTTAGTATATTAAATAGTCAACCATTGAGGAACTGTGTAATAATATGAAGGTATTATGCACTCAGTGACTATGCATACTTTTATTAATGCAATGACTTCTATATATTATTACATAATTACAAATTCAAGTCTATCTAAAATGTAGAGCTTCTTCAGTGCAATGTGAGGCACCAGTAGAGACCTGTAATTTCCTTGTGATTATTCTACTCCACATTATTTCTCTAACTCTGAGGAGAAGCACAGATATGGAATTGAACCCAGCTAACCCCCAGCCTTTTCACATATAAACATATTTCTGTTCATTGAGAGACAAAGCTCAATGTACATAAATATGTTTTCAACTTCTGTTATAAAAGCCCATACTTCCAGGATGTCCCGAAATTAATCCGAACTACACACACCATGATAGTGGTTATAGGTGATAGAGTTCTTGAACTAATTCCAGAAAGTGGGGGCAGGACCAGCTACATAATGTAAGGCCCAAAGTAAAATGAAAATCTATTAAGAATTTCAAGATGGTGATCTCAGAGAATCAAACCAAGTCTGGGAAACTTCTAGGCATAGGGTCTTATATGACCTGTGATACCAGCCCTGAATGAGGCCTCATATATGCCAAGATGTCTGCTATACATGCAGCAGACTTTTATGCCAACTCCAAACAATCTCTCAAGAGCAAAAGCACATATAACAGGGGTACCCACAGCGGGCTAGGAACTCCTTTGAGTGTTTTGTGAGTGATAACACATTTAATTGAAGAACTAGGTCATATTATTTTCCCTATTTTCAGATAAGGAAACTAAAGCACAGATAGGATTAGGAATTTGCCACAGTTGTGAATCTCGTACAAGGGAAGGTCAGGATTGAATCCCAAATGGCACGACTTCAGAATATAAATCCTTGGGCACTCTGATGGCTCAGGCGTTAAGTCTGCAGCTGTGATGTAGTCCACATACAGCCCAAGGATACAAGTTGGTGACTTGGAGCCTGGGGAAACAACCAAAGTGAACAAGAAATAAAAAAATGATTCTTCTCTCTCTGTTTTCCTTCCTGTTTGCTTGTCTACTTACCTTCATCCCTGCCTGTTTCCTTCTTCTTAAAAAAAAAATCTTAACTTCTAATTTGGTTATATGATTCTGTTTTCTTAGTGATAATTATTTTTTATTTGTTGAAGTTAATAATTTTTATTTTTACACATTAAAATAAACTCACATGTATAGGTTCCCCATGACTCACATATATGTCAACACACCCTGCCTTCCACCAAATCACCAAGTGTTCTTCACCATTATCCAATGAGTTCTACAATCATTTCTCCCCCACTGCCCACCCTCCAGTCCCATTACCTATTGGTAATTTTAGTTTTGTTGCAAGTGTCCAAGGGTTGGCTTTGTTTCATCTGTTCCTTTGTTTTGTCTGTTCTTATGAGTGAGGTCATCTGGTATCTATCTTTCTTCTTTTGACTTACTTCACTTAGTATGATCTCCTCTAGATGCCTCCATGTTGATTTAAATAACAGGGGTTTATCTCTTCTAAGGGCTGTGTAGTATTCCATTGTGTATACATGTCACATCTTCTTTATCCATTCATCTGATGTTGGTCACTTAGGTAGTTTCCAGTCCTAGCTATTATGACCAGAGCTGCAGTAAATATGGAGGTGCATAAATCTCTACGAATGAGTGTTTTTGTATCTTTTGGGTAAATACCCAAAGGTGGGATGACCAGATCATATGGGATTTCCATCTCCAATTTTTTGAGAAATCTCCAAACTTTTTTCCATAGGGGTCTTAGTGATATTTAGCATGCTTTGAGAGTAAATGAGAAAATGTAGGCACAAATGCTTGTTCTGAGTATACATTTTGAACATTTACTATGCACCAGGCATTGTTCTAAGTATATGTTAGCTCACCTAATTTTCAAGACGGCCATATATGTGTGTATTATTATTCACTGCATTTTAACTTTGAAGAGATTAAGGAACAGAGATGTTAGGAACTTGCTTAAGGACACACAGCAAGTTAGAGATTCAGCCAAGATTCTAACTGAAGAAATGTGTAAAAAGTAAGAAACAAAAATTAATACATTGCTTCTTATATGGTGATAAGTATGTTAGTTATTATGTAGTGATATATATTATGCAGTAATTATACAGCTATAAGAATATTGTGTGGTTCCTGATAGGGGAGTTATGAAAGCATTATCTTTAGAACACTTCATTTATAATGGAAAAAGAATTAAAGATAATAGCTAGAATTAAAAGGCATAAAACAAGGAGACTCTTGCCTAAGTGGTATCCACATTTTATGGAAAAACAAGGAACTTTTATCTTTCTGGGTCTGCAATTCATGGCTTATTTTTTTTATGATCATGAAATTGATTCTCCAGTAAGATATAAATAAGGAAACCTCTGTTTATTCCTACTGTTCCTCCATTTTCATACTAATTAAACCTGTCATAAGGGTAATCATTAATCTTCCTCGGCCACCAACCACCCTTCCAGATCTGTGCTGTGCAAAATTCCCACACTGTGCCAAAACCATCTCACAAAGCCCTATCCATGCATGGGCAGGTGTAGTTTGTATGCAGGCAGCGAACTCAGAATTCATTCTCTGCTGAAAAAATTGCAAACCCTCCTTCCCGCTGCCATGAAGTGTGAGTTATTTCATTTACCAAGACATGGGCCAAAAACGAATTCCTCAGTAGATGTTTTCACTTTTATTGCCCATTAGAGAGCATTGATGAGCTGTTGAACTTTAGTTGCGAGAGACAACAAAATCACCTTCATCTGATATAAGGAATTGATACCATCCTCCTCTAAGCTATGTCCAGCATTCCCTAAAACTCAACCAGTAAGTTTATATTTGTTTGGCAAATAGTGATTGAAAAACTCTTAATGCTTTATGGGAGAATCTAATCTTCAGGCTCTTTGGAGTTTAATGATGAGCAGAATCAGATACCGTCGGGCAGATGATGAATACACTAGAGGTACAAACATGCTGTTCTGAGCTTCAAGAGCGGAGAAAATTCCTTTTGCCAGAGGTTTCAAAATGGAAGGAATCATGAGCTGATCCATGCAGTGGCTAGGAAAACCAATGTCTTGAATATGCATATTTTTCTTAATTTGCCCGTATCTTTCTCTGTCAATTTGAAGGTTACTTAAGTACTTTCAAATGAGATTTTACCCAGGATCAGGAATCACACATAATACTAACGCATTTTGCCTAATTTATCCATGAGTCAGAACAGGCAGAGAAGGAAAATTATAGAGAAATTGGGCACTTTCACCTACCAGGTATTAGACCTTCTAACATTCACATTCTCAGGGTGACTGTAGCAGTTAGTCTCCAGAAGGCTGTTACTGATGACTTTGCCCCAGTGGTCCATGCATCTCCCCTATTAGCGCATTGAGTTCATCTCTACCGGACTCTTGAATCTGGACTGGCTCTCATAAATTGGACAATAAAATGTTGCAGAACTGGTGTCCTAGGACTTTCAAAGTTAGTTCAAAAGTAGCCTTGCATCTCCTCCCTGGGTCTCTTGGGACACTCTAGGAGCACTGAGATGCCATACAAGAAGTCCACCTCGCCTGAGACCTCCATGCTGGAAAACCACTCTCGGCATCCGCGCGACTGCTCCGAGTGCGGTCTCCCTGGTATCCCAGCTAAGTCATTCCAGGTCAGCCCACCTGTCAGCTAAATGTGACGGCGTGATCTTAGTCAACACCACACGGAATAAGAGATGTGCCACCTTCATCCTGACTGACAAAATTTGTGAGATACAATAAAGTTGTTTTAAGTCACTAAGCTTGGGGGTAAACTATGACAGAACAGTGCAGACAAGAATAGCAAACAGTAAAAACTAGATTAATCAGATCTCTGAAATTTTTTAACTTTCATATTCTGTTTATAAAACAGAATAGATTTATGTAACATGCACTTGATCCCCATATATTACCGAGGAGAAAATTGAAGTCTGAAATGTCAAATAGACATCCAAGGTTTCTCTCTCATATTTTTTCTTTCACTGCTCTCTTCTCTCATTAATCTTGAGTACTCTCAGAATAAATTAGAAACATTATTAATTTTATATTTGAACCCATCCATAATGTGAACAAATTTGAAATGATTGGGAAGAGCAAGTGTGAAGGGGTAGAAAAGTTCTGCCGAATTTTTCTTATAGCCCCAGTACTTACTATAGTTCTCCACACAATATTAGTTACTCAGTGTATTATTGTTGGGTAAGGAAAGGAGGAGGGAAGGAGAGAGGAGAGAGGAAGGAGGAGGAGGAAGGAAACATCATTTAATCTCCTAAATGGAGGCTGATCATACATACTGGATTAAATGGGACAGTGTCTTTTTTAAATTTCCTGACTCTTCCATCATTTTAATATAAATGTCAATTTTGTCCCATTTAAAATATAAACCGGGGTCATCTTTAATGAGTAGTAAGAAGGGACATTTGAGTTCTTTGGGTCCAGTCTATTGAGGAGACCCAAAATCAGCTGCCCCTTTTGCCTCACTTTAAAGACGCCCCTTGCCAGTGCTGACTGTCTGGGGTCGCAGCTGCTACTGCTGTTCTCGCCCCTGTGAGGAAACAGGAGCCATGTGGAGAGGATGCCTTGCAATCCCTTCTGTGCCTGTTTCCTCAAAAGGAGCAAAACTCTGCAGTTAAGTGCTATGGGGTTACCTCTGCCCTGGGCCGATTATTGGGCCTTTCTGGCACTGGGATGGTTAAAGCAGCATGCATTTTAGGCAGGACATTTAGAGTAGGGCTTATAGGGATGCCAAAGTTGGTTTTTTGTCTCAGGTGCCAAAATTCCTTGTACTGGCCTGGCCATTTGTATGACGTCCTGGAAGATCACACACCATTACGATGTGATTGCCTGTCAGCATCACATGGTACTTGTGCTGGCCTGACTGCTGTACTGCTGCTCGGATTGTGCCACCTCCTCCCTTTCCCTTAGTCGCTGGCTCATACCCCCATTCCATTTTTTGCCATCCCAATGTCCCATTATTGTTTCAAGGAAATTTGGTCAGCTTAAGTGGAAAGTTCTGCATCAGAACAGCTCCCTTCATCTACTTTATTTTTCATCTGACCCACTGTCTTTTGACAGAGGACCCCCAGAGAGCCGACTGGAAAACTGGTGTTTGTGTCAGAATCTCTGACTTCATGACTTTCTGGAGGCCAGCAGGCCTGTCCCTGTCAGGATTCCAACTCCTACAAGAAAATGGATGCTCTTGAAGGTTACAGCTCTCTATCCCCTGTGCCACATTTGCTTTCGATGTTTCCTCTTTGTTGGAAGTCCTGCTGGTAATAACTCAGACAGCAGCAGCTCCTTATTTTTTCTGTGGGTCAATTCATTCTTCACAACTGTTTTATGCCACCTCGGAATAAAGTTATCAGATTTAAGAGCTGAAAACGAATCAGTTGCTGATAGGGCCCTACTTAGCAACTCTGTACGTGTGCAGCATTTGTGTGTGATAAAACAACACATGCAAATGACAAGGATCCTGCCCTTAAGAAACTTAGGTGGAGGAACAAACTAATTTGTGCTTCCTTTTCCCCCAATCAGTTTTTTGGAGACTGGATAGCACACACTGAAAGAAGCACACCATTCACTGGTTATTCACCTGGGAGGACCCTTCTCCCAAGTCACCAGGAGAAATAGGAGCGCTCATATCCATCTATCCACAAATAGTACCACAGTGAAACCCCACATATGGCAGTGCTTACGGTCTAGGCTAAGAAGTTAGACTTAGGAGTGGGAAAGGGGCCAGGTATTTGACTAGACTTTCTTGATTGGAGGATCCTTCCACAAAAAGAGACCTTTGACCTTTTGAACTTTGAACTTTTGAACCTTGAGCACTATGTCTGCAGCTGTTGCATCTCCTGGGCTCTCCCCCAAGAACCTGCGCTCTGAAGGCCTCTTGTGAACAGACAATGTGCTCTTATCCAAGGGGAATGGGATGGCCTCTTCTCAGGGAAGTGGTCCAGGGCCCTTGTCTCTCAGGGAAATTACTGAAACACAGCCAAGCCACAAAAATCGGCTGCTAAAGTTGTCTCCTTTTTTCAAGGAATAAGTAAATCAATTAAAGGGACATTGGAGCTTTTAGAGTTCAGCTCCCATCCCTGCTAACACCCTCACTGTGGTGGGAGACCAGCGAAAATGCCAGTCCTAGGTGTCTGATGTTGGGCAGAGAACCAGGTTGGCCAAGGCATCACCAGCTCAACCCTACCCTCCTCCCACCGGCCCCTCCACGATAACCTGTGAAGACCATGCTTTTCATCCAGTAGGCAACTATTTACACTATCAGGATTGAATGCAGACACTATACTCTGCTGTGATTGGTATAATTTTCATTAAGAACAAATGTGTATCTTGCCCTCATGGAACTTAGAGTCTTGGTGGAAGAAAATGATGCTAACCAGCAACCCCATGAGTCAAATTGTAACTGTATTATGTGTTAGGAAGGTAGTTGACACTCATTTATGGAAAGGGGATGGACCCAGTTAGGAAGGACAGGTGTGTCTGCTTGGAGTAAGAGAGATTTGAGCAGAGCTTTCAGAAAACCTGAACAAGAGTTAACTTAACTATAAGTGGGGGAGTAGTATTTCAGCCAGACAAGCAGTATATGTAAGGTCTTGGGGTAGAAACCCTTGGTGAGTTGAAGAAATGGAGTATAATCAGAGACGGTAGAGAGGAGTGGTAGGCAGGGAGATGATCATGCAGAACCCTGCAAAAAACACATCAACAACTTCTGTCTTCATGCCTCGAAGGTGGGGAAAGAAGCTTATGAGAGATAATCAGATTGTGGTTTGAAAAGACCACATGACATTCATTGGCATCAGCTGCTACCATGTTCAGTGTAGCAGCTGATGTGAGGAAATCAAGCTCCATGCTCTATCATGTCCTTATCACGACAAACTTTGTGGGACCCAAGTACTCAGTGTATCTTTCCTGTCTTTCATCACCTCCTAACCCCTTTCTTACTTCTCCACCCTCAAAGTCTTCCAACTTGAGAAAATGTGCTGATCAGCTGACTCAACTCTACCCACAACCTCTTCCCCACAGGGGAAGCACCTGCTAGTCATTTTAAGCAAAATCTGGCTCTTTGGAGACACGGTTTCCAACATGGCTGCCTCCATGCGATGTTCTTTTCTTTCTTTCAACCTTATGTATCTCAGTCCCGGAAGTGAAGTAAAAAAATTTCTAGCTCATGTACAGATTTCTACTTTGTCTACTTGTAGATATTTGTTCCCTGTCTTCTCCAATGTCCTGTTCCTTTAAAATACAAATCCATTTGATTCTCACTCTCCTCATCCCCTGTTGAGACATCTACCACCCTTCAGGTCACTCCTTCTCCATGACTCAGAGTTTGCTTCGGCTCATTCTTTCTCTTATTCCCAGCATTCTCCTGGGAGAACCACCCTATACACTTGTCCTTACCCATTAGTGATCTTTTTACTACTCTTCTTCAGCCTCTTGCTCTCAAGTGCAAATCTTTATTACATCAACAGTATACACTACATCTCTGAAATGACCCTCTTTTAATCCCAACTTCTTATCATTTCTTATCCCACTGGGGGTCATTCTTTGATCTCATTATGACTGCTGTGTCATAGATCCATCTCTCTCTTCCTACCTAGGAGTCTGCCAGTCTTCACTGCCCTCTTGATTTAAATTAGATTTCATGATTCGCCATTGTATGCGAAACATTAAACTAGATATTTCTAGGGCGGCACTAAGTCATGATCAATAGCAATAAAGAGTACAAGTTAAACTACCTTGTAGAATTCTTCAAGAACTGATTACGTGGCTTTCAAAGTCCCATATGCACTTCAAGAAAGAATTGGAAATAAAAAATGGAAGAGTGATGAGGAGACTTTTTAGAAGGAGCTATTGCTAAGCTGTGAATATTCCCCACTCTAGAAGGGGAAGTTGGGCATATCTCTTTCCCTTAAGTCTACAAGGGCACTTCGAGAACTCTACTCCAAGAACTTGAAATGAATTTCTTACAGCTGGGAAATAAGAAGATGGTAACTATATTGATTCCGAAAAATTAAAAGAAGCAAATAAGAGTGCTGCATTCCCTTCAAAGGCATCAAACTGGGATGAGTCAGCATTTACAAGGCTTTTTAGAGCAAAAGTGACCTCCTAGTGAATTGAAATTCTGTGGATGGAGTATGATCCATTAAGTAAAGTACTGTAGTCATTTTATCATGTGCTTAAGTAAACCACAAGGGAAGAAATATGTACACAGTGGTCCCCCAAATCTGTGCTTGGAATGGAAGGAATTACAGTGGGAAGGGCAAAATCTCCTACATAAATGTTGATGGGAAGAAGACTCAGCATTAAGCCTCTGTCATTCAGGGTTCCCATTTGTCTCAACCATCTGATGAATCTTCAACTTTTAACACATCCAATTGTATTTCTTCCCTATTTTAGTTCTGGGGGCATGGAGGGAAAGAACCACTGAAGAATTAATTAAATAACTGGACTTCTTGGCATCACTATGAATTCATGATCAACAGACCATAAACACTATAAGATAGTATCATTATGATTCTCTAGCTGTCAACCTCTCCCACTGTCCAAAAATACTGTTTCATACTTTTTATGTTCTTTTCTTAGCTTCTGAATTTCTCTCTTAGTAGAAGGCCTTGCCTCAAACTTCACAAAGAAACAAAAATCCCCCAAGATACCAGCAGAAATTCAGAGCACTAGCGTTTATTGCCATGTCCATCTCTTCCACATTAATGGAGGTTCTGCCCATCTATTAGGGGTCCAAGCCCACACTTCTGCTCTGACACTACCCCTTCTCTTCTCAGGACCATCAGCTTTGGCAATCTGCTCTCACCTTCCTCCTTGTTTCTTCTCTAATGAGCCCTTCCTTCTTACAATCGTTCAAGCAGGCTCCAGGGTCTCCCAATTCAAATTATAAATGAGGACAATATGTCTTGATGGAAATACGTACTTGATTTTCATTTCTATTTCACACCCAAACTTCTCCACAGTGATGACTACAAACTCTTTTCTTCACAGGCTCATCTTCCATTCTGTCCATCATGTTTTTCTTCCAGTCTGTTTTTCATAACCACCAAGTCATCTAAGTGCTCTTTGATGATCTCAAAGTGAAAGAGTCCAATAAAAATTGAACTTTCATCCGTTTTAGAGGTTGAAACTGGTCCTATCTTTCATTCTATAAATGTGTGGAGGAACCGCTGTATTCACAGCTATATATTGGGTGCTAGGGATATAATTACTGCTCTCACAGAAATTAAATTATTTTTAAATTTATTTAGTTGCTTCATTTAGTTGTCAATTTTAGTTGTCATGCTCCCAGCCCCCTAGTCGTTCTGGGTTTCAAATCCAGGTCTTTGGACCCTATGTGGACTGCTCACCAGGCACAAGCTTAACACCTGAGCCACAAGGTGTGCCAGAACTGAAATTCCTAAAGTATTTTCTTCCCTTGACATAGTGTCACCCTAAATTCCTGGGTTTTATACTATTTCTCAGCTCACTTCTCATCCCTTGCTGATTCATTTGATTCTATTTAAGCTTCAAATGTGTGTCGTTCCCAGAAGACCACTGCTAGGCATACCTTACATTCTTTACATTGTCTTTCAGCATTAACTTATATGCTAATAACACTCATTAGTGAGTTATAGTAACTCATATATCCTTCAATTCAATGGCCTACGCTATATCCTGTGGGCTGAATAGTCAGCACATTCTGCTCCGCATTTTCAAAGCTAATCCTATCATCTTCCCATAAACCTGCTCCTCCTGCAGTGGTTCTCATTGCAGTAAATGACACCCCCAATCAGTCTTTGCAATTACTCCAAGAGAACCTGTGCCACCACATGCTCACATCACCGCTTCCTCTCTCATCCTACATATCCTAGAAGTCATACTACACCTAACACAAATCCATCTACTCTCTGTCTCTGCTGCCAGCAGCCTAGACCAAACCACCATCACTTTGCACTTTACATTCACAGCAGCCAGAGCTTCCTTAAAAGAAACTGTGTGTGTGATGAGAACTTTTCCTTTATCTCACAGTGGGTGGGGGCAGGAGGTGGAGGTGGGAAAATGTTTCTCTGTCCTTCAGAGAGATTCAACATTTGGAGGATGAACTTATGTTTCTTCCATCTAGGTATTATGTACAGGTGGATCCTTTGTCTTCATAGAGCCTGTGACAAATGTGTCCCTCTACTTGTCAATGATGTCTTGTCAATGATATGTCTGCATATCCCTTTGGCTCCATTCTAGAGGCAAACCTTCAGGGACCCTGGAAAGACCAAAACCAGTCTTCAAATGAGGACTTTAGTAATCAATCCATATGCATTTGACACTGAAGAAGGATGTAAAGTTGAGAATCCTGACTTACTCTCCTCCAGGCACCTTTCCTCTCCCCACATTCCATTGTCTTCCATCAAAGAATGGAGTCGTGCCTTGACCAGACCCTCAGGATGTCATCCACTAACACAGCTAACATTGTTCTTGCTCCTTCTTTAACTGCCTCTTTGCCTTTATCCTTTGCTCTTCCTAAAATATCTGCCTTCCTATTTTCCTGGGTATGCTGCTTTCCCTGAGAGGTCAGAGAGTCCCACGGTGGTCCTTGAGTCTATTTTTGAAGACTTTAGGCTCTGCTGGTATTGAATGCCATTGTCTTCTCTGCTCCTGGATAGAGGGAAGGTTAACTTTAGATTCTCAGAGCTGTAGAGGAAGAACATCTGGATTACATTTTGGAAATTTCTCCATAAATCTACCAAACAGACAAGCCAAAAAACAAGCCCAAAAAAATCCCCATTTTCCCCAATGAAGATCCTTCCAAGGACCTACTGACTCCTCCCTACTTATTGTCTTCTCTGCACTCAAATTTAAGCTGCCTTTGCTACAGGAGCCTTGTCCTCATCTTGACCTGGGCTATAAGACAAAGCTTCTCTCCTTAACAGGACTGGGTTCATCTCTTAGATTCATTCCTCTGGCAGAGAGGTGTCCTTCCTATGACCATGCCTCTCTCCTGCTGTCAATCTCCATTTTCTTTTATGTGGCTGAAATCTTTCCTCAAAGACTCATCTTTCTCTTTGTGGGGAATCTTCAAACCTCAATCTAAAATCTCTTCTTTGGGGAAAATCTCTTTCTCTGTCTCCCCAGGCTTTTCATATTGTTCACAGTATTCTGTAAGGCATTCTTTCACAGTACAAACGAAAATTCTACGGAAATAATTATTGAGCGATTGCTCCACATAATCTCCTCTTTAAGAGTATAAGCCCCATGAGGTCTTCTGCCTTCCTTCCTGCTATGTCCTCATATTAGGATATAATAATCTTGGTTAACTACTGAATATTTATTAGGTACTAGGCTTTTTACATAAACTAGCTCATTTTTTGCTCACAAAATTTCTGTAAGGTAGATATCTTCCAGAGGAAGGAAGAGGAGATGAAGAGAAAGCAAGCTGCCCAGGACTGCACAACCATTCAGGTAGAGCTAGGATTTGAACTCAGGAAGGCTCGCCCCAAAGATGCACAGATCATGGTGCACTTTGTTGGAGCAGTGTATGTCAACTCTAGCTGGCACAGTCCATGTATAGCCCAAGGGACCACGTTTGTGTCCCAGGGCCATGGGAAACAACCACAATGAGCAACTAAAATAAAGTCTTCTTCCTCCTCTGTCTTCCTGCCTGCCTCTACTCACCTTCACTCCTGCTTGCACCTTTCCTTCAAAAAAGAAAAGAAAAGATATTTAGAGCCTCCCCAGTGGCTCCACTTACTGCTTTTCCAACTTTATGATGGTGCAAAAGCTATCAGCAGTCAGTAGAAACCACACTCTGAAACTGACACTATTTATAAGCTTCAGTTTCTTAACGTCAAAATATAAGCAATACTGGGGCAATTTAGAATTACGAAATGACACAATGGCATTTCTAAATGGATTGCTAACTTGAAAATGTTCACATCTCTGTCTAAGTTGTAGATAAATGTTAGTATTTTGAAACCAGTCTTCTCTTAGCCTCTCTCTCAATCTCTCTCTCTCTCTCTCTCTCTCTCTCTCTCTCTCTCTCTCTCTCTCTCTCTCTCTCTCTCTCTCTCTCTCTCTCTCTCTCTCTCTCTCTCTCTCTCTCTCTCTCTCTGTCTTTGGTTCTTGTTTGCTGATATATTCTATTACTTTGGAAACAAGCTAAGTTAATCATTTGCTGCAGTAAATACTTATCTTCATGTGGGATAAAGATGGGTTTTTCTCAGTGGTGATATGGCAATATTTTAAACTCTTAATTGTAACCAACATCCTCTTATAGAGCAGAGATGTTCCAGAAAACATCTGCATAGTGATTTTCCAAGATGGGAAGGTGGTATGGATCAGTGTCCTAGTTACCAGGACTTAGAAATTTAGGTCTTAGTTAGCTACTACCCTTGTCAGGTGACTTAAGCACTACCTGTCCCAGAGTGGACAATGGGAGCTCAGTGGTGTCAAATCAGTTATTTTCACAACAAAGAAGAGATTCCTTAAATCACCCCCATAGAAATAAATGACAAGAACCAAGAGCTGAGCCAGATTAGCAAGGGCATGCAATGTCTGCCATTTCATAAGGGGTTTCAGATCTCTAGGTCCTTTTAGATGAAATAATGCATTTAAGTCTAAGCCAGTAATGATAATAGAAGTTCAATGCCACTCCACCATTGTCTTTGTTTCCTTCATTCAGTGCAATCATCCAAAAATGAATATTAAATTCATCCTCAGTGAATTTAATTCTCACAGGGAAGTTCAGAACATCCTTTGATGTCAAGAGAACATTGTTCAGAATAATTTTGTAAGAAGACAGTGCTGGTGTGTTTTGAGAAAATGACAACTCAGTGAGATGTGGAAGCTAGCTCTCACTTGATGTGAAAGGCACTTATTAAAGAGGAGACAGGAAAGTTAGTGCTTTGAAGCAAGGACACACCATTTTCTCAGTACAGACCAGGAAATGAATGAGGCAGATCTTGGGGCAGGGTTTTGAAGAGAGATTTTATTTTAGTTTTTTAGGAGTAAGACTTGTGGACAGTGGGCTCCCATGGACTTCTTTTGGCACTAGAAAGAGAAGTATAGAAAAGATCTGTCTTGGAAAATGTGATATTAGCTTCACTCCAGAGCCCCTAAGGATATTGTAGGGTCAGCCATGCAGTGCTGGGGGCGCCTGGGTTAGAGCTCGCCTCTTTCACACCACCTTTTCTCCCTGCTCAGTCATCCTCTGATCAAGTGTGCAAGAGCTAAATCCTTATTTAAAATGGCCTCTGGGTATAATCATAAAGTGATTCATTTTATATGACTAATATGCTTGCCAATCCCACTGTGTGGCCTTTATGAAAGAATTAAAGTGTCTCTCAGAGTGCAGCCACAGAAGCCCAGCCTCGCTTCACAGTAACCATGGGTGTGTGGTGGGTACGGTTTATAATGTAGATCATTTGAAATCACTCAAGATCTACTGCATTTGAATTCCTAGGGTGCCCTCTGAGAATATGCATGTTAACACTTTAAGGTCCTTAGGTGACACAGATGTACACCTACTTCTGAAGTCAGAAAGCAGTGACTGACAGTTGCTCTCCTTAGTTGAGAAGATCGGTGATTTGTCACAGTCATCAGATCATGGTTCCCTCTCCCTTCTCAGCAGAGGCATCTTCCAGCTGGGTTTGCTTTGTCTCCAGTGGTTTCCATTTTCTCAGTGTGGACTACAGCTTATACCCATCTCATTCACCTCTTCCCCTAAACAACTGAGATTCTCAGTCCCTAGCAAACGTATCCAATGGACTGAAATGTAATTTGCTCACTGTGTTTAATATTATTATGTCTGAATCACATCAATTGCAAATGTGAAATTGGTAAAGTCTGCACTACACGTTGAAGCTCATGATAATTCTCTAATAGTATCAATTGTGTAACATAATTTTGTCAATTTTAAAAACCATGAAATTTAAAAATTCTTCTTTAGTCTTTCCACAACATGTTTGATATGGCTGGGGATTAAAACGTATGACCTGGATAAAAGTTAAGGTCAAGGTAAATTCTAAGCCCTGACATAGATGGTCGTGAGTTTCAAAGAAATGAGTTTAGATGGAAATCAGAAGTCTGGGCATTTATAACATCACAGCTATAGATTTGGTCTTTTATAAATTTCCTTTTATTTCTAGCCCCTCTGGCTTTCTTCCTTTGCTGGGTAAATTTACTTTCTCACACTTTTGTATGAGATGTATACCAGTCTTCTGTCATTGAACAATCAAAGCAGTTGTTCTCATTTTAAAGCAACCTCTCAGCTGGAAATCCCACTTCGGTTTTCAGGGAGAAATGATTAATTAGCTTACAAAGATTGCTTAGATTAAAGACAGACCTTGTTTGAGTTTTATCTGGTTTCCTTGATGAGCGAAGGTAGTATTTGAAATGAGGTTGCCATAGGTTTTAAAAATTATCTCATCCACGCTGTCCATTACAACATGATGCAGGATGCTTCCTGGAAGCCTGGCGAGTTAGTTCCCTGCAGCACAGTCCACATATATCCCACAGTCCCCAGTTCAATACCGGGACCCCCGGAAACAACCAAGATGAACAATTTGATAAGATGAACAAAGTACTTCATCCTCATTTCTCTTCCTGTCTGCCCGCCTGCTTGCCCTTATTCCTGCCTACACCTTTCCTTTAAAAAACAAACAAACAAACAAACAAAAAAACACGATGCAGGTGCGTTTTGGGAAATGACTAATGATGAGAATAACAAGGAAACTCACCTACCAACTCCAGTCAATTGCAATACGAAGAAATGAGTGTCACTCAGTAGAACATGTTTTTATAGGGTCAACAAAGCACCAATAAGAAAATACCACCTGTAGACAACTCTCACAAAGAAACACCCAGAGCACCTTGCAAACTGCTTAAAATCATCTCAGGTCAGCAACATTGGTGCTCATCTCCACCTCCCTCTGAAAAATTCCTTGGACCCCTTTCTCCAAATCCCAAGTTTTAGCGCATTTTGTCTCTTCTTCCTGTTCAGTGTCATTCCAGGTAACTTCCATCCTCTGAAAATTAACTCTATCCTTTTCTGCAAGAATCCATGTAAGGCTTCTAAGAGGAAAATGATGGTGCATTTTTGTTAAAATTCAGTAGTTTGCATTTAAGTTTTAATTCCATGATGTATCTTAAGAATTAATTAGAAAAGAAAAAGGAGGCCTTGTTTATGAAAGTCCTGCCTCTTGTGTTAAGCAGTAAGAGGATTCTTGATTGTCCTTGCAAGGTCTCCAAGGGTCACAGGTGCTGTCCTGGTGTTAGTGCTGAAACCAGGCACTGCTCACTCGCAGGAAGTGGGGACAGATGGTCCCCTAGAAGGAGCAATTGATCTCTTTTTCTGGGGTGGCCTGATATAAGGGGACCCCAAAGAGTAACCCAAAGATGAAATTAGTGACTCCTCTTTTACTGAACAAGGCAACATCATTGCTCCTGGGGGACTGAGATAGCCCCGTCTCCTGTCTCCACTCCCTTTCTCTTTGCTCCAGCACTCAGTGTAACTGCCTGTCATAGTGACTAAGTTAGAGACTCTTGTCTTCTTCCCAGACAGGGCCTAAGGCAAGAGAGGGAGTAAGAGAATTTTGTTTTGTTTTACTCAGATCCTCCAAGGCCTTCCCTTCTATTCAAAAGCGTATCCTTATTTTTACCTTTAGGACTAGAAAATTAATCATTAACAAGATTAAAAGCACTGTTACTACAAAAGTACTTCCCTGCATGGATGAAACAAATTTTAGCTCTGAAGTAATTAGTTTTAGCCCTGAAGTAATTTAACCGTGCCCGGTCCTTATAAGAGGATGCCAGCACATAGGTAGATATTGCTTTATCTTTTTCCCCAGCCATTCCAGTGACATTATATTGACAGCCATTTTTAATGTTAAAATTACATTTCAGAGAAAGCCACCCATGCCACACACACTATTTAAAAATTCAAAGTGTTTGTTTTTATGCATGGCTGGATGAATTGCTATTTCATCTTGCTCACTGTGTGAGGTGGATTTATTTAAGGGGTGTTCTGACTGGTCTTCTACATTCTCCCCATGCCACAAACATCATTCTGATGCTCCACCACCCCCACCCTGAGTGCGTGTTCTTAGGGCATCTTCCTCAGTAGTCACTTGGTCTTGTTAATTAGATCCTGTAGACTGAGATAATTTGTCCTTTTGGTGGCCAGAAGCTTTCTGACTTAATGTTCACTGCAGAGAAGAGGAACTAGAGTCTTACAAAAGCACATCTTGTAGCTATTGCAAAGGTACTTCTTCGTTACAAAAAAAACAAGAAGCACGAGGATATGAGGATAAACTAACAAGAGGCATTGATTTGAACACCATCTTTAATAGTTTTTTAAAGAAAGTCTAATGGATGTTCTTAAGTTTCTTTTCTTTTCTTTTATTTTCTTTTTAAGCAAAGGTGCAGGCAGAAATGAAGGCAAGTAGACAGGCAAGCTGGGGAAAGAATAAAAAGCATTTCACTTATTTCATTTAGTTGTTCATCTCGGTTTTCCCCTCGGCGCTGGATCTCAAACATGGGTCTGTGGGATATGTATGGACTACTAACGGTCGTCTTCACCATTAAGCCACCAGGGTGCACCAGCGTTAGGCTTCTTAAGAATTATCCTGCTAATATTTTGCTCTGCTTTTACATAATACATTATTAGGTATATAATATGAACGAAGTGAATCAAATTATAGGGGTCATGAGATTGTTGTTCTATGTTTGATTCAGAGGAAACATTTCATCATAACCGGAACCAACCTAAATCCTCAGAACTACTGGTCCAAAGGCCACATGGCAGTCAAGTAAGACTTCCTAGGACAGAAATTCCGAATTCTGGATTTAAAATGGTCGCTGTTACCCTAAAAAGTTTAAGTAGAAAAGTCTCCGGAACCCTCTGCAGTCATCAACCTAGTCATCAAACTGACCATCATCTCTCGGTCAGTCCTCAGGAGGTTCAGGAGGCTGCTTCAGTCTCCATCCATGAATGTCCTCCTGGCCTTCTTCTAAGCAATAGTAAAGCTGTTTGGGCTCATGTCCTGCTCCTCTTGTCTCCTTCCTTTACCTTTCTGCTTAGTGGAAACTCTGCACATCTGACTTCAACCCAGAGCACACTGGCTGAAGCAAAAAGGGAGAGTATTGCGAGAATGACAGACATGGTGTGCCCTGGCGGCTCCAGCATTAAGCGTGAAGATTCAACACAGGCCACTGAAAGCCCCAGGACCTGAGTGTGTGACCTGGGACCAGAAAGACCAACTGACAGAAGCAACTAACTAGCTCAATACATAAAAAGCTGCTGCCTCCTCTCTGGTCCTGCCTGCCTACCTATTTGCCTTCATTCCTGCCTGCATCGTTTCTCTTAAACAGATAAACAGACCAAGGAATGATGGGGCTAGAACTCCAAATGCAGACACACATTGAGGACCTGTAGAATACTGGGGACCATAGGACCCCAATTCAGCATCCACAACTTTACCCTGCTTGCTCTATAAGACTTCATCCTCTGCACCTTGGGGTGGGTCTTTTCGATGTGGGAGGACCATGGAAGATCTCCACCTGGGTATCCTGGTCTAGGGTCTGAGGGGAGAACTCAACAGCAGTAGAAAGTCCCAGGTAAGGTCGCTTAGCCATGTGAATCCATCGCTGAGCCAACTACCAAGGTCAGTGGGACAGAGGTGACACCAGAGGGAGCCCCTTGGTCCTGGCCAAGCCCTGTTAACCCCTTCAGAATCCACTGTCAAGTGAGAGAACAGGGGGAGGTGCTGAGCAGACAAATGATAACGGTGACCACGTGCTGTATCCTTCCATCTTCTAGACTCTGTTACACGTGCTGAGTGTGTCTTCTCCCAAGCTTGTGGCAAAGCTAAGCTGTAGGTACAATTATTGTCACCATCATTCAAAAGAGAACAGTTAGGTAGTTTGCTCGTGGTCACGTTATTGGTGAGTAGCAGAGGCAGGATTTCAACCCTAACTGACTGACTCCAGATCTAACCACACAATGAATGACCCACCCAAATACTGCCAGGTTCTCTCTTTCCCCCTTTTCTCATTTGGCTCTTCCTTCCTCCCTGTAGGATGACTACCAGATGAAAGGACCTAGGTGACAGGAATTCTCTGAAGCCCCTTTGGCTCCCAGTACAAACCCATCTGTCTCTAGCTTGTTTTTATTGTTCTTTCTAGACCCCCAACCAAAAGAAAGAACTAGGTTCAGATTGCCCTGAACAGCAGAAAACAATTTTACACCAAATCTGTGGGGGAGAGGAAAAAGGAAAAAGCAATAATACACTGAAATCTATTCAAAATGATGATTCACTCATGTTTTGTCAGATTACTGTCACACCTCAGGGCTAAACATCCCTTGAAATATAATTTATCACTTGACTGTAAACTGTTATCCCTGCTCATTTCTTGGTTTCTATGAATGAATCTTCTAGAACCAATCCCAATGCCACCTCCTCTCTGTGGCTCCCCCTCACAGCTTCCCCCGGAGGCAGGCAGACTGGAGTGCTCCCTTCTCTGCACTCTCCAGGCTGTTGGTACATACGTCCCGTTGTTCCATCACAGCTTGTTCCCACAGGCCATCCTCTCAGGAGCAACAATGACGATTTTGTAACTGTAGCTTGTGGGTCTATATTTCCTGTTCTCCCTAATAATGCCTGATACAAAGTAGTTCAATAAATATTCATCTCCAATACCATTGGGCTCCTGTCAACTCTTCTACTACATTCTGCATTGCCCTGCCTTAGGGCTTATGGGCTTATTTTAACTGGTTGAGTATGTTTGGCTGTTCTTTCTAATGAGAACAACCCTACTCTCTCCAGCCTCCCGTCTCCTGTTCTAATCCACTGCCTAGCACCATTCTGCACAATGTTAAGATGCCTGCTAGTTTTCTGTTCACTCCCAGGTAATCGATAAGTTGTCTTCTTTGGAAGCACAAACTCTATGGCCAAAGTCATAGAGTTAGCAGGTGATGGAGCCAGAACCAGAGTCCAGCTGTCCAGGCTCCAGGCCATTTCTCTTTCCTGCTTTCAGAGTCATTTATTGAGAAATCCCAAGTCTTGGGAGCCTGAAACTCTCAGGCACTGAGAGAAGACTTGAAATTCTAAGCAATCCAGCACCTGCCCTGAAGAACCCCTGGGACTTTTGTCACAGGTAAAATGTCTACTGGGTTTGGTTTTGTCTGACCCTTAGTCACCCCTCAAACCTACCACACTAAACCATGCTCTTGCTTTCGTGTCATTTTACTTTGTCTGCTGGTGATGACCTGGAATAATTTAGTGCCAACATCTCCCTTCTCTGCAGTTTTCTACTCCAGTTTGGGGGTTCTTTCCAGTGTGCTTATATTGAACCTCTGTTTTAGCTTTGCCGCATTATGTGTATGTGTGTGTTATGTGTGTGTGTGTGACGTTGAGATTTTGAAAAGCAAGGATCATACCATCTTATTTCTATAGCCCTAAGCATCTGCATCAGTGCCTGTCATTCAAGTTAACAAATCCACACACCACACACATGACACAAGGTAATCAGCTAATCCAAAGACTTCATATCGCTGTGAATATGAAGGAGTCATATCAATAGTTTCTGCCCTCAAAAATTTTCAGTCATGATAACAATTGTTGCAAGCTCCTCCCATCCACCCTTCTGCCTCCATCATGGCTGCATCTAGGTTCTTGGGTTGTGCTGAGTTATTGTTGTGGGGCAGGGTGGTCCCATCTTCATTTACTCTTCAAGCAGGACTCCAACACTTTGCTCCTGGGAATCTTGTCGAGATGGACCTTGGAGCCTGGTTTTCTGCGTCTGTAACATCTGTGCTGGACACCCAACCTGCACGGGACATAGGAAGTTCTGAGACTGATGAAGACCTTGTCTATTTCCTGCCTTTTTAGGAAATATAATATCTGTTCTGGAGTCTCCATAAATTTACTGTGAGTTCATGTCATAAACTATACCTCCAGATGGTCTCTTCCCCACTTTCTCTCAAGCTGGGGACAAGAGTCCCCTTTCCTCAGGCTTCCAGAGCATCCTTGCCATCCCTTTTCCACAATGAGGCAAAGAGTCCAGTGTCAGAAGGTAGAAGTTTGCTCCAACTCAGGAAAAGTGCAGGCAGGAATGAAGGCAAAGAGGCAGGAAGAGAAAGGAGGAAGAGGAACTTAATTTTAATTTAGTTGTTCATCTTGTTTGCTCCCTACCCCTTGCCCCCATTCCTGGCTGCCCAGGAGCCAGGATACAAACGTGGATCCCTGGGGTACATGTGGATATGCAGCCGGAGAGTACACGCTGCTTGCCTTTTACATTTGAAGGGCAAAGGCCTTTTTCACTTCCTTCCACTGCAGCAACTTCCCCTGAAGGAGTGGTTTCTAATGGACATGATCCAAATTAGAGGAGAGAGAGTGTAACAGAAAATACTAGGAAAATAAATTTCAATAATATTATTGAAAGGCAATAATAGCAATAGCAGCTTATTATGTCTTACCTCTTATAATGCACCAGGAACTATGTAATAGGTAATTCATATGCCTTTCATAAATTTGCTATCATGACAACCATCAGGTAAACTGAATAACTATCCTGAGCTCTAAGTGAGGTACAGGCAAGGCTGCCTACAACCACGGAGCCCACGGGCCTTGGAGCCTATTGGGAAGCCAGGCCACATCAGATCCCAGAATCTACGTCAACCACTCTCTTCCCTAAAAGAAGGGTGAAAGAACCTTGTGACTGCAGATCCAGAGCTAACAGTGCAGAGTGGCAGAGCCATGTCACAAACCAGCACAGGCAGACCCGATCACTATTTGCCGAAAGAAGGCCAATGAAACAACTGCAAAACTATGATTGATAAAACCACACACAGAAGCAATTCATCGGAGAAATGACTTGGGGGCTGCTCACCATCTTCTCCAGTTGAATAAAAATGTTATCAATTGGAACTTTTTTGCGTGTTTTAGAAGAAACAATGATTGTTCTGAGCACAAAGCTCAAAATCCTTGTGTCCAGACAAGCTGTGGACCAGAGCCAAAAGTCACTGTGAATCTGAAAAGAACTCCCTAGTATGAATATATTTACATTTATTCCATAAACCTGTGCTTCCTCTCCAAGCAGTCCATCAGCCTCTCTTCAAAGTCGCTCTTGCTGGGCTGAGAAGCTGGTCAGGCTGGAACTCTATTTTTAGCTGGCCCGAGGGTGGAGGCTTGCAGACTTCCACCTCTTCTGTTTGGGTCCTGGTATTTTCCTTTCTCTTCCCAGAGTCTTACTGGAGCTCGTGTTTACTTCATCAGCAGTTGGAACTGAAAATCTCGAGGGTCTCCAGCAGGGAAAATCAGTTTCGAGTGTTTTTAAAACTCAGTTCTGGATAGCATTGCTGCTGGTTCATTATAAGGAAAATTAATGTAATAATAAAGGTTTTCAAAAGAATTCGAAGTATGTTTTTCAGGAGCAGTGAGCCATGGAAACAATGCAGGGAGAAATCTCTGGATTTTCTTAAAATCAATATTCTTGCTTTCTTAGGACAGGAATATTCAATCATAATTTCATACAATATCTTACTCCTGTGCCTTACACTGTGCTGGGCTTGGGGAAGGAAGTGCTTTTAGTGAGCATAGTAGCTTGAAAAAAAATATAATAGGTATATATTATATGTATATATTATATATATCTTTAAACTAGATAGAATGATAGATATCATTTAAAGCAAAACATTTCCTGAGCCATATAAGACAGCTAGAACTAGAGACAAAAACTCTTAGACACTGAGTGCTAATGATTTCAGTACAACAGGGTTTCTTAGATGGGCTGAATTGCGCCCACTCCCCCTTTAATTCTATTGGCTGATAGTTTAAATCTTTGTACCTCAGAAGATAACTGTATTTGGAGATTATAGGGTCTTTAAAGAAACGATTGAGTTAAAATGAAGTCATTAGACCCTAACCCAGTTTGAATGGTTTTTGTTGAAGGAACATTGTATCTTAACACATAGGTTTGAGGTGAGCATCATCATAACACAACCTCTGTATTTAACACATTAAGTTCACTACTGCCAGTCAGTTCTGTCACATACCAACGTGACTCATGATATACAGAGAGGACATTAGGACACAAACACATAGACACAGAAGAAAGACCTAGTGGAGACACAGGCAGAAGACAGCTACGTACAAGTCAAAGAGAGAGAGAAGCCTCAAAACAATCAACCCTGGGCACATCCTGGTGGAGCAGTGGTTAGATCAGCTGCCTCCCGACAAGTGCATTCCACATACACCTGGGTGTATGTGGACCTGGGTTTGCATCCCAGGGTGGGAGCAACAACCGAGATGAACAACTAAATAAAATGCTTTGTCCTCCTCTCTCTTTCTACCTTCCTGCTTACTTGCCTCCATTCCTCCATTCTTCCCTGTTCATTTGAGAGAGAGAGAGAGAGAGAGAGAGAGAGAGAGAGAGAGAGAGAGAGAGAGAGAGAGATCAGCCCATCTGTCTCCTTGATCTGAAACATCCAACCTCCAAAACTGAGAAAGTAAATTACAATTATTTAAGCCACCAGTTCAGTTCATGACACTTGGTTTTGGCACTCCTAGCCAACATGTTCATCTAAGTTGGAGTAGGACAGGGAGACTTTGTGGAGGACAGAGGAATAGAAATCCCCAACATGGGTGAGATCTATGCAGGGGAAGGGGACATTCTTGGCAAAGGGAAAGGGATATTAATTTGAACCAAGTAAAATTGCTGAAATCTGACCTTAATTGGCCTATCAAAATGGCAATTTCCTGTGTTCAATGCAAGACAAGCAAAAGTGTGTTTGCTCATCACACTGGTGAGTGGTGACATATTGCAGTAGAACCTCATGATCGCCAAGTACCCACTCTATTCAGTGACAGGAAGGGGCAAACTTCCTCTCAGATCCTCAGTTTTCTCTTCTATAAAATGCAGACAAACTCTTGTAACTGCCTCACAGGACTGTTGGGAGCATGAAAGTAAATGATGCCTGTAAGTTCTTAGCATAGGGCTCGGAGCAGAGTTAAGATCTCAAGAAATGTTAGGAGAGCATTTAGGATTCCCTGTGTTGTGGTAATAAGGAAAAAAAAAGTCAAAATTGTCTAAGGGGAGAGGGAGATTACTAAAAGGACAAGGGAAGAGCTTAGCTTTGTGGTTCTCAGCCTGGGGTAACTTTGCCCTCCAGGGGCTATTTGGCAATGTCTGGAGACATGTAGTAACACAACCAGGGAGGTGCTGCGGGCATCTAGTGGGCAGAAGGCAAGGGTGCCGCTTACCATGGCTACAAAACATAGGACAGCCCCCCAACAGAGATCACCTGGCCCCTAAGGTGCACAAGTGCAGATATTGGGTAACCCCAGGCCAGGAGCAGGAGAACCACTGGATCCCCATTACTACCAGCTTGTCCTGGCCATTCAGCTTTTGTCTCTTCACGCCAAACACTCTTTTCCACTTGTTTTTGTGGTGCTGCAACTGTGTCTCTACAAGTCACATTTTTGTGCTGCTGACTGGTTCCATGTCAAGGGCAAGGGCTGTAGAGGGACCTGCAAGACTGACAGGGGAAGGGCTTACCAGTTGGCTCACCACAGCTGATAGAGTCAACAGTGTTTGGCTCCAGTTTCCACTTTGCTCAGCACATCCTTAAGATCCCTCATGGTGACCCTTCAGAGGTAACCAGCTCCAGACATCCAGCTCCCTCTCCCTGAGAACAGTTCGTAGGGATTTCCTATGGCTTCCAGAGGCATCCACACTGCCAGACTACGCCTCTTCTTAAAGTTATGAGTCCCAGCCCTCACAGCCTTCTTCCAAACTTCCAGTTTCTGATATCTCTAATTCTTCCCTTAGTTCCCCTGACTCTAAGGATAGTCACTAGTTCCTGATACTCTCTCTTACTTCAGGCCTCCCTTCTTACCTCTACAACTCTTCAACACCTTTAAGCCAATTGCCATGATTGCATCTTCTGTGAAAATATCTGGTACAATTTTTGTTTTCCCAACTTGACCAATAAACAACACTTTTACTTCACCCTCCTTTTTTTTGTACAGTGGGATCTACCCCATGGTAAACCTTGAAACCACCTGAGGAAGGAAGCTTTACTGGCCCTGCCTGAGGCATACGCTCACCCTGGTCCAATGAACAGCGACTGAGGGGAGGCCATGTTGTACAAAATGGCGGTCTTTCCTCCCCAATTCAGGAAAAGTTTTAGTAGAACATTACTTTCCAGTTCTTAGAACATCCAAAATCTGTCCACTTAATGTAGGTAGTGTTGGTTCGTAGTTGCAAAGACTAAGAGGTACCTTCGCAATGGTTCTCAGTAAATCAGTGTTAATGTTTGACTCTGCATTTTCCTGCTTGATATTAGTAGAAAGTTGGAAGGGGATATCATTAAGAAAGAGAATATAATTTCATAGACACCTTAAAAACGTGGCACATAAAATGTACCTGGGATCCCTCATTTTCCTCTTCTAGAGCTAATGAGATTGTAAGACTAATATACATAAAGATTTGAGAAATTACTAAATAAAGCCAGCTACCTGCAAATTTTCAATTTCCAAATATGGGGTTGTCAAAATTGTTCACTATACAGATGCTGATTTATATTGATGTACACCTGAAGCCTATATACCGTTATTAACCAATGTTACTTCAATTAAATTTTTCAAATAAAAATGAATTTTAAGAGTTTTCTAACATGTCATGAAACTTAAAAAAGTACTTCAAAATTTCCAAAAAATAGATGAGGGATGAATCCTGATCTAAAAGTTTCCCCTAACTTTCAGAAAGGTTTACAGAAAGAGCTTTGATGGAAGCTGAAACTGTTAAATCCTCTCGGCAAAGCATATGTATGCCTCGAGTAGCTTCTCTGAGCACCAGTTTTTTCAGCCATAAAATGGGAATTTTCTGCTCAACTGCACAGGTTTGGTGTCATGATTAAATAAAATCATGCCGGGAAAGCACCTAAAAGAATGCCTCAATAATTCTGGGTGATATTCCTTCTGTATCCTGTGCATATTGCTGAGTCAAAGTGTTTGAAGACTTCATTATAACACTAAAATGAAACAAGTCACTCCAAAATGAGGCAAGCTGTCTTATAGACACAACCTTACTCAGTCTTCAATCCCTATATTCAAAGTATCAATAGTACCCAGAGACTTCTTGGCTGCTGAGCAGACAGATGCCCAGGGGCACAATAGTGTCTGGCTAAGAACATAAACTTGAAGTCAGGATGACCTGGTATCCAATTCAGTGTTGCTATGCACTAGCTGTAGGACTTTGGGCAAATTATTTCTACTTCATCCATGAAACAGGGCTCATAATGACAGTACTGCTTAATACCTTTATTGTGAGGAATGAATGAGATAATGACAGCAGCTGTCTAATACTCTTGTTGTGAGGAATGAATGAGAGAAGCCATGTAAAAGCATTTAGCTCAGTGAAAGCCTTGTTACTTAGGAAACATTCAAAAGCAGTTGGGTTAGCTTAACTCTTGTTATTTTCTCTCAGTAAGCTTTGTGGGATTAGTTTTGAGAATTTTGTAAAGCCTAAAGGCAAACCCATTCTCATTAGATAAAGAAACTAGGAGGTTTTTGAAGCCATCTACACGTCCTTAATTTCAGAGTTCAGTTCATTTGTTAACACCTTTCTCTACCTGAAAAATCTTCCAACTTTTTTCCAACTAGCTGTCATGGAATTCCATGACCACTCTTTCCATGGGGTCCGTGGTTGTCATCAGTTAAGACGGCAGGCTCTTCCCTTGGCTTCATACACTTCATACACTTCTTTTTTGTTGTTGGAAGGTCTTGTGCAAGATTTCCATAGATTTGCATACTGTCAGCAGGGAGGTCATGGCTATATGGGGGTTGTGTGGCCCATGGTCCAGAAAGAGTCCTTCATGAAGCGAGATCACACACTGTATAACAGCTGCACAAGGAATGCTTTAGGTTTGCAGACTTATCCTAAAATAACCACCATTGAGACAATGGTTTAAAAGTTATTTAAAGGAGAATGAGTGGTTTTAAAATTATGGCAAAGCTTTCTATTAATTTGCAAATATAAAGGTGTCTATCCATTGAAAGAAAAGTCTCCACATAGTTAGGCTACAGATGACTTGCTTATGTCCACCAGCAGAAAAGTGAAGAGACACATTGTGACATTTTCAAAAATGCAATAATACACAGCACTGAAAATGAATGAACAATAGGTTCTTTTTGAATGTGAATGACTCTTAGAAACTATATTGAGAGAAAAATGAAGTTACAGGAGAATTCGGTTCTTAAAAAATGGTATGAGACAATTTTCTAAAGTTCAAAAGCAAGCAAAACAAAATAATACAGAGCTTAAGGAAGCACTCATATGCAATATATCTATAAAGAAAGCAAAAAAGATGTTTTTCCAATTTAATAAATCATTTCTTCTAAAAAAAGAGATGGTGTGCTATATTCATACAATGGAATAATTGTAATTCAAAAAGAGCAAAGAAAAATGACTGATACATGCAACAATGGTAAATGAATCCCACATTATTCTGAGATATTCCATTTCTATGAAATTGAAGAATAATTAAAACCACTCAATAGGGATAGAGATCAATATAGTGCTTATCTCATTGGAGGAGATTGAGGTAGGTGGTGTTTGGTGTTGGATTTACTGGGAAACCTATGAAGAAAAGACCTGAGGGTACCTCTGTGGTGTTTCTATTTTTCAACCTGGGAGATTGTTACATAGCTGTTTTTGTATGTTAAATTTCATCAAATACTTCAGATATATGGATTTTACTATATGTAAGCTGTACTTAATTAAAAATAATTGAAACAACTATAACAGTAAATGGTAATATATTTTTGTTTAAAGTATCTTTTGGTAGCCTAAAAAGTACCTATTCCTACACAGCCACTAGAATTTTATTTTGACATTATATTAGTTCAGGAAATGATAAATAGAATCATTGCTTTAACCTGGTGGATTTTTATAGCACTTAGTTCATCCTCCTTTTTTAATCTGACTTATCTCCTTATCACACTATAAAAACCAGGAGAAGAGAAACAATGTCTTCATGGCTCCAAAAATGTGCACTGAGTCACCTCGTACTGTGTGATATTTTACCTTTTTGAGAGAAAGACAATAACCTCATCAGATGTCACATCAACTTGGAGAGCATGGAGAGATTCTGCTTCAGATTTGGATTATGCTGTGTGCTTTTCATGATGCTTTGTTTTTGAAAAGCTGAGTTCAATGGTTGCTATCAAAAGAATCAAGATAGCACAGGTGGATGGGATAGGAAATAAGGGTGTCCAATATGATTTTAAAGATTAAGAATTTGCAATACCCCACAAGCATATAAATTCTGTTAGTAAGTAATTGTGTTTGTTTAGACATGAAAGTTAAAAATTTTTTTTCTTTTAATTTATGTGCAGTTGTTTTGCAAATGACTAATTGGTTGTTAAACCATATTTGTTGAATTCTTCTCACCTAATTTTTTTAAGTTAGTTATTGCTTTTTTATTAGGGATGCTATGAAAATGTCACTGAGATACTAAGGACACCATGACCAGAAGAACTTGAGAATCTCTGCCATGACTCTTGATGACACACACATAAACATAAATGAGTAGACACACAAATTACTGGCACAAGGTCAGAAGTGTGACCTCTTAACCAATGTGTTGATGAACAAATGAATGCATTAATGAATGAGGAAGCAGTTCATCTCTGGTTTACCTTCTCTTCCTAGATAAGTGTATTCAAATCACTCATTCCATGAGGAGCCTTTTGTTTTAACTTGATTCCAGTCTGTCTTTGGACAGGCTTGGAACAGGGGAATGGGACTCGCATTTTGAGATGATGGTGGCACCACTAAATGGGCACCTGAGAAGTTCCACAAAGGAAGTGAGCATTGCAGAGACTGGAGGTTTGAGGCTGAGTCTGGCATCTGAGACTGTGTCTCTGGCCTGGGTGTTCATGACTGGGAGCACAGGAGAAAGCCTGAGAACAGAGAACAAGGACAGTTGAGAGGGAGCCAGGGACATGAAACAAAGGGAAGAGATATCTGAGACAAAACAAGAAGAGTCGCCATTAGGTGGCAGAAGCCTGAGATTGAGACATGGAAGGGTCAGGAGGTCCAGTCGCTGCATTTGAATTTATTTAGAATTTATGGAAGAAAAAGAGGAGGTCAGGCATTTAAAGAATACCTGATGTGGTCAGAGACTTGGGAAAGGGATGTAATTTTAGCACCAATGCCTGTAATGAGGCAAGGAGGGCACTGAAGGCCATGTGGTGACATGCAACTTGGAGGTCCCCCAGACAGGCTCTGAGCAGGGTATGAAGGTATGTGCAAAATGAAACCTCACATAGACAATTCTGGGTGAATAATTTGTGTGCGAGAGAAGTTGCAGATGAAGAAAAGTGATTTATGCTTTTTCTTTTAGGCTGAAAAGTTCCACACTGAACACATTCCCACTAATGTGACTAGAGAACATGGTCTAGATAAACTCACCTTTAGGCGACCATGGAGGAGCGTGGGATATGGCTCAAAAATCAGTCTGCACACACACGGATACAGATGGTATCCTCCCATCGAAGGCTCCCCGTGGTGCACTGGGATGGTGGTGAGTTCTGCCTGTAAGGCTTTTACCACATTTTGTCTCATTTTATCTTTAAGAAGACTCATTCATTTTGCCTTACAGCTCACATTTTAATGTCGCTCATATCTCAGTACTATCCCTCATCACCATAGCATCTACAATAAAGTATTTGTGTCTGCTTGAGCTTGGGATGTTTTATAGCTTCAGATCAGAACTTTATTCTTTGTTGAACCATTATTGTCTCCACAGATGAGACAAAGTGACTTTAAAGTTCCAGTTATCTTTTGATTAACTCTTTGAGGTCGTGTTGTATGGAGGTCTTTTGGTGCCCTTCTTGAAGCAAAGAGCATCTATGTGCAAGTACCCGCAAGAAAGAGGCAGTTGAGTTGAGTCACTCAACTGGGAAGTTTGGTAGCAAATCTCGTCTCTTGTGCATTTGCTGTGACTTAGGCTCAGTCCAGTTAACTCTCTGAACACCGGCTTCCCCCTCTATCTGATGACCAGAGGTAGTATGTCACTATGGGCTGTGCATGAGTTTTGGGTTCGTGTAAGTCTAGTTCTGAACTCTTGGTCCTTTATTTTCTGGCTTTCTGAACTCAAAGAAGTTTGTCACCTGAATCCAATTTCATCGCATGTAAAATAAGAATAATGATATCTTCCTCAGAGGACTATTGTGAGAAAAAATGGTAATTATATGAAGAGCTGCCAAGTAGATTGTTTGGAACCTTACCCTCTGGTATTCGAGCCCTTCGTGGGAGAGGTGGGGGGCTCTGGAGGGTTTTCAGTAGGGTCTTTATAGTTACATATACAGTAATGGTAAGTGTTCACGTTATCCTGTCAAGTCATGATTGAGGTGCAATTATTCTTGCTTACTCTCCAGACTTATGCCTTACTATGCTGATTTTCAAATGAGATGTTAAGTATGGGACTGGGCTTCTCATCAATTCTGGCACACAAAGCAGAATGGCTTGCTGCTGTGCAGTGCAGTTCTGAACACAGCGGTAGCACTCACAAAATCATGCCGAACACCTGAATCTGATCAATGTGCAGAGCATGTCAGCCCTTAGGGCCACTTGCCCGTTCTCACTAAGTCAGTACTTTTGTTTTCTTGATTCTTTGTTCTTAAACTTCATTTCCTTTCACAGAAACAATGCTATATATTGAAAAATAATTAAACTATAGATGATTTAAAAGACACTTGTGATAGTTCACTCAGAAATAACCAACAGTATTTTGGTACACAATTTCCAGTGTCTGTGTGTGTGTGTGTGTGTGTGTGTGCATGTAGGTAGATGTATAGGATTGCACCACAATTTTTCAACTTACTTCTTCATTTTTATTGCAAAATGACATAACATTAAAGTTACCATGTTGACAATTGAATAACAGCAGGCAGCAAATTCACCACATTTTATGACCTTCAGCACTGTCTAGTTGCAGAATGTCTGCATGCCCTCATCAAGCAGCACCCCCATTCTTCACTCCTCTTAGCTTATGGCAACCACAAATCTGCATTATGTCTCCTTGGTTTTACCTCTTCTACATGTTTTGTATAAAGAGAATCATAAATATATGACTCTGTGTCAACATCTTTCACTTAGCATGCTTTCAAGTCCATCCTTGTTGTGGATTGTTATGTGCTTTGTTCTTTTTTATGGCTGAATAATATTCTGTGCATATGTCTATATCTATATCTATATATCACATATTTGACCTGCCAAGGGGACCCTTTTTAAAATAACTCTAATACAACCACCCTGAGATAGGTATGAGATTATGTCCATTTTACAGATGAGAAAAGTGAAGCAGAGAGTCTTATGTAAGTGCACCTGATATAAACACTGGAGCCTGAGGCAGAACCCTGGCCTCTTCCTAAAACCTGCACACTTTTCATTAAAGTGCCATTCACAGATCTAGCTTTCTTAAATTTCAGAAATGGAGTAGATAAGTCACAGGAAATGCAAACTTTTAAATTATTTATTGCTGAATTTTTTAAAGGCAAGACGATTTTGGCAACCTCATCAAATAGCATCAAGAATTTTAAAGATTTCATTTAGTTCCAAAGCACTTTTCAAAAATTGATGCTACAGTTTTGTTTTGTTTTTTGGCATGAAGGCCATATTCAAATTGCAGAAAGATGAGTTTCTTGTGTATGCAGAGTATAAATGAACTGCCAAGGCATAAATGTGAGCTGAAGGAGTCTCAAACTCTAGAAGGAGCTAGAATTCACAATATCACGCTCCGAGTCTTTTGTATGTGACTAATTGAGATCAATCTTTGGATGAGTAATTCACTTCTGGGCACTGCCAGCATGTAAACCAGAGGAGCCCTCCAAATTCTCTTCAGGAGGAGAGTTGGTATTTGGGACATGATGTTTATGTCCCTTGAGAGATGTCATTTCTTGATAAGCAGAATTGTTATTTCCACAGAGAGCCTACTGCTCTATGCGAACACTGGCTTGATAATTGCTGTAACTTCTGTACTAAATACCAGACTGAAAAAAAAAAAAAGTGTTGTACAATGCCTAATCTAGATTTAATGCCCATAGCAGAACCATTCTTGAGTCAGTTAAAACTAAGGTCTGTGGTTGGTCAGAGATTTTTTTTTAACTTTTACTTATTTGGTAAGAAAAGAATAGAATGCAAATTGTTCCTATTAAATATTCCATAATATAAATACATTTTTGCCTGGTAAATTGTGTTCATCTAGTATTTTTGTTAGAATCACATGGCAGCTCAAGATCACTGTCCAAAATAATGCCTGACCTCTTGGAAATGATTAATTTCATAATCTGCATTGATTTCAAAAGGTCGTGATAAGATTGAAATGTGTTTACTTATGCAATAAATCTTTGTTGGGCACCTACTCTGTAAAGTGCACGATGGACAAGACAAACAACTCTTGACCCTCATGGAGGTTAATATCTAGATCAGGTAGTGGAGAAGTTGGAGAATACCAAACAAGCAAAATCCGATGTGCCTGATGTTTATCAACAAAGATAAAGAAAGATAAGGGATAGAATATGACAGCAGGAGACTTTTGAGCAAAGACTTGAAGGGAGAGAACAAGTCAGAATTATCTGGTAGGAAAAAGTGGTTAAGGTGGAGGGATCAGCAGGAGGAAAGGTCCTAGAGAAAGATTTCAGTTACGGGATTCGGGAACAGCCCAAAGTGTTACAGGACTAGAGCAGAGTGAGTCGAGAAGGAGGGTTGGCCATGAGGTTACAGAGGCTGAGGCTCATGGAGGCTTTTGTAAGGATTTTGGCTTTTCCTTGAGTGAGAAGCTATTGCAGGCCTTGTATAGATGTGACCTACTTATCAAAAGATTAACTCTGCTTGCTATGTGGGCAAAGACCTTAGGAAGGCAATCATAAGAAGAAGAACTTTTAGAAGTCTAGTGCAATAATCCAGGCTAAAATGGTGGTGGTGTGGGTCCAGTGGAAGAAATGGATATATCTGAAAATAGTGCCTTTAGGATTTGGTTCTGGATTCAGTACAGGATATAACAGGAGAAAGAGTTCAGGGATGATTTTCAAGCTAGGTAGCTTGAAAACATGAAGTTGGCATTTATTGAAAGGGGAATGAATTCAAGATGAGGGTATTTGATTTGTTTTAAGATTGTTGTTGTTACTATTTTTTTTTTGTGGTGGTGACTTTTTTGGCATAGATTGATATGTGAGTTTGATTTGGATCATGTGAAATTCAAGATATCAGCTATAGTCCAATGGGAAATGTCCCACGTCTAGGAGCCAATTGTGTGTACGTGAGAAGGAGGCATGCATTTGAGAACAATCAGTGTTAAGTGGTATCTAAAAGCAAAGCTGTGTTGGAGGCAGGTATAGATGAGAAGAAATCCAAGTACTGAGTCCTAAGTAGCCCCAAGGTTTAGAGAAAAGGGAGAATAACAGAAACCCAGAAATAGATTGACAAATGATAGCTAATCACATGGAGGAAGAATCAAAAGAAAATTTTCCCCACAGTTAACAGAAGAAATTCCCAGAGGAAACAAGCAATCAACTGTCAAAATAATGCTATAGGTCAGGTCTTGTTTTGTTGGTTCAGGTTGCTATAACAAAATACCTGGACTCAAAGTTCTTGAGGTTGAGTTCAGTGTCAAGATGCTGGCACATTCGGTTCCTATAGAATTCCTTTCCTGATTTATAGACAACTATCTTCTTGCTCAATGGCAGAGAGTAGAAGCCCTGACATCACTTCAGTTTTTGTAAGAACACTCATCCCATCATGGGGGCTCCAAGCATGTGACCTCATTTAAACTTAGTCTCTCCCTTCAAAGGCTCAACTTTCTAAGTCATAACATTGGGGGTTAGGGTTTCAGCATATAAATTTGGGGGGACATAATCATTCAGTGCTTGAAAAGGTATAATGAAGAGAACAGAGTATTGGATTTGGCAAAATGGAAGTCACTGTTGGTGTTAAAAAAGTGTTATTGGTGGCACATACTCAACCAAAGAGCATGGAAAAATCAGGATCACTATAGAGAGATTGCACAAAGTCATCCAGTTTATGGGCAATGGGGTCAAGCCTACCCAACTGGAACTTTACTGGCCGAGTTAGTCCAGAAGAAAGGATGAATGTCTTTTTGTAATTTGTCTGCCTGAGGTAGGCAGAATTCTGAGGCAGTCACCAAATTTCCCCTGCTTATTAAGTCAAACACTGAATTACTGCTGTGACATTTGAGATGTGATTAAGTCCTCTTATCAGTGCCCTTACAGAAATTATTTGGGAGGACCTAGAAAAATTAATCACACGAGACCCTTTAAAAGTGGAGAATTTTGTCTCATTCATTGAAAAGGACATCAGAAAGGCATAGTCCAACTGTTTTGCAAAAAGAAAACAGTAAATTGTGAACTTCTTCTAAGGGGAGGTACAGGAAATGAGCACAATTATGGGTGCCTATAGGAGCAGAGAGAGGTCTCCAAACAATAGATAGAAGAACACTGGGAAACTCAGTCCTGCCATCACAAGAAATGGAATTCTGCCACCAATCAGTGTACTTGGAAGAGGACCCTAAGCCCAGAGAGAACGATCATCCAGGTCAACACCTTAGAATGTCATCCAAGGGTCACTCTGAGCAGAGGATCCAGTTGTGCCGGGCCTGTATTTCTGACCTACAGAAATAGATAATTAATTTCTATTATTCTAAGCACTATATTTGTGGTACTTTGTTACACAGCAGTAGATAACTCATAGAAGACTTTGAAAATATTTCATACCATACGCTCTAAGTACAAGTAGAAGTTCTGAAGGAGAAGTCGAGAAAGACATTATGGATAAATCTTTTAATGAGTTTGACTAGAGAAAGGGCAAAGAAATGGCAGAAAATGGAGGATATGGTCAAAACAGTGCTGTTTTGTTTTAATTTGGGAAATATGATAGCATTGCATGCCGATGGGAATGCTATCAGGGGAAATGAAAGTACATTAAAGAAGGGAATCAACTCCTAGCACAGTCTCCTGGAGACAGGAAAGGGATTCAGGAGATACTAGGATGGGGTGGACTTGGTCTTTTACATTAAAATAAATCATTTTTCCATGAAGCTGGAGGGAAAGCAAAGTATTCTCTATGTATACAGAGGGGAGCCAGTTAGTCACTGAATGGCGGCCAAATATCAACTGTTGCCATCTTTCAGTGAAATAAGAAGCAAGAACATCATTCCAAAATGGGAGAGGTGGGGGTGTAGTTCTCATCTAGACTTGTGGTTAGATGAACAGACCAGTACCAGGAAGTACTGTGGGCTTATTAAGTCATACAAAGTTGGTGGTTAAGAATTTAAAATGAAGTCATTAACCCTAGGACTAGCTTTCAAAATTCTAAAAGTTGCGTTTAAACAAATTGGTAGTTTTCAGATTGGAACAAAAACTTCAGGAGATGGAATAGCCACCACTCCAGAGAGCTGGAGGGAAAAAAAATGCCGTCAGGGTGGATCCAGGATTCAGAGACAGCAAGAAAGTAAATGGTAGAAGGATACAAGATATTGTGCTGATGATGGATGTTGAATCCAGAGGGTCCCAGCTCTGGTTTTGATTTGGGAGTGGGAGACGAAAACGTGGTAGGTGATGTGCAGTGCTGCATATGAGTGAGAGTCTAGCAGATGAGGGGAGACTTCCTCTGGAGTGGTGAGATTCTACTTCGTTGGAGAACCTGGGGAAAAGTAATGTGTCCTTCTTCCTAATGATGGGGCTGATGAGGGGATTTGTCCTGAGGACCCTCTGGCAGATGATGGTAGATATTGTGAGGATTAGGAGCTAGGTGAGTTTCATCACATTATAGACACCCAAGAAAACTTCATGCTTCCATCCCCTTCATCACTCCTGGTTGTAGAAGAGGAAGGAATGCCATCTGTGAGCAGATCTTGGGAAGGACAGAGTGTGAGATAAAGGGAAAAGTCTTGATTACACACTCACTGATTAAAAATGATGCAGGAGGGGGAAACAAATCTTTTGTCTTGGTTTATTTTCACAACAGCAAAATCAGGCCTCCACCCAGGACCCTGTCAAGATGTGAATGACAAAGCCACATCTCTGTCTAACACCAAGAAGTTCCAGACTTAACACACATATATATGTGTATATATATATAGATATATATATGTGTATATATATATATATATATATAATTATTAAGAGGAAGGAAAGAAGGCAAGTAGAAAGAGAGAGGAAGAAGAGTAATTTTTATATTATTTTATTTTAGTTGTTCCTCCTGGCCCCAAGTGGCAAACCCAAGTCCTTGGGCTGTATTTAGATTGTTCCCCAGGCATGGGCTTAACACTCGATCCACCTCGGTACTCCTAGCTCCTGTCTTTTTACCAGGGGTGAATGTAAACTTTCTAAGTTTGGTGCTTTGGACTCATTTTCAAAGTTTTCCTAAAATAACAGCTTTATTATAAACAAAGAGTCCTAAAGTATGTGTTCAGATGGGGGGAAAGTCTAATACATGGACCCTTATTGGAATGTTGAAGCAGAAATAAAAACCCTCATGGCAGGATCAAACTTTCTAGGAGTAAGTGTCCAGCAAATACGTTGGCAGTTGAAGTTGAGAAGGAGGGAAAGTGAGTTGGCAGAAGACGCTGATCCATGACGACACAGAGGATTATGGTGTCCAGGTCACAGTAGTCAAGTAGAGAAAAGGTGGAATTGGAGAGTCCAGTGGGGCAAGAATTGACAGGGCATCTTACTGTTGCTTAATATTCACAGAGGCCTTTCCCAAACAGGTGTGTGAACTCGTGATTCCTGCAATGCTCTTTCTGCTAGCAGGGTGAATAGAATGCTTTTACTTGGCCATTCTCACTATGTCATGGCATAATATATCATCTTTTAAGTTTGATCTTCATTTAGGACAATACATCCTGAAAAAGAATAGTGAAGGGAAAAAAATTAATCCCCTGGGATTTGGAGACATATCCCATAAACAAAGCATTCTTTGGGGAAACACTGGTGATGTCTTAGGCCATTAGAAATTAACACAATTTTGTTGATAATTGAAGGGCACAGAAAGAAGACACCAGTATCAGTTCTCCATTAGTTCTAAAGGTGCTTAATCTCCCTACCCAGGCTTCAACATACAGCAATCATTAGACTCACTCCTGAGAGACAGTATGGGTATTCAAAGATGGCAAACCAGTTTTGCTAGCAGTCAAAGAAAAACACACTCGGAAAGTCCCTTCTGACTCTAACATTCTGTGATCATAAAGCAAACCTCCTGGTAGGCCCCATCAGATTATGTCCTTCAATTAAGTAGAGTTTGACTTTAAATTTCACAGGTTCCTCTCTGAATGGGAATAATCAGGCGGTAGCTTTCCTCATCTTTTCACCATCCTTGGATGTATATGAAATAACATAAGACTGCCACTTTACTTAAACAGAGCACCATATGCAATTACTGTATTCAAAAATCAAGATAAAGATTCAGGGTGACACTGAAAAACTGACTTGTCCTAGTCAACACTTTGATCATTCATTACCAGCAGCTAGACTCTAAAAATACCAGGCTTTATGTCTTATAGTCACGTCATCAATTTTTGATCTTCTCCAAGGAATTACTGAATTCCTTAGCACATGGCCTTATGAAGATCATACAACCGAACTTAGAAGGAAACGGTCAGTGAAAGACAGCTCCAGGCACTCGGGAATATATGAAGTCACATTAGAGGGGCACCCACTTCCGAGGCTGGGGGTGAAAAAATACACAGAAGAGGAAGATGTGTTGCCTTAAAGCACAAGACTGAACAGGGGTGCAGGAGGCCACATTCAGAGCATCTGTAGGACTAAATTCAAGTCCAGGCTACCTGTTCACAGGAAAACAAAAATGAAGGAAGACCAAGGCAAATTGTATCTATGTTCTGATTTTCCTAAGTCAGCATGACTACTTCCTTTTTATCCTAAGGGGAATAAACCTCTTCCTTTTAAGAAAACTCGGGAAATATTTTAAGGAATGCTTGGTTTCCAGACAGCCTATTGAAATATTTAATTTTTAATATTGAAATATTTAAAACTTCAGAGAGCCACCAAACAAGGGATGGTGTTTTTTTCATCTCAGTGCCGATGTTCATTTGGATCCTAAAACGTTTACCTATGCGGCAGGCCTTGGCATCTGGGGAGATTTCTGAGGCTTCTTCCTACTCCAAGCCCCTTCTGTTCACAGTCTGAGTTGCAGATCACATTCCCAAGGCATTAGGATTAGTCTACTGGGTTTGACACCTATAATTTTTATTTTTAAGTTTTCCCTAGGAAGTCATATTTGGAAGGAATAACAGAAAAGGTAAAAAGGAAAAGTTGATGGAACAGGGAGCAGAAGTAAAAGGAAGGAAGGGTCTGTTTGTCTGTGTGTACTTCTGGCTCTCTATGTCCTTCTGCAGTAAAAATCTGGCATGTCTTGTCCCCTTCCTCTTCTTGTTCTCCACTACCTACTAGAAAGAAGGAGGGAATACTCAACAATAACAAAAATAAATAATTCAATACAAAAATTGGCAGAAGAATTGGAGAGACATTTCTCTAAAGACGTACACATGGCCAACAGGCACATGAAAAGATGATCCTCCTTAATTGTTATTGGGGAAACGCAAAACAAAACAACAAGATGTCACCTTATACCAGTGAGATTGGCTATTATCCAAAAGTCTAGAAACAACAAATTCTGGCGAGGCTATGGGGAAAAGGGAACTTTTCCACATTGTTGGTGGGAGTACAAACTGGTGCAAACTTAGGGAAAACAGTATGGAAATTCCTCAAAAAACTGGAAATGGAAATTCCACATGATCCCACTATCCCATTCCTGGATATTTACTGAAAAGACACAAAAGCACTAATTTACAGAGATATGCACCCCCATGTTTATTGCAGCACTATTTATAATAGCCAAGAATTGGAAACTACCTAAGTGTCCATCATCAGATGAATGGATAAAGAGGATGTCTTATATATACAAAAAGGAATACTGCACAGTCCTTAAAAAGATGAAATCCTGCCATTTGCAACAACATGGGTGGAACTAGAGGGGATTATGCTAAGTGAAATAAGTCAGAAGAAAGGCATACACCAGATGATCTCAATTATATGTGAAATATAAGGAAACAAAGTAAAGGAATAGACTAAACAAAAAACGACCCTTGGATATTAACAACAGAACTGAGGCTACCAGCAGGGAATGGTATCAGTGTGGTGGCAGTTGGTGGTGGGTCCAATTGGAAATAGTGAAGAACTTTTGGTAATTTTGTGGTTGACAGGTTACATTGTCACATATACTTGAGGAATGGAGAAAGTAAACATATGCGCTTATATTATTTTGTAAATCCAAGATGTCTCAATAAATATTAAAAATAAAAGAGGTAAGGGAAGTTGAGTGGAAAGATCCTTGGCTACATTGCACTAAGGATATTGCATTTTGGAATCAGACCCAGTGGGATCAGACTCTTTGGCAATTTGTGACCGGTATGAATTGCCTAAATTCACTGAACCTCAATTTGCTCATTGATAATGCTCTCTAAATGGCTGCCACCATAAGATCACAGGACCAAGCCACCCCAGAGTAGGGTCGTGATATACAGTCTCCAGACAAGTCCTGACACAGCAGTGCCGGCATTCTCAAATACCGAGGACAAGCCAGGGCAGCACTGAGGTGATATCCAAGCATGCCAGTCCTCATGGAGCCCAGAGCCAGGTTGGGAAGTGGACCAAGTCTTTCCCCAGCACTTCTCCTACTCCTCTCCTCCTAGTACTGAGAATCCTAACTGCCAAGTCCCATTCATGCACATCTTCTCCCCACTGAGATACCATCTTTTGCTGCTTATCATTGCTTTCTTGCAAACTCTATCCCTTTGAAACTGGACATTGCTAACTATTGGTCTGATTAAAGCAATTATCACTAAAATATGGATGACTGATGCATCTGCAACTTTTTAGGGAGCGTTTATCAATTCAAATACATCTCCAAAAGATTAAATGGATTCAGGAGATGGATGGTTCATTATGGTCTGGAGGGCCTCCTGGGCAGCTTGACTACCCCAGGAAACTCTTCACCTCAAAACAGATCAGCCTCATAATCACCATCTTCTTCCCTTCATTGGCCAGTTTTTTCTGTAGCTCAATGCCCAACAAACTGAATTATATACTATAGTCTCCCCTTATCTAGGGAGATACATTCCAAGATCCTCAGAGAGTGCCTGAAACCACAGATAATATAATGAACCCTACAGATACAGACCCCACAGATACGAAATAATTTTTCATATACATAATACCTATAATAAAGTTTAATCTATAATTTAGATACAGGAAGATATTATCAACAATAACTAATAGTAAAAGAAAATATTTATAATAACATACATAATTGAAATTATACGAAGGTGCTCTCTCTCTCTGTATCTTATTGTGTATAATATTTTCTGACTAGGTTTGACCATAGATAGCTGCAACCATGAAAAGTGAAACAGTGGATAAGGAGGACTACTATATATAGACATTCCTGTAGGAGAGAATATTTGGCCAGCAAAAAGACTGTGTAACCTATTCTGGAGCCGCTAGAGAATTCACCAGTATCATTCTGTTCAAATGTCAGCGTTTTTTTATGATATTTATCTGCAACTGGATTCTATTCCTACACTCACTCTGCCCATTTGATGCCTCTAATTCCACAAATCTTGAATGAGTAAAATCTTGACTTAGTGAAAAAACATGACATCGTCAAGCCCAGGAACTGAGTTGGATTGTCAGACATGAAGAAGTTCAAAATTCCCTACGGATATTGCATACATTGTAAATATATTTTAGATGTAGATTTGGTAAGACATAATTTTTAAAAATAGCCTAAACAAGCTAGAGCTATATTTGTCTCTAATAGAAGAGTCCGAAGTAGCTGATCCAAAGCCAACGTGGAGATGCAGGTATCATTGACTCAACACTTTCTATACCTTTGTTCTTTGCTGAGTGGCCTGCATTCATGGCTGGCCCATGATCCAAGATGGCAACTCCAATTCCAGTCAACATGTCCATCTTCTGGGTCAGCAAAAAGATGGTTAAAAGAGAAGCACATATTCCACTTAGGGACACATTACAAAAATTAAGTACAAAATTTCCATTGAAGTTTTGCTGACTGGTATCTAGTTATATGATCAGACCTTTCTGAGGAAGCTGTGAAGCACAGTCTTTTACCCAGGTGTTTTTCTAGGTAGTTGTGGGTTTTTATCAGCCCTCTTGACTTCCATGTCTAGCAGTATTGTCAGCATACAAATGCATGTCGTTGTCTAGAAATGCTGCATCCTGAGACATAATGCATCTTTCTTGTCTTGACTGTTATAGTACCCACAAGGTCATGACCTCTGTAATTCTCTGTGCTGATCTAATATTGAGTCCCTAATGAATACTCACTTTTAATCAATTCCTCTAAGGCATAACTGAGGACATCCTCTGTTCTGACACTGCAGCAGAAAGTGGGAAAAATCTTCTCAGATGGTTAATTTCATTAACCAGAAAATGAGGCTTCTGGTGTGCCAAGTACTGGGCTAGATATTTAGGATATCATGATAAAAGGCCAAGTCTCTGCCCTCCAAGAGCTCAAAGGCCTCTGGGGAGACAGGGATGAGTGCAGTGTGGAAGGTTGTCAGGAGTTCTGGGTGAGGGTGCTTGAGCTGTCAGGGAAAATGGAGACAATTGAGGAAGTGATCATGAATGGGGTTAGCCTGAGATCAACTGTAGAGGAGGGGCAGGGATTAGTTGGGCAAAAAGGAGATGTGCATTTCTTGAAGAAGATTTAGCATTGCCAAAAGTAAGGAGAAAGTGTGATGTGTTCATGTATACACATGAGTTCTGCATTATTGGAAATGAAAGATGAAATTAGAGAGGCAGGAAGGCAGGCAGCAACTCTTGGACCATCTTTTATGCAATATGATACAAGTTTCACTTTAGATTGAAGACAACGGGAAATAGGCAAATGATTTCAGTCCACGGCATAAACTTGTAGTTGTACACAGAGTGCTCAGGCAGCTTGGCAAGAGAAATTTTTAAGACAAATAAAAAATAAACAGGGAGACCAAAGAGGATGCTAGTAAAGCAATCAGGAGAGAAATACTGATATGTTGAACTAGGATAAGGAAAAGGAGATGGAGAGAAAGGGATCATTAAGTATCGAAGAAGGTCAACCAGCTGTCTCTATGGTTGATGGAATGAGAGGATGAGAGAAAGAAGTCATTGATTTCGGCCACGGGCCTGGGTAGACAGGACTCTCAGTTAATGCGATGGCAAGTATTTATGAGAAGCAGTTTTAGGTAGGAAGGTGGCAATTATGGGTGCCATGTCCAAGGATATGCACATGGAGAAGTCAGACCATTGAAAATAGGAATCTAAAACGTCCTGGAAAGGCATGGATCAGTAGATCTAGGTGGCCACCCAATTTAAATTATGACTGTGCACTGGATCATTCAGATGGGGCTCATAGAGGAAAAAGAGTGGAGATCCAGGGGAAAACATAGAGGGTTTTTCAGAAAGAACAATGAGAGGAAGGAGGAGAACTACAGGGGAGGGTGGCATGTAAGATAAGGTTGAGGAAGCTCAGTAAAGAAAATGTGGTTCCTGTTGTCCTTTTTAGGTCTGACAGAGAGACCTTAAGTGATCAGCATTGGAAACATCTTTCACTGAAAACTGGGATGCCGTAGGTGACCTCTCCTAGCGTTGTATCAGAGGAGCAGGAAATGAACCAAATTTCAGAATAAATGGAATATGAGTACGGAGAAATGTTGGCTTTTGACTTCTGTGTGGAGTCTGGCTGACAAAGGAAGTAATGATGCTGGTTAGTTCTTAGAGGTTTGAGAAAAAAAGGGAAGTTTTATTGTTTTATTTAGTATCATTGTTATTTGTGCTGCAGGAAGGGAGCCAGTTACAGAAAGAACAATGATGTCATAGTTCTTAAGAAAGTGAAAGGTAAGAAATCTGTATCTCGGAACACGGAAACGGAAACGAACCATCACCTATGGAATGATGTTTAGAGAGGAACAGCATGGGAGGTGACCAAGACCTGAAAAGGACTGATAGAACTATTTCTGGGATCAGATTCTGTCTTGATGCCCTAAGTATGAGGATGGAGATTCCATTATAGACTTTCTGGGTGTCAATGTCTTCCCACCTTAATCTCCAAGTATAGTTGTTCGTGGGTCTCTGTCACTGGGCTCCACCCATCTGTGACATTCTACTTTGTGTGGCTTTTTCTTTGTCTTGTCAATAATTTCAAAAAATGGCACTATTATCTATTTCCCCTGCGACTTTGTTCTGCCTGCCAAGCTGGATTTTTTTCTGCATCTCATACATGGGTTCTCTTCATAGCATCCTGACAATCAATGAGAAGTTCCCAGTCTTTGTTTTCCCTGGTCTGCTCTAACCTACTCAAGGCAACTGAGCAAGGCAGTTCTGCAGATAGAAAAAAAATCTAAAAATGGACTGAAGAAAGTAATGGTAAATCATTTCCAGGAAGTCCCCAGGGTTCCCCGCCTCTTGGAACCTTGCTATTCATATTTTCTTGTGTCGTTTCCCCTCATTTTGTAGCAAGGTTGGTCTGCAGGACCCTGGATTATGACAGAAGTGAGGATATGCTACTTTTAAGACTAAATCATAAGAGACTTGACTTCTATCGTTTTTCATCACAAACTTGGAGGAAACCAACTGCCATGTTAGGGTACTTCCAAAGTCCCACAGCAGGCCTGTGTGGGAAGGAACTAAGGCCTCCTGACATAGCCACATGAGTGAGTCTTCCTGTGAGAAGATTCTCCAGCAACTTTAAGCCTATTTTAGATGATCTGAATCTCAGGAGAGACCCAGAATGAAAACCAGCCAACTGAGCCAGATCTAAATTCTTAACCACAGAAAGAAACAGAGATAATGAATATTTGTTGCTATAAGTCACTGCTTTTGGGGTCAACTTTCTATGCAATAATAGGTAACTAATACAAAAGTCTTTCCCTCCTCTTCCTGACTCTTCTAAGAGGTAATGCTGGTCAGATTTCAAGACAATGATTGGGTTAGGCTTAGAGGTGAATGGGGACAATGGCAAACAGTTACCTAGTACCTACCGAGTTTCTACCATGAGCCAAGCATTGTTTTAGTTGCTAGACAAACAGAATTGAGCAAGAGTACATTCTAACAGGAGGAAGCAGGCAACAAACTCACACACTTTGTTGACAAATGCTCCTGAGATATGAAATAGGCTCCTACATGGAGAGGGCCAGGAATGATGTTTTGACCAGGATGGGTCAGGAAGCGCTCTCAGGTGGAGACATGTGAGTCATGATGTGAAGCAGGGGAGGACATGGCTTTGTTGGGGAAGAACATTACAACAAATGCAAGATATGGAGAGGAAAGAAATATGTATATTTTCAGGATGGAAAGAAGTAACTAGTGAAAAACCAAAAGAATGGAGAGAGGTGTATCATAAAATTGTACACCCCCATTTCCTTTCTTTTTTTTACAGTTAGCTGGGTCCCTGGAGGCAGAGTCCTTGAAATGACTGTGTCATCTTGTTCCTTAGCTGTTCCTCTTCTCCATACGGGCATACTCACGGGGTGAGAAGAGAAGGGTTCCCAAGTTTTTTCATAGTCCTTCACTGCAGAGAAATTGGATTCTGGAAAAATATGCAGTAGAATGGTAAATGATTTCTCAGTTTTCATGTTCCCTACAGAAGTTTATACACGAAAGTTTGGGGAGCAGAGAGAATTTGACTATTCCTAGCATCTTCAAATACTATCAAATACACAGCATCAAGGACTGCCACACATGATGTTGAGAAATGACTGAGAAAATGATTATATAAAAATGCATACCCTAAGCCTAGAACAAAGGGCACTCAGTAGTGTCGGAAAAAGAGTATGGTTCCATTACTTTTTCAGGCATGTTGTCAAGAAACTATCTGGCTTGCATTATATACTCACACATAGGAAAGTTTAATGAGTGTTTGACATGCTTACAAAGATGAGACATTTCTGAAACATACCTTTCAAAAATATACAATGGGAGCGTTTTTACACTTTACATTCCCAGCATCTCTGAAATGGGATGCTTCTCCACATATTCATCAGAACTTGATGTTGTCACCATCTTTTATTTTAGCCATTTTGATAGGTGCATTGTATCTCATTGCAGCTTTTATTTGTATTTCCCTAATGTGAAACATCTTTTCATATGATTATCCTCTTAGTAAAATATCTCCTCATGTGTATAGTGGGAGGCTACTGATGAGACATATATAATTATCCTCATACATAACTTTTCATATTTTCATGGGGGAGAGGTATTAAAAATCCAATCATTAATCAATTTGATTTTAGGAGAGAAGTCACAAGCCTTCTGTTGTGAGAACTGGCAAATATCAGGAAATGAGTCAGGAATTCCCACCTAAATAACCTTGTAAAAATGCAAGAAATGAGAGGAAGTAACAGGAAGCGAAGAGTATAAGTCAGTTAGTAGAAGCTTTAGCGTTGGGACCAGAACATTATTCTTTGGCATTAACCAGAGAGGACAAAAATAGCACTGAATTCCAACAAAGGCTCTGAGTGGGTGGCAGTAGTTCAGGATAAAAAGAGGTGAGAAGAGGCTTCTATGATCCCTGTCTCCCAAATTGCTTTGAAGGCAGAAAGTCAGAAAACCCTATAGATTAGAAATAGAATAAGAATTACTTAGCAGAGAGTGACTGAAAAAATAACTGGCTCTCAGAAGATTTCTAAGCCACATGAAAATGGATGGGATTTTTAAAGTTCAATGATAGTTTTTTAACCAAAATGAAACCGTCTGGTCAAGTAAGTAAGTAGAAATCCACTGCTTAAAGAAAATCAGGAACTACTTAAGAAAGATTTCACACATTCTGTGGTCTCCTTCCTGCTTTCTTTATTCAACTTTGATTTGCATGAAAATCTGACTCACAATGGGGCTTCAGTTATTTTGGTGCAGTCCAAACATGGAAGCCTTTAGCATGATAGGGGAGTGGTTAGAACTGGGAGAAAGTGGAAAAGCAAGCAAGGAGGGGGAAAAGTTAGAATCTGACTTAAACTTCTATTGTACACTGCAGACATTCTACAAGACCACTAAGTAAACACTAAAGGAATTTAGTCTTCTAACAATCAAGAATGCACAAAAATACCAGTATCCTGATGATTAAAACCAATGAATAATTTTATTTTTCATGGTTATTTCAACCTCCCATTCCCCATCCCCAGTCTAACCTAAGTCCCTTTATCTGTTCATCCACAGCTAATGTAGGCTTAGCCCCATTCCGGACTAGAAATGCCCATGGTTTCTGGCTGTGGTTCTCCAGGAAAACATCCAGGGCTAGTCTTCAGCCTGGATGGGAACAGAGTTGCTTTTAATGCTGACCAAGGCTGTTTTCAAAGCTTCTGTGGCAGGAAGAATTCTTTTTTTTTTTTTTTTTAAGAAAAAGTACAGGTAGGAATGAAGGTACGTAGGCGGGCACACAGGAAGAGGGAAGAGGAAGAAGCAGTTTTTTTATTTAGTTGTCCATCTTGCTTCCTTAGCCCAGAAGGTGAACCTGGGTCCTTGGGATGCATGTGGACTGGAGCTTCAGGCAGAGGCTGTTGACCAAACCACTGGTCCCTCATGGTGCGCCAGCAGGCAGAATTCTAAAAGAGAGCCTTGTCTCCATGTTTTCCATGTCCCTTTGAGTGTTGGCAGAACCTGGGATTATGATGAATTATCACTCTGTGACTGTTGTCCAGCATAACCAGGAATGTTACCAGGAGGACTGACCCAACCTCATGAGTATTCTGAAAGCAGAACTTTTCCAGCTGGTGACAGAAGAAGAAGTTAGAGATTTGAAGTGCAGAGAGAATTTGGTGCACTGTTGTTGACTTGAAGGTGGAAGAACCATGTGGCAAAGAATGGGGTTGACTGCTAGGAGCTGAGATAACCTCCTAGCTCAGAGTGAATAAAGAAATGGGGACGTCAGTTCCCACGAAACAGAATCTGTCCAACAACGTGAGAGACTGTACAAGTGATCCTTTCCCAGAGCTCAGGTAAAGGCTGGACTGCTCAGCACCTTGAGCTCAGCTTAGTGGAACCCGACAAGAGAAGCCAGTCTGATTTCTGATCTGCAAGACTGTGAAAGAGAACATGACTGCCAATTGTGCCTGTGTTATAAATGATATTAAATTGAAACACCGGAAATAGCTTTCCAGTGAGCATCCCTTAAAGTGTATATTTGTTTCCTATTGCTGCTCAGACGAATTCATACAAACTTCAGGTTTTAAACAATACAAAGTCATTCTCCTACAATTCAAGAGTTCAGAAGTTCAAAGTGGGTCTCACTTGGCTAATATCGAGGTGTAGATAGCACTGTATTTTTGCAGGAGACTCCAGTGGAGAACTTGTTTACTGCATTCCATCTTCTGGAGGCTGCTCACATTTCTTGACCCAGGACAAGTTTCAGTAATCACATTGTTCTGATCTCTGCTTCCTTGTCACATTGCCTTCTCTGACCCTGACACTCTCGCCTCCATCTCTTGCTTACAAGGATGCATGTGATTAATTACACGGAATACACTCAGATAATCTGTGTTCCTCTTCTAGCAAGATCCCTAATCTAAGAAAAGAAGCCCAACTCATAGAAGTCAAGAGCAGAAAAGTGGTTTCCCAGGAAATGGTAGGTAGGAAAAGTAGGGAGAGATTGATAAGTGGGTACAAACTTTCAGTTATAAGTCAGTAAGTTCTGAGGATTCCAAATAAAACATTTTGACTATAGTTGATAACACCATAGTGTATAATTGAAATTTACTAAGAAAGTAGAAATTAAACATTCTCTCTCTCTCTCTTTTTCTCTCTCTCTCTGTCTCTTGCACGTGCATACTCACACACAAAGATAAATATGTGAGATGATGGTTGTATTCATTGATTCAACCAAGGAAATCCTTTCCCAAAGTATATTTATATGAAATCACTACAATGAAAAGTTAAAGCCTTACAATTTTGTATGTTAATTATAGCTCAATAAAGCTGAGATTTAGAAAAATCCTTAATTACATGTGCAAAGTTTGCTTTTCCATGTAAGGTAACACAGGTTATGGGGATTAAGAGGTAGACAACTTTGGAATGAACATTCTTCAGTCTTCCACAAGAAGCTTCCCTAACTTTTGTCTGGTTTTAATCTTTAGTATTTTTATTACTTGAGAGAAGATGCCATAGAAAACTTTCCCAATTATCCATTCATTTATTTATATTTGCTTATTTTTCAAGACCACCATGTATCACGAAACAATGACATGCCCCCCTGAAGTCATTCAGTCTATACACTCATACTACAACACTCTGGGGCTGCCTGTTAGACATTCATATATAATGACAGACAAGATGGCAAATTCTTGACACCTATTTACTGAACACCTGCAGAAAGTCTAGGGTGGTGTCTGGACATGTACATTTTCTCAAACTTCCCACACTATACTGATGTGCACTGAAACATGAGGACCACAGAACCCTCATGCCCGACACAGCCTAGACCTACTGAATTTGACTCACTGTGGGTGGGATAGAGGAAACTGTTTTGAAAATCTTCATTGTGTGTTTTCAGGATTTTCCTGTTTGAGGTATCATGGTCCACAAGTTGGTTTCTGGAGAGGCGAAGATATGGGAAGTTATTTTTCACAACTAGAGAAAGACCTCAGCATATCAAGCAAGGGTCCATGGGAATCCAGAGAGAGGCACCCTATCTTCCAAGACCTCGGATGGTAATAAGAAATTGCCTAGGAAGAAAATAGTGCCCTCCTTTCTATGTGGAAGTGGGGTATCTAGAGCACAAGGTGAGACTTTGGAGACACACATATTCATTGGTGAGAGTGGTCTCTTTAGTGTTCATGATAGTTTAATTGACCATCAATGAGGCTTCTCAAGGACAAATGGAATTTGTCTTCAGAAGGTTAAAGAGAGACGTGTCAGATGAGGCTACCCAGATATGTTGTTTATTCTTGTCAGGGTGTAAGGAACTTAGAAAGGATTTTTACGAAACTATTTTGACAGAAAATAAAACAGGAAGATAAAAAGTCTATTTACCACCATTAGGAGTAAAATCATCTCTGAGGAGCGTCTTAGGGCAAGAATCTGGGTGGGAGGGAACAGGCACGAATTGTTCAAAGGCTGAGCAGGCAGGATATCCATGCTGTGAGAGAGAGGAGGCTGTGGGCTCGGGACCCTGGACAAAGCAAAACCCTCACAAAGCCTTGCGTGATAGGTGACTTGATTCCAGGTACCAAGAGGAAATCCAAAGTCAGGGCTCTGTTCTAATATTGAACTGTTCATGCTTCCACTCAAACCCTCTGAACCAGGCAGGAAAATTCAAGGATCCAGTAAATGCTCTTTCCATGGCTGCTTAATGAAAACCCTGTTGTTTATCAAGACAAGTTTACATCAATATTAAGAGAATTTTAAAAGAAAATCTTCACCGATAGCCACACCTACCTAATCCATCAGCTTCACAAAATCTTTGAGAATGTCTCCTTGGAACACCAACATTCATACTTACTAGATATCAGACTCTTATTCTAGTCCAGAAACTAGTTATTTCTCTAAAATATCTCACTTTCCACAGTTAATGCTCAGTTTCAAATGAAGATATACAATTAGATCATGGAGGAAAATGTAAAATAAAAGTCAAATAAGTCACATATTTAACAAATCTTCTCTAGTCCTTTTCTCTTTATGAAGTAATATATATTGCTTATAGGAAAAGGTTAAGTTTGGATAGGTGAAAAAAGAAAATAAAAATAGCTTTATTTCATCTTTGAGGAGCAACATTAATATTTTGTGTCTGGGCATATACAGTCATGCATAGCATGATCAGTTTTGATCAATGACTCACAAAATGGAGAAGTGGTCCCTGTACAAAGCCTAGGTGTGTAGTAGGCTACACTATGTTAGTATGCTATGACATTCTATGACATTCACACAACACAATCACCTAATGATGTGTTTCCCAGTATCCACAGCACTAAACAATAAATGACTGTTTTGATACCTTTCTTGATCATGAGACCATACTGGACATGTGATTTGTTGACCTCTATCTACTACTTTATATAGTTGAGACATTTTCCTATGTCATTATATGTTATTCTCTTGCCACAATGATTGGATGCCTCTTTAAATATTGTACAGATATGTTTGTCAAGTATTCCAAAAGAAGATGACATGTGACAACTGAGGTCCTCAGTCAACTATACTCCCTGGAGTCAGGGAACTGAGTATTTCATTCTCAGGGATACTAAAGATAGGCTAACTTTTATTAAATTGGTAACGTGTTAGAGATCTTAAGGTGGTCCAATTGTTTGTTATCATAATAATTGTGGCAAAATATCTTCATAGTTAAAAGCATTGTCTTTTCACATCTCAGAATATCTTTAAAAATTAAATTCCTAGAAGCATAGAAGCTTAGATCAAAGGTTATGTATATAAGATAGATATTAAAAGTTTTTCCCTGTGCTGGTGCTGAGCCAACTTATACTTCTGCCAACAGTATGGAAAAAAGACTGCATTCTGCAGCCTAGCCAATAATGGATATGATCATTAAGAAACCATTGCCAATTTGAGAAGTGAAAAATGCACATCTCTTTGGTAACTTATTAGATTAATCACCCTGTGTATTTTGTCCATCAATATTTTTTCTTTATGAGTCACCTGTTTAAAATGTCTTATGCCTATTTTTCTGGAAGAGGTGTTAATATTTTATGTACATATTTTTGCTTATTGATATATGAGGTTTTTATTATATAATAAGTGTATAAAGAATACAATATAATCATTGTTCTGCCTTAAATGCTACAAATATTTTTCCTATTTTATCTTTAATCTTCTAATTTTGCTTAGGTCGATTTTTGTTTTACTTTGTTGATTTTGTTCTGAAGCCAGTTTTTAACATCATCAAGTCTTTCCATTTTTCTTTCCTTTCCAGCTTTCTTCCTGTAAAAAAAAAGGCCCTCTCTACCTCAAGCTTATTTAAATATTGCCCTATGTTCTTCGAGAATTTGGTATGAGTCCTAATGCAGTTACATTGGATGTTGTAGAACATTTAAAAAGGATCCAATGTTTATTTCCATGTACCTTGCTAGTTGTCACAACACCGTCTATCAAATAGATAATCATGTTCCATTTTTCTGCTTTCTAAGCAGTAATGATAGCTAAGCTTTGTTGAATCATGATTGTGTTTCAGGAACTATGCTGAGTGAGTGCTGTTCCTGCACTGCCCATTTCATCCCTGCCTCCTGAGTGATGGCTATGTTGTCTTCATTTTTCTGAGGAGGAGACAGGAACAGAAGCGGTTAGTGACTTAAGCAAAGTCACGTGGTTAGGGAGTGGCAAGCCATGGGTCAAGTCCATCAGCCTCACTCCAGAACCTTAACTCTAACTTGCTTCTCTAATTTTGATATATCCTTCAGACTCCTTTGGAACTCTGTGTTTTGTTTTGTTTTGTTCCTTAAATAGATTATATTGCCTTGACAACTTGATAATATTTTTTACTCCTCCATTGCATGAGTCTCGTCTGAGTTAGAGGCTGTGTTTAACTTAGCTTACACCGAGAGGAGCACCATGGCCACAATTCTGCGTGCTGGAACTCCAAGCCCTTCTCTTGTACTACTTTAGACACTACATTGGAAGCATTAAGGGCAATCCGCTGAGCATCATTTTCGCTGTCTTGCCAGAAGGGTTTAGACCTCAATTTGTCCATTCTCACTCAATCAGGTCGCTGCACGGCTACAGTTGCACAAAATTCTTTGACCATTTGGGGAAGCAAATGGCTCCTTCCATTTTTCAGATACAGACATTTCAATGGTAATTTGGGAAGCCAATGCATTAACTCAGCACAGAGTCTGAGCTGGACCAGTTATAATTTACATTTAAATGTTGCTTGGTCAACCTCTTCCATTCTGAAACTGTTCTTGTTTAAGAAAAGCCCTTCTCCACTTCACCCTTTCTTTCTCTCTGAGCTCCACATCCACTCATTCTGACTGTGTTCAAAACTCCTCTCTCCAGATCACACTTTATTGAGACCTGGACTCATCCATTCCCTCTCACCTCTCTGACTACTCAACTGAGAGCTCTTTTACAGTCTCTATAACTTTCTGGAGAGTATGAGAAAATGACAGAGCACATTCCAATGGAGTAAATGAATTTCTGACCATGTGCTCTTTAAAATACCCCAACATGTTACCAAAACAAAATGTGACTCATTCCCAAGAAGATCTCTCAGATATACATGCAATGAAGGAAAGGTCGGACCACATATAAGAGATTGCAAATAACCACAGAAAGGGCATATCTTCCCAAGGAATGTTTTCTAGGATGTTATGCAGAGATATAGCTTTCTGCTTCCATCTTGTTTTCATCTTTGATGAAATTAGCTTCTGTTTCTTGAATTCGCATCAGATTGCCATGCTGTGGTTGCACGGGAAAGTGAGGTTGAAAGATGTTGATCTGGGATTTTACATTTCTGATGCGAATTCAAGAAACAGAAGCTAATATCTCGGGCCTGTTATTATAAAAAAAATGAACTTTTAATGAAATTCACTGGAAAACCTGGGGCTTTCTTTAACTTCGTTCTATGTTTTAGGGAAAGAATTTTAAAAAGAGAGAAATCCAAATGCTTATCTGGAGGTTTATGCGATTTGCCCCTTACGTAGTTATTTTTTATAGGCCATGTTATGTCTTGAAAGACCTCAAAGTCTCTGTAGCAAAGTTCAAATCCTTACCTTCAGGTTGATTGGAAGGGGTGCTTCCCTATACCCCATTTCCACTGGCATTCCTCTATCGCTAAAATATGGTAACACTTGGACACACACCGCTAGCACAGTGATGTGTGTAGCCTGACATTTTTCTAAAAAAATATTTGACTGGATTTATTGGATTTTCTTCTTTTTACAACTCAGTTTTCAAGTCTAGTCAAACTCAAATCCACTCTCATTTTCATTGATACCTTATTACCTAATTTAGTAGAGAACTGATGATTGCCGCTTTTGTATAAGCCAGAACTGGAATCACTGCCAGCTCATAGAGAGAAAGGAAATCAAAACATCCTCAAGTGAAATGATTCAATATCACATTTTTTTTGAGAGACAAGTCAATCCACAGCAGCCCATGCTCAATGAATGTTTGTTTCCTTCCTCTTTATGACACACTAAGACATTTTCACAATGAAGAATGCTGTCAATGGCACCACAACTTGGTCTCAAAGGTGGTGAGCAGGAATGTCACGCAGGCACTTAATTCAAAGACTAATCCTTTGATAGAACTGCAGAGAAAACACTGTGTCTCCTTGAGATGAAATTTGGTCAGGGTGAGGTTCATTTGGAAAGAAAGAGCCCAATTTGGGTTTGGGGGAGAGCCATCCAGATGACTCACTCAGCAGACCCTATTGACCTCTGAAGCTGAGGATTGTCACTGAGCCTCTCCTGGTCTTGGCCACTTCATCTTTAACAGATGTCACAAATATCACATTTTTAAGGTAAGTTTATACCCAGATTTAAGGAAATGTTCCCCTTGGAAAAAAATGATATTACCAGAGAGAGACGATATCATCTACGCAGACTATACCCCCAGGGCTTTAATAATCCATGTTCAAGTGAGTGGTCTTTCTAAAGAAGAGTTGCTCAAGTTAGACTTATACTGGTTCTAAGAGCCTTCCTTGATGGAACGCCTTCAATTTGTTGTTGTTGGGTTGTTGTTTTTTAAGTAAAGTTATGTTCTTTCAAAGAATTGCTTAACACAGTCAAGAATGAGACTTATTTTCTCTTTTTTCACTCTGGAATTGCATAGGTTCTGATGATTTCTGATGTTTTCTCCAGTTTTATTAAGAGTGTCTCCTACAAAGCAATAATTAAAAGCCCTGACCCTGGGTCTTTCTCATATACTTACTCTAAATCTACTTTTGTGGAACAGCCCTCTTTCAAGGCAATAATCTAAGCATCTGATAATGCTTTGGATTTAACCCCTACATACCTCACAGCTGGGGATCTCTAGTGGAGTTGCTTTGCTAAAGTCTCACCACCTGTAGAATATTTTGTGAAGATTTTAGTATTTCTTAATTCAGAGACATTCAGTCTGAAAACCGTTGTGGCCATATGCTCCAATATAAAACTTAGTAGGATAACCTTAGTACATTCCTTAACTAAAGTACATCATCTTTATAGACATCGTCACCCAACACAAGCCCTGCCACCCTGGGCTACTCATAAGACTAGGAGTTACTACTCAGAAACACCATTGCCTTTTGGAGGATTTTCAACTGCTAGGTGGTTCCAGAAATATCATGTCAAAGTCATACCCAGAGGAGTTGGAAATTATTTGTGGTGTGGTTTCTAGATCACTGGCCATACTTATAATGGTTAAGGACCAGAAGTTCAACGTTGTATCACTAGGCAATTTGTCTCTACTTATTGCTGAACTTTTGGCTTTGGTTTGGGTTTTACTGGTTAAATTCATCAGTATCCATAATTCCTAAGATTAGTGTTAACAGGAGTACTAAAGGTGCCCTTGTAGGAGAGTATAAGATGACATTCAAGAAACTGCAGCTATTTATAAAGATAAATGACAAGATATTGTTTCTGGGACGTATATACTCCAAGTTTCTTGATATTTAGAAAGAAATGCATTCCTTCCTCTCCTGCCACAGAGGAGAAAATACTTAACTTGTTGCTTTGAAGTATCCATCAAGATTATCACATTTTCCTTTTATTTATGTACACAGCAGATAGGAAAGGGAAAAATTAAGTCCTTAAGTTACAGAAACTTTCATCTGATCCAGTAGAAAAAAACTTTTCTTTTAAAGCCCAAATACATGTATTGTTGTTTTTTCACCTTTGTTATTCTCCAGATGTTATTTAGTCTTGAGTTTTTCGTCATCACTTGCTAGCCAGAAGATGGCTCAGAAGTGTTGGAAATTCAAGAATAATTCCTGTTTTTCTTCCCTTGAACCGATTGCTAGCCATTAAAAATTGTTTTTGAAAATTGTTTCCTGGGATCTGAGACCTAATTTTTAGCTTAAGTTTTTCTCCTTTTATACACATCCCAGGATAATAGTATTTATATTTGTGCAACTCAGATTTTATGGTTCAGCAATGTTTTTCTATAATTACAAATCTCTTGCGTCTCTTATGTAGTGAGTCAATGCCACATTTGGAGCAATTTGATTAATATGGCATATTTTTTAATAAACAAAATTCCAATCATGTTTTATAGCCTTTAATTCAACAGAAAAAGATTTCCATGCTTCAACTGTATGACATTAATTTAAATGAATTTAAATCATAGTTGAAGTATTTTAGTACATTTGTCTCCATTGTCAATGTTAGTTTTATTGCTTCTTTTACTTTATTTTGCCTCATTTTTCTCGTATTACATCGACAAGAACAACTTCAAAATCAAATTTAGTGCCTCTAGGTTCAAGGTTACATTATTCAAGGTGACTCATATGAGGGAAAGTAGATCTATAGATAATCACCCCTGTTGACCTGCATAAGGCACCTAATCTTTGTGAAACCCAGAAAAACAGGACTGAGAATCTCTAGGTTGGTTCAAAAAAATAAGCTGTGTAATCCTCTTGCCAAAAATGTTTGTGTTCAGGGATAGCATGGAATGACATACTTTTTTTACATTTGATTCTAACAAGATCTGAGTAAATTTCTAATAGCCAATCCCATCTGCTAGAAGTAAGGTAGCCAGATGAAGAGCAAGAGCCAAAAATTGCAGGGAACAGACTTATACTAAACTAAAAAATATATATCCCCTATTTATTTGAAATTCAGATTTATTGTTTTATTTTAATTTTTGATTAAAGTAACATTAGTTTAAAACATTATCTAGGCGTCAAGCATATAGCACAATAATTTGAGATCTGTATATATTACAGTATATATTACACTCTGTATTTCTGTTTGCTATCTGTCCTGAACTCTAACCAGAACCAATCCTTCTATCTCCATGCAGGGCAGCACCATTGTCTCGGAGAAAGTTTTACCATTACTTTCTCTATGTATTATGTTTCTATGACAGACAAATTATTACCTAAAGCCTTATAATCTCCATTACTCTAGAGGGCCCAGAACAAATCTTTCTTAAAGTCAGTTGAAATCCTTAGTAGGATTTTTAATAGTGGGCACTATGTTATACAAGAAATTTCTTTTAGTAATCAAACACTCAGCAACTTCACTCATTCTGCATCTTCATGGTGGTCGTGTTAGCTATGCTCTGTGTGCAACTTGGCTAGGCTTTTGTTTCCTAATTATGGAGCTCTCCTGAAAGTTAACAGGGAGATTAAGGAATGTCCTTTCAAATCTAGCTAGTGATTATCATTGTAGTTTGGATATGTTTTGAATAGTAAGTCACCTTGCAATGTATTTGCTTTTGAATGCCAGAGGTGGGTTCATCTTTAAAAGAAGTTCTACTGCAACCTTATTTAGAGTAGCTAAGAAATGGAAGCAACCTGAATGCCCATGGACAGATGAATGGATAAAGAAGAGATGGTATAGATACACAATGGAATACACTAAGCTATCAAAACTATGATAATCTGATTGCATGTAAGTCAAGAAACAACATGGATGAACCTAGAGAGAATTACACTTACTGAGATAAGCCAGAAGAATCAGACAGGCATCACGTGACTTCACTCATATGTGGTATAGAGACAAACCGAGCAAACAAATAAACTAAAACAAAAATATACTTTTAATCAATAATATCAAATTAGTGGTTGTAGAAAGGGAAAGAGGGTCAGGCAAATTAGGTGGAAGGGGTCAATTATGTGGGGAAGAAAGAACTGAAACAGTGATGGTGAACTCTACGTACGATATAGGGAAGTTGATTGACAATGATATACACCTTAAAGCTACATGATGAAACGAAAATTTTAAAAAGAAGCTCTAGGTGTAGGAGTTTCTATACTTCTCTCTCATCTTACTCTATTTTTCTTTTGTGCAGCCATGAAGTCAAAAACATATGATATACCTGAAACACTACTTCTAATCCTCCTATCCATTTAGTGTCTAGGAAATTGCTTGACAAACTTTTCTGTGACTGCTAAGAATTTGAGGGCCTGTGAAAGTACAAGACTGCTGTTAGCTGAGGTGGGGTCCTGAAGCACTGAAGAGGACTCTAATCTGGGGCCACTCAGAATAGACAGTAACAGACATAGGATCATTCCCCAACTGCTCGTGGTGGGCAAGACATTAGATCATGTCAGTAAGATTGCTTAGGGCATCCACAGAAATCAAGAGCCTCTTTTCCGCATTCCTGGTGAAACTGCCTGCTTAGCAGCCCCAACACATAGTCCAAAGTTCAACTTCAATTTCTCCAAATCAGTCTTGGAGTAGATTAGCTCTTATAATCCCTGACTAGTTAACACTACATGTGTTTTCTATTTTAAAAATACATTATCTGAAAAATCATCGGAGGGAGAGGAAAGACACCATTATTGATTAAAATGCTTTACTGACTAGACTTTTCTAGTTTCCTAGTGATATTCTAAGATCCCCTGCTGTTGATCGCATAATCTCCTTAATTTATTCAGAAGAATGGTAAGATTTCCCTGTCGATCAGCTTGTATTTTTATTATGCCCAAGTCACTGTGGTAAGTCAATGAAAGAGCAAAGAACTGATAATACCGTGCTGTTCCTCTGACATGGGCTGTCGTTGAATGCCTGCAATGTGCCGGGTATTTTCCTTGACACTTTATAACGAGTTTACCACTTTGAATTTTTACAATGGCCCGCTTGAGTAGTTATTATTATAATCCCCATTTTAAAACTGAAGAACCATATCAGACAAAAAAGGAGACTATCAACAAAGAGAAAAGGCAGCCTAGAGAATGGGAGAAAATATCTGCCAACCATATATCTGATAAGGCGTTAATATCCAAAATATACAAAGAACTCATACAACTCAACAGCAACAATAATAATGATAATACATATAATAAAAACCTAATTTTAAAATGAGCAAAGGACCTGAATAGACTCTTTTCTCAAAGAAGAAGCACAAATGGCCAACAAGTGCATAAAAAATGTGTTCAACCTCACTAACCATCAGACAAGTGCAAACCGAACTCACGAGATAATACCGCACACCTGTTAGGATGTCTGTTATAAAAAATATAAAAGATAGCACAAAAAGTATGTCGAGACAAGGGAACTCTTGTGCACTGTTGATGGGAATGTAAATTTGTGTAGCTACTAATGGGAAAAGTACAAAAGTTCTTCAAGAAATTAAAAATAGAATTACCATGTGATCTAGTAGTCCCACTTCTGGGAATATAGCCAAAGGAAAGAAAATCACTATCTTGAAAAGATAACTGTACTCCCCTGTTCACTGAAGAATAATTTACAATAGCCAAGGTATAGAAACAACCTATATATCCCTTGACAGACAAATGGATAAATGAAATGTGAAATTTCATATACATACATACATGTGAATTGAACATTATTCAGCCTTAAAAAAAGAAGGAAATCTTGCCATTAGCAACAATAGATGATGTTGGAGAGATTTATAATAAGGTATATAAACCAGACAGAGAAGGACAAATACTGCAGGGTATAGCACTTATATGTACATTCTAAAACAAGCAAAAATAAAACTTAGAGAAACAGAGAGTAGAATGGTGGCTGCCATGCCTGCAGGTTAGGGGAAATAGGGAGAGGTTGGTAAAAGGGTACATATTTCAGTTATGAGAGAGATATGAAGATCTAATTCTCAGTGTCTTGGACATAGGAGGCACTCTTTTATCTAGAGGGAGGGAGGGAGGGACGGAGGGAAGAAAGGAAGGAAGGAGGGAAGGAAGAAAGGAAGGAAGTGGGGAAGGAAGGAGACAAAGTAGCAAGAGTCAGTAGAACAAGAAATAAAGATTTTGAAACCATTTGTACAGATATATTTTACATAATCATAAAAAGAAAACTGACAGTAAGGTATCAGGACAGTTGAAAGAAAAAAAAATTCTATCTGAGATGTATCCTTGTAGCCTGGGAGCCATATCTTACTATTTTCCCAGACTTCTTACCTTTTCCCATATACATTAAATCTCTCTCATTGAAAAGTGTGAAGATTTAGTTTATGGGAAATGTCTATAATTTGCCAAAATGTCTTTTATTGCAACAATTCCTTTCATTTCTCTCTTTTACCTTTTATATCTGCTTTTGTGTCTTTTCAGTAAATATCCAGGAATGGGATAGTGGGATCATGCTTTTTTCTGTGATGGGTGAACTTTCAGAAGAGTGTTGGCATCACCCTTCATCCATATATCAGTCTATTTCCAAATCAGAATTACAGATTATGAAAAATTCAAATCCATTTTTAGTGTAATCAAAATGACTTGGAAGCAAAGAACTATGGCTCGTTCGTAATCATCAGTTAGGGTCTTCGTTTTCATACAATAGTAAGCTGTAGATTCTTCGACGTCAGCGGTGTCTCAGCTTAATATCCTATGTATTGAACCCCAGGAAGAGTATGGAGGAAACTGAGGGAGACTGTCTTCCAGAAACATTTCTCAACAGGAGTCTGACTCAAGAGTCCAGTTTGTCCACTGACCAGGCACTGGCCAGTTAGCTCAGATAGATCTGGACCAAGTTTCTACTCTGAATCAGTACAGTGAGGACCTTATATTCTAGAATAATGGCACTGATTCAGAGGATGAAAAAAATAAAGGTGACCTTTTACAATCCAGGCCATTTACTGGAAAAACAGACACTTAGCTGCAAGGAGGTGAGTTCTCCAGAAGGACCAGCCTTCCACACAGCTTCCTCGCAAGTCCTCAGAGATGTGGCTGCAGTCTACTCACACAGGACTGCCTGGAAAACCCAAGTTAGAGACACTCCTTTGGACCAGAGATAAATGTTATGCCTTTAAAATTTTGTAACACAAACTGAATGTGATGGAGGATTTTCCTTCCATTCTTCCTTCTGGATTAAATAAACAATAATTTTTGATCATTGGATCATAGACCCTGGGCTTCAAGACCTATTCGTTGTGTTCACGCTGAGTTCCCAACACTTATCCCAGGACTGTCAGAAAAGAGGAACTCAAGAAATTTTGTGAGTCAGTGAATAGGGAACCAACAAAAGAATGAATGAGATACTACCATGAGCATTTAATATATATACTCTCTAGAGACTATACCTTCTGAGACAGATGGCTTTCATTCTAATACAACATGCTTTAAAGGGCTCTCTTGTTTTTCCCCCTGGGGATTCCAGAATATGACTCTATAGGTCAAGTCTGGTCTACCCACATCCACATCCAGTTGTGAGCACAACCAGGGGTTCTTAATTTGAGGGTTCCAACAATGACAAAAGCCACTGATGAAGATTGAGGATGACCGATCCTACACCTCTAATGAGAACAAATGGTAGTGTCTTAAACATAGTCATATGTAAGCAACTGTGAAGGAAAGATAATGGGTTTTCTATTGATGTATCAATAGAAAAGAATCTGAAAGGCATTGCCTAGACATTGGCTGAGGCTGGAGGGACATTTGGGAGTGTTAAGACTACAACGAGTTTGGAACAAGGATCTGCACAGTTAGGGATCTCTTCCACAGAAGGGCACAGAAGAAATTGGAGAGGCTGGTCAGTCAAAACAGGGTTAGGATTACAGGACTCAGAAGGATTTGGGGTAATTTAGAGCTAAGAGGAAAGAGGCAGCTTGGCAAGAAGCAAAATTAAAAGTGAATACATAAAAGGGGAAGAAGTCTTCCAAATAATGAAAAACAAGTGTTCAGACATACCAGAAGGAGAAACTTCAAGGGAGTCCTAATTAAATCATAACTGAGTCATAAATTATTTCCTTTTCTCAGGCACCATTTTCTTGGACTTCTTTTTTGTGCACATTTTCCTAGAACAACCAGTATTGTGGTGAGATTAAAAGTGGCTCATCTCGCTGACCAGTACATGAAATGGAGCCAAATCAACCACTAAACTTCACTCTGACAGGGAGAAGGGTAGAAATGTGCAGCTTTCTGGGCTGCTGTTTCCTGTGTCATCCAGATACTCAAAATGCCACACAAAAAAGGAAGATGCATTTCTATAACCCTTTTGAAGCAGAAATAAATTTTGCTCTTATTAATCATATCCAGATTTCTTCCTTCACCTCTGCTGAATGTAAGGAGGGATTCCCTCATCTCTGGCAACTTATTTTTAGGATGAACAGTACTAGGAATTTCCTGAACTTCTTCCAGTAGCTGTGACACAAGTTAGCATCCACATACCCATCTGAGCACGTCTACTCATGCCTCCACTTTGCCCTAAAATCCTTCAGTGCTTCCTTATCACCCGCAGGATGAGGACATATTTTTTTCAGCATGACATGCAAGGTATTCATGATGTGTCTTCAAGCTACCCTGTCAAATCTGCACTCCCCAATTCTCATTCTGTTCTTTATGCTCATAGAACTTTCTGACATTTCTCTAACAAGCATCCAGGTTCTTTCCCAATTCCAAGGTTTGGTTCATGTCACCACAACTTTGAATACTGGCACCACAAGCTTCCCTGGGTTCTTTGCTGCATCACCTCCTCATAATTGAGGTCTCAGCTCAAATGTCACTTCCAGAGTTTTTCCTTTATTCCATCCCATAGAGCATCTGCATTAGATAAGCCCCAGGGTTTATACTGCTTTCACACTAAATATTGTTATCATCTTCTGATTGTATCCCTACTCTACATATTATCACATAAATTTTTAACAGCTTACAGGATATTAAAAATACACTGCCGAGCAAAATGATCATCCTGCTTACAGAGTATTGGAGAAAACAAATGTTAGAGTGATCACATAAGGAAAAAAATACCCTATTGACTGTGTTAAGTACTATTGAGGAAAAGTAAAGGAGTTTATGAGTTCATTAAATTGTAAGCTAGGGAAAGATTCTTTGAGAAGGAGATAACTGGGCTGAAATCTAAAGTATGAATGAAAGTTAAGGAGGCAAAGAAAGGAGGAAGCAGTCCAAACAGGATAGGACATCCTACCTTTATTTATCTCTAAGTTTTGAAAAACGGAAATGTAAAAACCCATTGTGGGAGAGACTGAAGGCATGGTGAATGAGGGATTTCAAAAATATATGATAGTAGAGACACTGGAGTCCTGAGAATTGCCTCATGAATTGTCAATCCCACTTCCTACAGCTCTAGGATAATGGCATGTTTCCAGTGGTCTTTCCCAAGGACCACCTGCTATGAAAGATGGTCAAAAAGAAGTCAGTAAGAACCAGCCTCTTAGAAGTGGAGACCGAAAGTCTAGGGCTAAATGATCTGAAAACTAACAGCACAGTGGGGAAAGAGGAGAGGAAGTAGAGTTGAGAGAACAGGAATTCTGCAAAGATAATGTTGGCCAGAGAAAAGGCAACTACTTAATTCTTTAGTTTGGTCAGAAGCCAGGCATAATCATTAAGACTAAAATTCTATTCCAGAACTGGGGAGTGAAAATCTGAACCCTTGGCCTCTGTGTAAGTAAAAGTTTGTTTTCCTGGTTTGAAGTGCGTGTTTGCTCCCAAGTCTTGGGACTATTTGTCGCTGTTAGACTCCTAGGGGCTGAGGGAGAAGTTTCCATGGAGAATGGGTCTCAGTGCTAGGAGTCAAGCTGGGGCCTGTTAGAGAACGTTTGTTTATATTTTTTATCATAAAAAAGGGCGTTATTGTTACTCTGATCTCATTAAGTCATTTTCTCTTTCATTTTTCTAATTCACAATGCAGGGAGCTTAGCAATTAATTTTCCTTTTCTCTTAAACTTCTAAAGAGATGCCAGGAACACATCTACAACCTCTCCTCTCAGGAGGGAGCATTGCTCTCCAATCTGGAAAAGCATGAAGGAACTGGTCTCTATTGATGTTTATTCAAAGTCAATGTCACAAGCATAATCATGGGCAGCTACTCCAAGCTGAGCAGATTCGTAGGTACAAATGTCTTCCTTTTCATACTGCTCTGGATTCAAGTACTAATCTGCAAATCCATATTTGACGTTCAGAAGTGACCCCCTCCCAATGCCTTCCCCAAACAATTTTAAGTACCATTCACTGGCAGATGCTATAAAGGGTCTCTAAGAAATAAAAAGTGGGAACCAGGAAGTAAGAGTCCTGTGAGCAGCCAGCCACTTCAGTGTAGGTATGATGAATGGAGTTTTATATATATTCCTGAAGGAACACATTTCTAGATGCTCACAGAAACAAAATGATAGTAGGAAGAGTATCAACTCTGAAAGTAGGGGGACCTCAGTCAAATCCCATCCCTTGAACTGATTAACCATGTGGATTTGAACCCAGTCGAAGCTGCTCCTACTCCTCATTTTCTCCGTCCATAAACGGGCAATGTGAAACTTAACTTTTAAGACTGTTTAGATTAGATTAGAAACTAGAAAATAAGACCTCAAAGTTAATTCTTATTTATTTAGTCATATTTCAAACACCAATATAGTAGGTTTCCTTCTCTAGATTTCCTGAGTTCTTCACTGATCAAGTCAAGAATTAAAAATTGGTGCATCTTGATGGCTTCCTGGTTAAGTCTGTTGCCTCCGACAGGTGTAGCCCATATACCTTCCAAAGACCAGGTTTGTGACCCTGGACCAGGGGAAACAAACAAGATCGACAAGTAAATAAAATAAATAAACTCTCTCTCTTCTGCCTGCCTGCTTTCCCTTCATTTCTGTTTGCATCTTTCTTTTAAAGAACAGAAAAAAAAAAAAAAAAGAATTCAAAGCAGGAAGACATTCCCCTAGGTGATGGTAAGGACCTCTAATCAGCTAATACCAAAGAAGCATCTGACACCAGAACTCAAACAGTACATGTGTCTGGAGACTTTAAGTCCACCAGGATAGGATCAAATAGTCCTACTTCCTCCTACAGACTGATAACATCTGAACTCAGCAAAATAACAGTGGTTCAACTGGTAACACCTCCAAAAGAGCTTACATTTTATCCAGAATATTATAGTGAAGAAGGTAAGAAGTGAAAAAGATTTTAGAAACATTTTCACCCATTATTTTCCAGGTTTAATTCATTCAATACCCACCAGCTCTTGCCTGAGGCCCTGTAACGCCACAGACACAGTTTGGTACTAGATCTACCTCAGTAAACAAGGCAGACAAATACCTCTGTCCTTGGTAGACCTTAAATTTGTGCAAAGAGAAACAGGCAATAATCTATGAATACAGTAAAGAAGTAAGAAATACACTGTGTTACAGGGTGCTAAACGTGCTGAAAGAACTACAGGGCGGGATAATGGAAGTCAGGAGGAATGAGAAAGAGTAGTTTGGGGAACTTAAAAAAAAGTTCTACACTAAAAATAAAACCTCTGATGGCTGAAAAAACTGTAAGGAGGTTGGTTCTAGGAAAGTAAAGAGAGCACAATTATTTTTTTTTATTATGGAATTTTCTAAATTGAAATGTATCTCACTGCCTAAATTAAATTCTTTGAGAGTGAGCTCAGATATGCCTTCCCCAGTGCTTAGGATAGCAATGGACAGGTCTGTGCTCAAGTTATTTTGATAAATATACGAGTGAATGAATAAATGACTCAATAGAACACTCGCTTCTGAGAAATCATGACTTAGCTTATTCCAACAAATTAAGCACTTCCTATGTGCCAATTTGTTTGACTATCTTGTCACCAGAACAAGCCTACCTCTTGCTCCTTTCTTCTTTCCCTATTGAATTTCTTATTGACTGTCCCCAAGAGAGAAGACCTGCATAGACCAATACAGCGCCCTCCACTATGGCAGCATGACACCAAGCTACTTCGTGGATGAGTTTCCTTATGGCTCCTTTCTGCTGTGATGAAGATCAGCAATCCAGTCTGCTGTGCTATTGACAGGGTCCTAGCAACAGGCAGGGGGAAGTCACAGATTAAACTTCCCAAAACACATTTCTCAGACAAAGGCAGCAAGAAGGACAAGTACATATAATTTTGTGTACCAGCAGGTATAAGCAGTTCCAGGAACAACTTTGAAAACAGGGAGAGTGAGGTGGAGGTTACTAGATAAGCCCCTGACTTGCTATGTGTGTCTCTGTGGTTTCAATATTGATTCAATTCACTACAAACTGCAGTAATAACTGGGATAGATTCACACAGCTAAACCAAAGTTGAACCGTAGCCAGAAAACGATTAAGATACTAAAGATTCTCAAATGTTGAATGCTTTTTATTATGTACATGTACTCTACAACAGTGCTTTCCATATTTAGTCTTGTCACGTTCTGTACCAGCCATCAGCAAAATCTCATTAGGGTCAGTAACATGAATAAGCACTAGAGTGAAAGCCATACATAAGTAAATGTGTCCAAACAAATGCTAAAACCCCTGTTTTCAAACATCTGAACTATGTCTACCTTTCAATGATCTTCTGTGAAGTTTATTCGAGGCCAAACAGGAATCTGTCTCCTCTCTGTAGCAAACTCAGGGCTTCAGACAAGAAAGGCCTTGGGAAGAGGTTCAGGTTGATAGAAATATGTTGAAATGTGGTCTAGTTACAAAGGGGAAAGGCTAGGAAGGTGGTCTGGTGGATACCTGCTCATTTAGAGAGAAGGTGAGCACTACCTGTCATCCTGAGACCGCGTGCTGTGATGGTGGTGTCTTAGCTGCTGACTGCCCTGCTCCTTCCCTGGAGAAAAAGGCATGCTTTTCAGTGGTCTTGGATTTGACATTAGCCAACAACATTTTTCCTTGATGGGGACCCTTGCTTGGTACTACTTTGCCACCCTGAAAAGATCTTTCCAAACATATCTCCTGCTCAGATGTCTGGACCACATTCATTAGCAGGATGCAAGTCACAGGAATGTTTTGTCAGACTTACACACATTTAAACAAATTTTAAGGTGATTTCCAGAATTTGAAAACTAGAAGGGTTCATATAGAAATCTTGGTATCGTATTTCTGTTGACAATGCTGATGAGAAGTGGGTAGGTCTGTGTATGTGTGCTCTACTTGCTTGGACTGGTCTTGCATATTTCCGGTCACATGCACCTCCGGCCTTCCTACTTGACCTCTCTCTAATGTCATGCGTGGGCCTGACTTGCCTGCCTTTGAAAGCTTTTAAATTAGTGACAAACTGCTCTGATAATTTTGACAAGTTCAAAGCAAAGAATAACAGTCACTATTTGTAGAGCTCTTATGATGACCCAGACACCATTTTGAGCTCTTTTCATGTAATGACTAAGGTAAGCCGCAAATAGGTCCATAGGGGAAGCCTATCAGTAAACGGATTACAAAAGGGGAAACTGAAGCAAGAGAAGTTGACTTATTTGCCAAGATCACACAACTAGTAAATGGCAGAAATCCAAGGAAAACCAAAGAGGGTTAACTCCTGAATCCCAGTGCCTGACATTTAATCTACCCTGCCTTGAAGATTCACTAAATGTACTCTGTCTAGAACTTTCCAAGTTTGTGACTCTCCCTCTGGCTGATTACGCCATACCTTTTTAGCTCATCCACTATTCTCACCATTGGTACATGCATGGGATCCATCTTACAGCATAAGTAAAGAATTTTGTGTTTAGTATGTACTCTATAAGCCATGTTTATATCTTTAGTAGCAAGTAAATATGATTATTGGTATGATTTAGTAGGTGATTTTTGGGGGTCTAGAAATGTTATTACCCTTAATTTATATGGTGAAAATTTTGAGCATTCCTAGACCCTTAAAATAACCTACCTAATAGGAGGGAACATTCTACTTTTGAATAGTAAGGAAGATACTACCCCACCTCTCTCTTTCTTTCTCTCTCTTTGTCTCTGTCTGTCTGCCTCTCTCTCTTTCTCTCTCTGTCTGTCTGTCTGTCTCGCTCTCTCCATATATATGAGAAAAATAGATAGATATAATAGATACAAATAAATATATACACACATATATACGATTTCTATATATAACATAATCTCTCTATGTAATAGATAAACTGTGTAGGATATTCATCTACTCAAACGCTGAGGGTCCTACAGAAACAGAAAAGCCAAACGACATTCACAGGGCTTGGTGACAATGGGCCACAATTTTTTCCACAGGGAGGTGCCTGCAAAGGGCATGAAGAGGAGTTGGATGTGGCTCTTCAGAAGACAAGCTTCTTTACCTTCTGGCTTTTGGGAGAGGACATGTGCTCTGCCTAAGCCACATACTAGTCCATTGCTCAGAATCATCAGAGCTGCCCTTCTCTGCTCAGCTCCCGAAGACCCACTGGGCCAGGCTACGCCCAGCCCACACCCACAGCCTCCGTGGAATTTGAATTTGGATTTCCCAACATGGTGGTTTCCTTCTGCCCTCTCCACAATCCTCTCTGACAGCTCCCTCATCAACGAGGCCTGAAGGCCAAAATATTTTTTTAAATTCTTTTGAACAAAACGAATGACTTTCATATTATTCGTTTTATTTCTGAATGTTCCCATTTTAGGGGTGATTTTTATTGTTGTCTGAGATGTTTGGCATTTCTTCTTTAATGAAGCCCAGACCAAAGACTCTGAGCTCTGGAATTTTCCTTCAGCCCAGCCACCCACGCCCTGAACTTCCTGTGGGCCTGGCCGGAGGGGCTGGAACTTAGAGGCTCCTGCTCTGGCTGCTGCTCTCCTCTCTGGGAAACTCCAATCCCCCAGTTCCCATGCTTCTCCCCCAACGTGCTCAGATCCCCAATCTCCTTGCAGAGTATTTCCTATCTTTATTTCCCAGACCTTCATAATTTAAATAGATTATTTTTCAGGGGAGATGTAATTGATATCTTCACAAACCAATGAGCACTCCTCATAACCTGGCACTTACCTCACTTTTCCCCTATTTTAATCTTTTCCTTGAAGTATAAGGTACGGTTACCAACACTGAAAACACTTAAAGATGAAGGAATCCTTTAGATTTCCATTTATGTTCCACCTTGGTTTTGTTGACTGACTACTAAATCCCAAGTGCTTAGCACCTGTGAGGCACCTAGTAAAAAGATTATGAAGATAGGAAAGTTTTTATTATTTAAGAGCCATTAGTATAGACTAGGAAATACAGGAGAGACACACTGAGTAGTTTATTAAGTATAAACATTGAAATGGTCTAATCTATACCAATGATTTGCTAAGAAATAAAATTTTCTTTTCAACCTGCCATCACACTGTGAATTTAGGTTATTTTAAGTTGTATCCCACTATTTTATAGAATTGCAAATAATGAAGAAAATACAACACAGGAAGAAGGACTCCACAAGAATGCAAAAATTAAGGGTTCTAATTTTTAATTTGAACCTTAAATTTTCTTTTATTCTTATACTCCTACAGTGCAAAACTAGAATTTTCAAGAAGTAACATTTTCTAATGTATATATAGTAAAACATATAGTCTCTGGCTATAAAGTCCTTCTCTTTTCTAATAAACTCAATGTTTAAGCAAAAATGCTGTGTTCAATATCATTATGTTTTAGAGCCTGAAACATAATAGACTCAGTAAACATTTGTCGAGAATAAATTTTGTGATCCTTAGCCATAGGTTAATAGTAGAATAATTTGAAGTCCCCATGTGAGTAAGTGACCAGTAACATTTTCATACAAACACCATGGGGCTTCACTCTACCCCTATAACATGACACTGACCTGTATTTGAAGAAAATGAAGAAGACCTAAAATGCTCAGCCTTGTTTATCTTATTTTTCAGGAAATAAGATTGTGAGAGGTCTTCACTTCAATCTTAGAGAAGAGGTTTTGGATGAGACAGTGTAGCTAGAATGTTCCCTTGGTTTTCTGAGAGCACTAGTCGGGGGTGATTTTTAACAGAATTCACGAACTTGTTCAATCTTAAGAGGTACAGTGATATCTTACTAAGCACCTATGAATTTGTATGTTTCTATTTTTAATATTTATTTGTTAATTTTATTTAAAATAATATAAACCCATATGTGCACGTTCACCATTTGCTAAATACATGACAACCAACCACGCATACCACCAAATTACCAAAAGTCTATTGGACCCCACCACCGCTTGCTCCCACCCCCACCCTTTCCCACTGGTAAACTCAGTTCAATTGTCAGTGTTCAAGGGTCGGATTTTGTCTTGTCTGTTTGTTTGCTTTGTTTCTTTATGTTCTGTATATTCCACATATGAGTGAGATCATCTGGCATTTGTCTTTCTCCTTCTGACTGACTTCATTTAGCATAAAAGGAGTCTGTATTTTCAAATATGCTCCGCAAGTGAATTTTTTTCAAAACTGTCCACACTTCCCTGTTTCTATGCCATTTGCAATGTGGTCTTGCAGGTTTTCCCATGAGGATGCAATGTCTGTTTTTCTCACCTTGAGTCTGGGCTGATCTTTGGACTTGCTTTCATCTATAAAGTACAGCAGAATTGACAATGAGTCATGTGAGCAAATTTAGTTTGCAGAATCAGAGACACAGATAACCTCTCTCATCCCAGTTGACTCAGAAATATAAGAGAATGCAAACCTATGTGAGAGCTCACTGTAGAAACACAGGTGAGCCTAGCCAAGATCAGCCAAGCCAAGCTAACTGGTAGAGTCAGACAATAAGCCCAGAGACTTGCAGGCAATAGTGGATGGCTGTTTCAAGCGACTGAGTTTCGAGGTAGCTAACAAGTACACACCTTAAATGATTCTGATAATCTATCAAGTTTAGGAAACATTAGCCTAGAAGATAACTGCAGCTTTCTTGGAATAAGGAATAAATAAATGCCCACCTCTAGACATACCTTGGCATTTGGCTCTTCTGCCCCATTAATTGAACACAAATGAAAATATAATTAGAAAAATACTTATATTAACTTCTGAGAGTTTTAAAAATCCAGTGTAAACTGTCAATACCAACAGGAAGTATGACCTCCTAGAGATGTTTGAAGTTTGGTTATGAAAATAACCACTAGTACCTAGGTGTATGATTTATGATCATCCCAAATTCTCTAAAACATGCATTTCTGTTTCCCCATTCCTAGAAATAAAGGACAGAATTAGAATAGAAGCAAAAATGGTTCTTCATAGTGTTGATTCTAGAATGACAGTAATTGTTTTCAAATACATAATGTGAGGTTTTGGAAATAGATGTTGATTTTTTTGTTTTGTTTTCTAGCAGTAAATACATTTATTCTACATCCCTGTGGGTACCTTGTCCAAAAGCACCTCTGTATTTTAACATTAATTAATACCTATTGATGGCATAATTCAGACTTGATGCAGGCTTGATGATTAGACAGGAAATCCTGTGCATACACACAGGCAAGTTGCCTTATTAGCTAGCTATTAGTCACCAAAAGTGAACTTCACTGAGTCACAGAAACAAGTAAGAGAAAATAAAATTTTAGTCATATTGATCATTTTAAATTTGAATCTTGATCATTTAGAATGCATAGGACAAGGCGTTACAGAAAAGGTATGTCTAGTAAGAATACCAAAAGTCAACCAGCTTGAGCTATTTCACATTTCCTTCCTCAGAAAATAATGAAGACGATACAATACAACCCTAAGGATTCAATGATAAGGAAAACAATTTACACCTTCAATTAATTAGCACAATGATTAAAGATTTCAAAAGTACTTTTGTTCTATTTTTTATCAGTCATACACCATGGCCAATGAACTTAAGTCCTCTTCCAAGACCACTAGTTGTTATAGTATCCAGTACCTTGTAGTAGTATAATTATTTCCAGTAGTAAAGGGAACAGTTATAGACCATGCTGCGATCTGGCCTAGAGATATGCAAAATGTCACCGTCTGATGGCTCTCATCAATGGCTTCTCAGCGACTGTGGTATGCCACTCGGTTTTGTACTTTCAAACATTTGAGCATTTTCAAATACTTTTGAACATTTTTGACAAAAATGATGAACATAATGAGATTGGCTGTTAGCTCCTGATTTTGCTGTATAAGATGAGGAAAGTAAAGGGTGACCTCCAGGATTCAAATACTCAGCTTTTGTGCCATATAAATGGCCTGAAACTGTCTACATAGCTCTGCAGGGGACCCTAATTGGCAGCTACAGGACTGAGAGTGCTGGAAATCAATGTCAGATGGAATTTGTTATAAAGACCTATTCACCCACCTGAGGAGGGTCCAAAAGACTTACCTTTCACCACTACCATAAAAATAAATTCACAAGATCTCCAACACTCTTGAAAAGCTCTCTGATTGCTCTTCTCTTGAGGTCTGAGCTTACAGTGGGAACTGTGGTCAGTTAATTGAGATACGTAGATGCAGCTGGAGTAATTGGCTCCTAAGGTGGCAGGGGTCAAGTGGCAGCACTTAACTGACCAAGGCAAGGTGGGAGTGGTTACTGTAATGTACAGCAGTGTCAAATCTGCAGTCAAAATAGACTGATTCCCATGGAACGATGGTGCTGACTAATTGATCATAGTGTTCCTAGCATCGAAATAGATGGGAAGTCTACTAAACTCTTGATCTAAGTTAACTGAATGAATGTCTAACTTGAATTTTAAGATCAATGCTGTTTAGTCAATTCCCAGATTTGAATTTGTTTACAGAACCCTTTGAATGAAGGGGAGGTGAGATGCTCTTGGCAATAAACCTTGGTGCACTGCCAAAAATATTTACCATTCATCTTTCCTCAGCTTTCTTGACAGGGACCTGTGTGTGGCCAGAGTAAAAGTGCACTGGAGACAAGGAAATAATAGATCATTTGAGGGCTACTGGACACCAGCTGTGAACTGACATTTGTTTCAGGACATGCAAATGTCAGTGAGGACATCCAGTAGTGTAGGGGCTTGTGGAGGGCAGATGACAATAAAGTTTTAGGTCATACCTCTCTCATAGAGGGTATAGTGGGTCCCCAGGTCCTTTTTGTGGTTGTATCCCCAGTTTCAGAATGCATAATTCGAGTAAAAATACCTCACAGCTGACAGCAAACCCACATTAGTTCCCTGACCTGTGGAATCAGGGCTGTTATGGTGGTAAAGGCCAAGCCGAAACCACAAGAACCATTTCTACCTAGGAAAACAGTAAACCAATAGCAACATCATATCTCTGGAGTGATTACGGAGAATAGTGCCATCGGGAACTTAAAAGTGTCAGAGATAGGGATTCCTACTACATCACCATTCAGCTCAGCTACTGGGCCTCTAAAAAAGACAGATGGATCTTGGGAATAACAGAGGATTATCATAAGCTTAGATAGGTAATAACTCCAATTGTAACTTCCACATCAGGTGGGATTTCATTGTTTAAGCAAATTAACACATCCCCTTGTTCCTACTATGCAACTATTGATCTAGTCAGTGCCTTTTCCCCCAGCTCTGTCCATAGGTCCACCAGAAGCAGTTGCTTTCGGCTGCCAAAGCCAGCAGTACTTGCCTTCACTATCCTAACTCAGGAGTATAATCTCTCTCTAGGTCTATGTCATCATGCAGTCAGAGACTTTGATCATGTTTCCTTTCCATGGTATATCAACTGGTACATTGTATTAATGACATTATACTGATTGAACCCAGTGAGCAAGAAGAGGCAACTAATCTAAAATATTGATAAGACATTTGAGTGTCAAAGCATGAAAGATAAATCCAACTGAAATTCAGGAGAATTTTAACTCAATGAAATTTCTAGGGGTCCAGTAGCAGGCGCACATCAAGAAATCTCTTCTAAGGTGAAAAATAAACTGTTGCCTCTGGCCTCTTCTACAACCAAAAACTAGAAGCTCAATGCTTAGTAAGTCTCTGGGTACTGGAAGCAACATATTCCTCATTTGGATGTGCTGCTCAAATCCATTTACTGAGTGACCCAAAAACCTACTCCTTTTGAGTGGGACACAAATCAAGAGAAGGCTCTTCAACTGGTCAGGCTGTTGTGAAGGCCATGCTGTCACTTGGGCTGTTGCTCCAACAGATCTTATGGTGCTTGAAGTGGCCGTGGTGGGTAAGGCGGCATAGTTAGACAGGTCCCTGTAGGTAAATCACAATCAAAGTCCTTATCATTTTAGAGCACAAGTTTGTCATTCTGTAAATAACTACTCTCCTTTTAAGAAACAGCTTATGCCCTACTACTGGGCCTTAGCAGAGACTAAACACTTAAACACAGGCTCCCAAGTTACCATGTGACTTAAGCTGCTCATCATGAACTGGGTGTTATCTGAGCCACTAAGTCATAAATTTGGGTATGTCAAGGATCCAGGTTCATGTCCCAGAGACAGGGCAACAACCAAGATGAGCAACTAAATAAAATAAATAATTTCTTCCTCCTCTCTCTTCCTGCCTGCTGCCTCTGCTCACCTTCATTCCTGCCTACATCTTTCCTTTAAAAAAATTGGGGTATATACAACCATACTTCACCATCAAATGGAAGTGGTTTTCACCTGATCAAGACAGAGCAGGTTCTGAAGACACCAGCTGCATGAAGATGGGAAATCTTCCCATGGTCCCACTCCTGCTACACTACCTTCCATCTTCCAGCCTGCACTTCCCAGAGGATTCTATGATGTCAAAACAGGGAAAGGAGATTCTGGTCTGTTTTACAAATGCGGCTGCAAAACTCGCAGGTGCCACCCTAAAACAGAAAGCCATCCCATTCCAGTCCCTTCTTGGGACATCTGTGAAGGGCAGTAGTGAAGATGAATCTAGCCAGTGAGTAACTTGAGAAGTGTACTTGGTGGTTCACTACACTTGGAAGGAGAAGTGGCCAGATATGTGGTTCTATTATGATTCATGGGTTGTAGACATTGGCTTGGTTGCTTGGGAGGTACTGGGAAGTAGCATGACTTGAAAATTGGTGATGAGGAAATTAGCGGGGAAAGTTTGTGCACAGAATTTCTAAATGGGTAGAAAACTTGAAGATCTTCATGTCCCATGTGAATGCCCACCAAATGATGACCTCAGCAGGAGAAGATTTTAATAATCAAGTGGGCACAATAACCTATTCTCTGGGTACCAGTTCTTTTCCCACTCTCCCAGTTGTGAGTAAAGTGGCCATGGTGTCAGGGATGGAGGTTATGTAATGGATTAGGACAATAGACCAGTTCACTAAGGCTGATCTACTTTGGCTACTGTTTATTGCCCAGTCTGCCAGGAGTAGAGTTCATAATATATGCCCAATTTGGTACCATCTCTCCCAGGATAACCTGTCAGCTTCTTGGTGACAGGTTGATTACATTGGAGCATTTCCATCATGGAGGCGACCTTATTTTGCTTTGTTTGTGTATAACTGGATTTTAGTATATTCACACAGTGGATTTTTATAAAACAATTATAATAAATAAACTATAGGTGTATGTGATAATATGGATAAATATCAAAAAAATGATGCAAAAAGATACATTTCAGAAGATGACATGTATAGTCTAATATCCTTCTGTTTAGTTAAAAATAAAGTAAAAATTGTAAGGACATACAGGCTTTTTGGTGTTGTTTTTTAAGGAATGGTACAGTCAGGAATGAAGGCAAGTAGGCAGGCAAGCAGAGAGAGGGAGAGGAAGTATATTACTTATTTCGTTTAGTGGTTCAACTTGGTTGTTTTCCTCAGCCCCAGCACAGAAACCTGGGTTCTTAGGATGCATGTGAACTGACTTGCCCAGGGGTGGTGAACTAAAACACCACTCTACCAGGACGCACCATGTACACAACGTTTTGTTCTTAACAGAATAGGCTTTTACTCTGATTATAGATTTGCCTATCCTACAAGCAGTGCTTCCACAAAACTATCCTCAGGAGACTTACAGTCTTTTCCACGGCCATGATTTTCCGCATAGCGTTATTTCTAGTGAAGGAACTCACTTTACAGAAAATCAAGTATAGCGATGGGTGGGGTCATATTCATGAATTCACTGGTGTTATGATGCCCCCCACCTTCTTGACGCACTTGGCTTCATGAGATGATGGAATGGCCTTTTGAACACTCAATTACAGCACTAGCCGTAGTCATTCTTTGGAGAGCCAGGGGAAGGTTCTCTTAAATACTGTATATGTTCGGCATTAGCGTCCAATATATGGCACTTTTCATCCCAAAGCCAGAATTCAGAGTCCAGGAATCAAGGGGGTAGAAATAGAAGCAGCACTACTCACTACTACCTGTAGTAATCCACTAGCAAAAATGTTGTTTCCTGTTCCCATGAACTTCCATCTGCTGGTTTAAACATCTTAGTTGCAAAGGGATAATTGTGTCTACAAGGAAACACAACAGTTACATTGAACTTGAAATTGAATCCTGCCTGGTCACTCCTGCTTCTGGATTATCAGGAAAAAAAAAATAAATTACAGTTGATTTTGAAGATTAATACTGACTATGGAGAATTTGAAGCAAAATTCCACAATGGAGTTGAGGAAGATTATGTCTAGAATTCAAGAGATCCCTTAGGGAATCTCTTAGTATCACCAGACCTTGTGATTAAAGTCAATGAAAAACTACAACAAACCCATCAGGCAGGATTATTAATAGCTCAGATCCTTCAGGAATGAAGGGTTTGGTCACTTCACCCAGGAAAGAATCCCAACTACATGAGATGTTTCCTGAAGGTTCTTGATTATCTTTTGCTCATTCAGTTTTTTGTACTTGACCTTTTAAAATGTACACTCACTGGAGAGCTCCCTGGGGGACTATTTGGGTGATTTAGAGACTTCCTTTCTGCTTCATGCACTTTTAGAAGTGCCCTTCCCTCTTGAGTCATATTCCTGTTTACCAACTTTTCTTCACATTAAAAAAAATTTGCTTTAGTAGAATCTCAGACACGTGTCTTACTATGTCTAGAATTTCTCTCAAACAATGAAAAGGTCAAGGTGTACCAGAAATTGACCAAGTATTCTGCTTCAGGCAAGCAAATTTTGCTGCTGATGGTAAAGGGGCTGAAAGCCTCCTAGCATAGCTTATTTCTGAGATGAGCTAGTTTCATACAGTTTTATCAGGAAAAACTACTACTTGCTGGGCCAAGTAGTCAACAAATGTTGTGGTCCTAGAGTAGACCATGGGACACTGAGATTCTTCGAACAGTCCCCAGGCAGGCATCTACTCCCTTGCTGCCTGGGCAAAATTCCTACTCTGTGCTCTCCTCCAACTTCTGGGCTCTTTCATCTGGAGCAATAGGAACACTCGAGTCCTCTTCTGGACGCTTTAAAGGCCAATTAAAATACCAGTTATCCTAGGTAGATCGGGCCACAGTCCACACACACTTTTTTGGCTCATTCTGCTCCCTTAAGCAGCCTACCCTCAGATCATTCCAGGTGAGAAGCAGTAACAGTCTCGGTCTTTGATGGTGACCCCAGAATATGTATTAAACTCTTATAGCAATTCCCTCTCCACACTCCACTCCACACAGCTGCACCGGGGAAATATGGCCATTCTGCAGCTCAGTCAATCATTTATCCAGGCAGCAGACACTACACCATCAACCCCTGCCTTCAACTCCTTCAACTAACATCCCATCTCTAGGAAAGAGTCTCTTGGAGAATCTGGGTCACTGGAGACAGGATGTGTAAAGGAAATAACCTGTCACCATTATATGAGACCAGTGGCCCTGATGCCCTCTCTCTCCTTGCCTGTCCCTTCCTTTGCTAGAACCCCCTCCATATGTTGAGGGTAACAGACTCACATAGGCAGCTATTTAATGAGACCAGGAGAGGAGTGTAGCCTGATTTTTATGGCAATCTTTAGAATTCAGGAGTAGAGAACAATTTATTTGTCCTGACTTCTGCACCTGAGTCAACTGTTTAAAAACAGCATACATGGTCTCAGCCAACAAAAGCTTACAAAAAGCATGTAATGCAATGATTCTAGATATATAGAGATATCTATCTGTCATTTATCTGTCTCTATATATTCTGTATGAGCCATATGGTCAACAGGCATTAGGGACCACATGAGACACACAAAGGTGAAGAATAGCTTCTTCGAGGTGATACCTGAGCATTCACCAGAATGAGAGAAGCTGGTGAGCCCTTTGGAGATCTGAGAGAACAGCATTTCAGGCAAAGAGAGCAGCATGTGCAGAGTCTGAGGTGGGAGTAAGCTTCACAGTTTTGGGAAGCAGAGAGAAAGTCAATGTTCCTTACCACATGCATTTTACCAGGGTCTGGGCAATAGTACTCCCCCATCCTCAGTCTCCTATCCAAAGGACAGCATGCATTTATCAACAGGATTACATTGCAGAACTTCTCTTCGACTGAAGAGAGGTAACAGGTGATGCTTAGTGAAGCCATTCATAGAATGAATGACCTAGAAGCAAGTTGGGCATAAACACATAATTCAATGTTGGACTTTTAGATATCACTAATATAAAAATCATTCCTATTTACTTTTATGTGCATATGTGTATACATGTATATATGTATGTACAATTGCGGCGGAAGTACCATATATATATGGTACCAGAAGTATAACACCAGAATAATTTTTCCTCTGTTTACGCCTGGGCATGTTTTTAAAATGAAGGCGCTAATTGAAGTCTCCCTGAAGGTCTGTGATATCCAGAATGCAGTAGTCTACAGCTCTGGGCAATATAATCAGGAAAGCTTTGAACAACTGGATGAGTCACACGAAGGAAAATATTTCTTGGTATTCATGTTATCAGCAACAAAGGAAAATAAACTTTTGAGCAGTTCATTGCAATTTCTAGGAAGGAAAATGATAAAAATATTTCTAAGAGCAAGAGGTAGTGAAATAGAAATTAAGCTCATGATTCTTATTTTGAGCTAGGATTGTAAAATGCCATTGATATTTCTTTTAAAAATGTAATTTTATTTTCAAAAAGATGTCTAAAAAGCCACTCAAACTTATCTCCCCAATGCAGAGTTGGGCCAGGAATAACTGTCCCAGACAGTCCATTACCCTGATGGCGTGAAAGCCAGGAGTCCTGACCACACCTGCTCTTCCTGCAGGCACTCCCACCCTGGAGGCTCCAGTTGGAATAGGTGTGCTGTGTGGAGGATACTGGAAGGATGGTTGAGGCCCTCTGAAATCAGTTGTTGAAACCCTGAAGCAGTACTTATAGAACATGTGTCTTCTGATTCCCTGAACTTAGGGACCCCTGCTTCTCACTTGTGCTATTCCTCCTTCTCACCTGTGGTCTCCCAGCTTCTCACTCGTGTGCTTCCTACATAGGAGCTCATAGTTCATTCATGGGGGTTAGCGGGTGGGAAATGCTTAGTTGCTCTCTTACTCTCTTCCCCTAATCCTGGAACCCACTGACAAGCAGAACAAAACAAAAGCTCTTTTCTTCCATCATTCAGGGCAAAAACAAGTGTCCATGCAAGTCCCCAAGTATAATTTAAATGGACTTTTGTTTCATTGTCTATTCCTCTTGCTCTAGAAAGAGTCAGGTGTTTCAAAACACCAATAATCACCAAAGTAGTACTGCCTACCACAATCCCAAGAAGACCTTCAGGATCCTCTCCTCTGATCCCAGCATACCCCCTTGCAGAGCTGTGGATAGATGGGTCTTTCTCCCAGGTTTAGGTCATGCTGTATGCCATAGCTGACTGTAAAGGTGGCGATGACCTAATCACATGATGCCTTTGAGAGCAGAGAATTCCTTCAGCTTATCAACAAGAGAAAGTCAGAGATGGGGAACTGGAGAAGGATTTGCATAGTTGCTGACTTTAGGATGGAGAGGGACATGTGACAAGGAAGGTGGGTGGCTTGTAAGAACTGAGAGTAGCCAGTGACTGAAAGCCAGCAGGGAAATAGACCCTCATTCTTACAACTGCAAGGAACCCAATTCTGCCAATAATCTGAATGAGCTTGGAAGTGGATTCTTCTCCAGAGCCTACAGACAGGAACTCAACTTGATTGACATATCGATTTCAGCCTTTGAGATTAACCAGAAAATCCAGTAGGTGCCTTCTGACTCACAGCACTGAGAACTAATAAACGGGTGTTGTCTGCAGTCATTACATCTGTGGGGATTTGTTAACATTCGTAGAACTGCTCTTTGTATAACTAAGTCAAGTTCTTTAGAAGTAACAATATCCTCAGTCTCAAGAGTCCCTACTCCCTGCTTCAGAGAGGATGGGACACTTCAGTGCTCTTGCAAACCCCAGGAGAGACACACAAATGTGCGACCTCGGCAGAGGGGCAAGGAGGTGGTATGGGACAGCCAAGCTTGGTCTCAGATCAAGAATTACTACAAATGCATTATTTAATGGCTTATTGATATCTCTCAAATCTTTCTCCTCCCATACTCTGATACAGAGGCAGGTCTCTCTCTCTCTCTCTCTCTCTGATTAGATATTTCCCTCGCTTTATTAGATACTTTCTTAGACATGAGAATCCATCCTGTACTCTTCTAGGGGGCTGAATCTAGCTGGACAGAATGAACAGGTGATGGTGCACAAGACAGAAGAGAAAAAAAAACAGGTCAAAGAAAACAAATAAAGAAAAGATGAATGGAATGGAAGGAAGGGAAGAAGAGAGAAGAAAGGAAGGAAGGAAGGAAAGAAGGAAAGAAGGAATGAAGGAAGGAAGGAAATGCTTCATTTTCCTCTTGCTTCACAATCAATTACTCTAAAATTTATGGCTTGAAACAGCAGCTATTTAATTATCTTATTAATCTGTGCTTTAACTGGCTCAAGTAGGTGGCTTTTCAGTTCCATGTGATATTGGCTGGGATTGAAGACATCCAGGGACTTCTCTGGACTGAAAAGTCCCCGGTGGCACAGACCTCTGGTGTCAATGGCAAGAGTCTATCTGGGGCTGTGGACCTCAGCCTCGTGGCTCTCATGAGCCACCTGCAGGTGTCTTGGGCTCCTCACACATGGCAATTGGGTTTCAAGAGGCAGGAAGGAGAAATTATCCATCATCTTTAGGTCTCTAGACTTACAAATCCAAGAATGTCACTTTCTGTATATATTCTTGTGGTCAAAGATAAACCTAAGAGTAGAGATTGAAGAAAAGTTGAAATGAGCTCTTCTTCTTGATATGAGAAGAGATACACAGGTTGGGAAAGGATTGTTGTGAGCCGTCTTCAGAGACTCACTGCCACAGGAAACAAGAAAGAAATATACTGATCCCTACCTTCCCCTGCTTCTGACCTTATTCCCATTGACAGAAGTCAGAGGAAGCCTCCTGAAACTTTGATCAGATACTGTCACTCCTCACTCAGGGTCTTACAAAGACTTAACAGTGGTATACAACCTACTCAAACCCTGAATTCTCCCAAGTCCAACTGCTTACACTCTCCCCCTGGCTCACTTTACTCCAGACCTACACTATCCTAGATGTTTCTTAAACTCTCCAAGCACACCTTTTTATAGGAAATGGGCAGGTAGGAATGAAGGGTAGTAGGCAGGCAGGCAGGAAAAGCAAAGAAAAGAAGCATGTTCTTTACTTGTTCAACTTGGCTGTTCCCCCCGGGCCAGGACGTGAACCTGGGTCCTTGGGATGTGTGTAGACTGCACAATGTCAGAGGCAGCTGACCTAACATTTACTCTACCAGAGTACGCCTCCAAGCACATTTTTATCTCAAGAACTTTGCTTTCACTTTTTGGTCTGTCTGGAAAGACTTTACCAGTAATTCACAGGAGCCCTTCCCTCACTTCTTTTAACTCTCTTAACAAATGTCAGGAAGCTTGTCCTAACCTTACATAAAAAATATCAGCCTCCAACATCCCATTGCTATGGACTAAATTGTGTCCTCGGAATATTTATATGTTTAAGCCCTAACCACCAATATGACTGCATTGTGAAGAGGAAATAATTAATGGTGAATGTGCTCATAAGAATAGAGACCTAATCTGATTACTGTCCTTACAGGCACTCTCACTATCTCTCAGGTGAGGTATGTTAAGGAGGTGGTATGCTGGCAAGAGGGATGTTATCAGGACACAAATTACCCAGTAACTTCATCTTGGATTCCCAGCTTGAAAAAATGTGGGAAACAAATTTTTGTTGTTCAAGCCCTTCAGTCTGTGGTATTCGTTATGGCAGCCTGAACTGACTAATCACCCACCAGGAGCTCCTGTCCACCTGTTCTGCTTGACCAATTATACCTTTATTTTTTTGTGTGTGGTGTCAGTCTCTCCCCACTAAACTACCTGCTCCAAGAGAGGAACAATTCTCTGAGATTATCACTGCCCTCTCGCTAATACTTGAAAAAGGATAGTGTAGAGAGATTATCAAGAAATATTTGCTGAAATTTTGAATGGATGTGTAAACTTTCTTTTAGCATTAATAAGGGTGGAATCAGTCTTACTCCTTCATCAGCTGTAAGTATTAACATTTCACCCTCTACTAGCAAAGATAGATATTTTCAAATGGTCACTCAGATGAAATGCTGCTGGATAACACCTTATTCTGACACTGTGAGAACAGAATTGAACAGGAAATAAGGCAGCGTGGTGACGATAGTTGATTCTGGATTGGGCATTCCCCAGAATCTCAGAAAGGATGGACAGACTGCATCTTCATACCTGTTCGTATCAGTGTGTTGTATTTGACAGCCTCTTACCCATAGGAACCTGTTATTGTAGCAGGATTAGGTAAACCGGTCCACTGGGAAAAAGGTTTCAGTTCATTACAGACCTGTGATGCGTAGTCTGGCAGCAGTGAAGGTTTATCTCAGATCACCTTCTAAGAGCTCTGGGACTTTGTTTCCATAGCAGGCTTGCTGCTGGTGTCCACTGAGACACAGCATCATGAGTCCATGTCTGTGTTTTGATGCCATAACATTACCTCTTGGTGGAGGCTCTTCAGTAACTCACTCACACCTGAGTGTATGTCTGCAACCACCTCCGGGACAGGAGGGCTGGGAAGAAGCCATAACGCCGCCATAACTTGGGCTGAGTACATCTCACATCTGGGCATTTCTTAAATGTAGACTACTCACTCTTTCTGAACAATGGCTGAATAAAGCAGCTGATGGTGCAGCCTTGCTTTATCGACCAGGAAACTGTTACTGAATAAATTGTTTAAGGTTGGGTCACAGAAGGAATTAAAGACAAATCAAGACAAAGCATTGAGGAATTCGAACTAATGGTCTGCTTTTTAGTGCCAATTTAGGCAATTCCACAGTAAGAATATAAAAACTGCCACCTAGGAGTTCACATTAAGAGACACATGACTAGTGTCCAAGCCAGAATATCTAGCTTAATGCTCCCATGATCAGTCATTTTCTTTGACATGCACCATGACCACCTGAGGGCAACCTGAGAGTTATGGGAAGCAGGGCCACCAGCAACAACTTCATAGGCACTCTGTCTAAGTTTCTGAGGGCTGCTATAACAAATTACCATGAAATTGCCTCCGTGGTTGAAAACAGAAATTTATAATCTCATATTTCTGGAGATCAGAAGACTGAAATCAAGGCATCAGCAAGGTTGGTTCCTTGTGAAGGAAGAAGAATCTATCTTCTACCTCTTTCTTAGCTTCTAGTAGCCTTGAAAATCGTTGATATTCCTTGGTCTGTGGATGAATCACTCCATTATCTGTCTCTTTTCACATGGCTTTTCCCTCTGAATCTCTGTGACTTCTTTTCTATCTCTAATAGGACATTCATCATTGGGTTTAAGAGTCCATCCTAATCCAGGATGACCTCATTTGGAGATTCTTATCTTAATTATACTTGCAAACACTTTTATTCCAAATAAGATTGCATTCTAAGATTCCAGGCATTAGTAATTGAATGTATATTTTGGGCAGGGTGGGGCGGGGGTGGGGGGGTGTCGGTATGCACTATTTAACCTACTATGCACTCTTAATTCAAGCTCTCAGCAGGCTCCTTGTCTGTTAGTCACACTATTCATCATTACTTGGTTTTAACACACAGAGAGGACAGAAGGTATTGAACTCTTTCTAATCTGCAAGGTTCCTTTCCTTCTCCAAAGCACAACTGCATTATTTTTTCAAATATCTTCTTGATTTATATGTTCCCAAACACAATCCAATAATTTCCATATATTCCAGTCATCCTCTCTTAAAAAAAACCTACATGTCCATTTCTTCATTTTCAGTACTATTTACAGAGTATGCTGAAAAACATATAGGCCTTAAAGCTGACCCTGTCACTTAGAACTGTATCATGTCACCTTGGACAAGATACCTGTCCTTTTTCTCTCCTTATCTATAAAGCGGAGTTTTTCAGAAAAGCTAGTGAGATTGAATATGAAGTACCCACTTCACCTTGCTCATATATAGTGATGGTTCAGTCAACACTAGCCAACATATCCTTCTTCCAGGGAATACATTTGCCTCTGCGGTATTGAGTGCCTACTTAAAACATGACACAGTAACAGGCACTGGGGGAGTTTTTCTGAGGTCAGAGAAGAAATATCATTGCCCTTAGAGAATTCACAGTAGATTTTTCCATGCTCTGAAATTTCTACAGGAAGGTTTCGGAGTGCCCTTGAATCAGAATGTAACCTGCATGGATCATGGCTCTTTCTGAGTCTAGAAACATTATCACTTGCACCGCTACTGATGATGAGCATTCAGTCTCACTAAAAGCTCTTCCCAGAAGAAATTGCCCTTCAGTAGCAACCTTTTCTCTCCTGTAAATCTGTTTTCTGTAGCAATTTTTTGGCAACTATTTCAAACTAAATAATCCCATCTCCTAATTCTCCCTGTGATAACAAATTTTCACCATACAGTCACTCTTTAGCAATCTTCTCATGTCGTAAGTTGCTGTTCTGATTTGACCAGCATATTCTAATGAAACTATAGCAAACCCCTTGCTAGCACCTGTGCTATCAAATGAACATGCTCTACTTGTGACCCCTTTGAATTCCCTGGTACTCTAAGACTATTGACCACAGCGATGTTCCAGAAGAGCTGCTGAGTCCTGCTAGTGTATTCTAAATCATTAAAGCAATCAGTAATGATCAGTCATGTTTGGATGCTAAATATAGTTCACTCTGCTGATTTCATAAGAGGAGCATATCTGCATGTATTTATAAGATAAAGCTCATGAATTGTAACCATGAATCATACATTGTGTTGTTGATAAGTGAATTACTCTGTTCCCTAATACTGCTAGAATGAAGAATGCCACTATTTGCTTCGACCATTCTAGTCTATATTATTTAAAGTTGCCTCCTCTTTTAAGGACAAGAGAGGAGTCATACATTCACAGCTCATCTAACACATTCAGTGGCACATTTTATTTGGGAGATATAATATTAAAAGAAATACTCTTTTTTGGTTTTAGCAGGAAAAATGTTACCCAGTGTTCCCTACTACTCTCTATTGTATTTTTATCCACTTATACTATTGCCTGAAGGCATTTGAATTCGTGAACCCTGGAGAAATGTAGCAATTTCACTGGAAGATGTTCAGTAGTGTTGGCTAATAAGTCCATTTAGGATTACTAATAACTCCTAGTCTGCTGGGCACACCCTGCAGAGAGCTGGCTTGGTCATCCTGACTCATGGACTCATATTTCAAACTTACCCAGAGGGATAATTGACAGATGATTTGATTCCAAGAACCACACACTAAATTTCATTGAGTGATGGCACTTTGGTATTTCCGTAGTTGTGCTGTAAAAAAAAAAAAAAAAAAACAGAAACAATATGCTTGAAATGTTCCTTCAGTATGATATTTAAATTTTTAATTTAGAATTTTGAGTAAAATCTAAGCTTGCCTAATAAAACCTAGAACAAAGTAGAAAATATTCCCGAGAGCTGGCAACCATGTGGCAGAACAGATAGATATTTTAGTCTTTCCCACATGGAAAACCTGATCTACTCAAGCAGTGGGTGCTCCACAGAGCAAGGTTCCTTGGTCAAATATATTGGGCAAATGCTCTGATCAATATTAGTAATGAATTTTGTTTTCACTATAGTGCATCTGGGTTATTAGTATGCTCCAAGAAGAGCTATAATCCATGTTATCTCACAAATTCATTATCCAGCACACTTTTTTTGGTATACAACATCTGCTCACCAGTATTCTATATTTTAAGAAAAGATGTTATAAGTTATTGGGCAGAATGTGAAGAAATACTTAATATTTCAGCATCATCCCAGTGACTGAGACACTTCTCAAAATGACCAGGCATCACAACACCTTGAATAAATCTTAGAACTGCTGTGACTCACTCTTTCTTCTTCAGAAAAGTTAATAAACTAAGCACTCTTCCAAAACAAATAGTTTCTGATTTGTCCTAGAGCTTTAGAAAATTGTACTTTGTCATTTTAAATACATGACTAAAGGGGAAGCAAAGGGAGTACTATTCTCGAAAACAGAGTTCCAGGACTTTCCAGGCCTACCTGCCTTTGCAGAAATATAATTAGGATTCCAAAGCCAAATGGTGACAATTTTCTCAGAAATTCTTGGTATTTTCCTTATGTGTCATTTCAAGTTTATGAGTATAAAGATCACTAAAAAATGTTTGCTTTTGGCTGTTTCATCATTTCAAGATTTTCATGGAATTATCACAGGAACCCTAAACAATCTCATTGAGTAAGGAAACAGAGAAATGCTAAAGAACATTATTCTTTGGCTTTTTAATCTTGACAGAAGTACCTCTGAAATTAGGACTCCCTTCTCATCCCCTGTTTTCTAGTCTTGTCCAGGTATTGAGTTTTCTTTCTGGCTGCAGTAAATGAGAGTAGAAAATGAGGACACAGGTCTATCTCCCCTCCTGAGTCTTCACTTCCTGGGGCTTAAAACTAATGACTCATCTTCAGGATTGGTTTAAGTGGCCTGGCAACAGCCCCACTATTTTCATCAGTGATTTGTCTTTTGATGGTTCAGAAAGGAGTCAAAGTAACTTGCACAAATCTCAAATAATAGGCCACCAAATTTCTCCAGTTTATGACTTACCTTTTTCAATCTAAGAAACAGAAAAAGAATATTTCTGTTCATTTTGTAATCTAAGAAAATTTTTTTTTTTACTTATTAATGGTAACAGAGATGTGTCTGAAAATAATAAAAGGTATTTAAAAGGAAAATTTCCATTAAGCAGCTCACTATTAGCAGTTTGTTCTTATCACATATGCTTTGACTTCTTCTGGATGATAATCTGTACTTGAAGAATTAAGTATCTGTTATGAAAATGAGTGAGTCCTGGAAAACTGCCTAAACATCTTTCACAAGAAAAGACCCTTGGTGCTTGGTGGAATGTGTTGGTGAATTTGCATAGGATTTTTCTAGTATTACTGGTGGAAATGAACAAAAACCGTATTTTTGGAATTGTGTTATTCCATACATGTTGGTTGCAAGAGTAAAATTTTCATCTCAACTATCACTTAAACAAGAAAGTTGATGTGTCAGCTGGAAAGCCTGAAACGTGCATCTTGCTTCAGGAACTGCAAGGTGTGAGGTCCAGTTTGTGGGTCTGAACTCTCCACCTCCTCTACACCCACTTCTGCTGGCTCTTCATCTCAGGCTTTTTCTATCTGGCAGCAAGACATCTGCCCCTAGTCCCAACTCCATTTTTCCTTGTGGCACCTAATCCTAGAAGAAAAGAGAGAATCGCTTCCAGCTCTCATGTATGAAATCTCTTAGAAGGACTGGTGGGACTTGAGTCATAGGCTCATGATTGAACCAATCACCACGGCCAGAGAAATGGGATACTCTTACTGGCCAATTTTAGGTCACATGCCCATCTTAAAGTCAGGACAAATGGGGCTAATATTCTACCATTGCATCACAAAGAGTTTTCCAAAGGAAGAGAGATCAGTAAGCCCACAGAGAAATACTAATAGAAAAGACATTACATTTCTAGCAACCATAGCACTAGAGATGGCTAATATAAGAGACAGTATTGCTCCTAGCAATTACAGAACGCCACTAGTGTCCTCATCCTCCACAGAGATTGCTGAGTCCTCCTTTAAACGTTGTGGGGCCCATAGCACATTTGCAAAATTTCTTATTAGCCCACGACTATCAGACCTCTTTGAGATGCCTGCTCAGAAGAGGCTGGAAACTCAGACATTCAAAAGTGAAAGAAAAAGAAAAAGAAAATTAGTGAGACAAAGTGCTGAGAATTCAAAGAAAACATTTTTTTGATTTACTTGTTTGGAAAATATGTTTCACTTAGACTTCAGAAATCCGCCCCCATCCCCAACTCAGGCCTCAAGTTTGCAAGAGGAGAAATAAAACTACACGAAATGAACTTTAAATATTTTTGAAACAGATCAGAAAATACGAGTTGCATTCTCTTTTCATATACGCATTGACTATGTAAGGAGAGAGGTGAGCTTTTCGAAGACATAGAGTTTGACCTCCAACTACTTCAGGTTCTCTTAGTATCTGAGGCTTCCCAGCTAATTCTTCATCCATGTTTCACATATTTCACCATATAAATTTTTTTTTTGTTTTCCTTCTACCATTTTCTTCCTTAGATCTGCTTCTGAATATATTGTCGATTTAAGTGGTAAATATTCAAAATTATAGTCTTACTCAGATTTTTGATTTAGGTTACCAGAGTCAACTCCAGCATCACTAACAGAGGAAATTCAGCCTCAGAGGAGTCCAGCAGAGAGTTTTCAGGTGCTTTCTGAGCAGGTTGAACTTCTATGGTTCCTGCCACTATTCCCATTTCAATAAAAGGTAAAGCAAAGCGTCAGGTTACTTAGATAATCAGTGGTATTAATTGAGTCCTTTTGGACAATGCTGTCTAGAAGTTTATCTTCCAAGATTTTGAGGTAAGAAAATCTTGCAGTTTTCATGAATGCTGTCTTGGTCATCATCACTAATGAGTTCTTGTTCTAAGGGGACACTTTTGCATTCTACTGATTTTCCAAACTCATGCTGGAGAACTTGATTATCATGTTCGTTTTCTTCTGTAATTTCAGTATTAGCCTGAAGTGACACCTGGACATTAATAAGTCCCTCTTCAAATTCTTCTGTTTCTTCATTTTTATTCTCATCTTCCAAAATTAGTCAAAACTGGGTCACTTTTGGTGGAGATCATGATGTAGTCTCTCTAGATGCAAACGTATCATGCTGTATACCTGAAAAATATGTTGCAAACTAATGAGACTTTAATAAAAAAATATTTTTTAAGAAGAAAGAGAGCAGGTAAATGTGTGCATAAATAAAAAGCAATGTGAGGACATAAGGAGAAGGCAGTCATGTGCCTTCAGGAAAAAACAAGGAAAATAGCTCCAAGTTGTTCTTCTAGTCTACAGAATTATGAGAAATAAGTTTCTGGGATTTAAAAAATACCATCCTACTATCCTAATTAAGATGTCCCCCAGCCCAGAGACTAGTCGACTGCTGTAAGAACTATAAATCATAATTTGAAGAGATATATGCACCTCTGTGTTTATTGTAGCATTATTTACAAGAATTGGAAATGACTTCAATGCCCATTTGGAGATAAATAGATAAATAAGGTGTGATACATATACATATATATATAATAGTACATACATATATTTATAATCGAATACTACATAGCCATCAACAAGATGAAATCCTATCATTTAAAACAACAGATAAACTGGAATAGATTTTGCTAAGTGAAATAAATCAGAAGGAAAATGAATGATTTCACTCATATATTGAATAAAAATAAACAAAATAAAAGAACAGACTAAACAAAAACCAACACTTGGACAATAATAATAGAACTGAGGTTTCAGAGAATGGGATGGGAGATGAGGGAAAATGGTGGTGGGATCCAGTGGACGATGACAAAAAAATTGGCAATTTGGTGGTGGGCAGGATATGTTATGTATATTTGAGAATGGGGAACCTGTGCATATTGGTTTGTATTATTTTGTAAATCCAAGTTACCTCAATAAATAATAAATTTTTAAAAACTCAGTGTCTGAAAACATTTAATAAAGACTCAGGTAAAATCAATGAAGTTCAACGATCTTCTTAAAATTTCAACTTGTACCCTGGGTCATGGTTTTCACTCTTGTTCTTCCTGTCTGGAACACATCTCCCTATCCACACATGCCTGGTCTCTTCTCCCCTCCATTTCTCCACAGAGCAGTTCTCCTGCCCCATACATAAAAATAGATCACTCATGGTTATTCTCATCACAGAACTCCATTTACTCACCTCATAAAGCTAATCACAATTGTTACAGGTTTATTGGTTTATTTGCCTATTTCCTATTAGTCCTAGATTATAAACTCCATGAAAGTGGGATGCCAAGTCCCAACCAGCAACTAACATAAACCTGGAACATTGTAGAGAAGGAAAAATGACTGAGTAAAGTAACTAGGAAAAAAATATTAGACATCTTCGTCATTGGTCATTGGTCATTGGCCAGACTGATAAAAAGCAGGGGTGAGGGGTGTTGCTAATATATGGAGCACAGATTGGTTCTTCCTGGTAGAAATTGGAGGTGATGAGATGAAGAGGGGAGTGAAGGGGAATCTCTGCCTCTCTCATCCTTGGTGACTCCTCCCATCTTCCAGTGTCCTATTCTCTGTGTTCTCCACTCTGCCCTAGCAAAGCTCCCTCTCAGGAGGAGCAAATAAACTTCTTTATGGTGTTGTATATGACTAAAAACAATTTAAGGCTCATCATTAACTTTTTGATACAAACCAAAGCCTTGAACACTTATGGGTAGATTTCAACCATGGGAGTTGGGAATGGAGGAGATACAGAAGTATCCTTAGCACATGAAATTAAAATCAAATAAGCAAAATGCCATTGATATCCTCATTCTATAAAGACATAATATTATCTATGTTTCTGTACTTCCTGAAATCCTGTATTTCCTAATAATATGCACATTCCCTGTAATGTATATATAAAAGGAAGGGAATCCTTAAAACACACTTTTAGAAGGTACTGAGGATGAAAGAAAATGGACTTTCCTTGTCTTGAAGTGAAAAAGCAAGGCAAATAACTAGTCTAACACCCTGGAGAAATTTTCATAAGATTTTTGGGTAAGGAAGACGACAATAGAGTGGGAATACATGACAAAGGGGAAGGAAGAGAGGACAAAAGACTACTTTATCTTGATAGGTTTTAAAAGTGAGGTGGCAAAGAAATAACCTTGCTTGGGGCAAATTAAATTTAAAGCGTGATTACTTAAATGCAGAAACAATTTTTTTCTTTGTTCTTATTGGGACTTGAAGCTGAAGTCTAAATAAATCCATTCTTACCCACTGACTCAAAGAACTGTCTAGCCAATATTGATGGGATTCAGATTTCTAAAGAAGTCTGCTCCTTCTCGGGCACGCCCTGTAGGTTTACAGGTTTCTAATCTCTCTTAAAAAGCAAAAATGCATTTAATCCCTCTCTGGGTCCAAATTAGCAGTGGGGAGGGCTTGTCATAGTGTATTAGTAATAAAGCATTAAGTTGCCTATGATCTTGTGCATAAAGTCTTCACAGTTGCCTGGCCACTTTGGATCGCGGCTCTTCATTTCTGAGTCATTCCAGACTATTCTCAGCTCATGTCATCTTTTAAGTCTTTGCAGCTGAGTTTGCTTGCAATCTGTTACCTACCTCTCTGACTCAGCTGTCCAGTGCTAGGAGTAGTATTTATGCTACTAAATGCTGGATTCTAAATTACATTGGGAAATAATAATGCTAACAATTACAGGTGTTGACACTTTTCATTTTTTTCCTTCTGAAATTTACCACTAGAGATTTAAGGGAGATGAAATGAACAACTCAAAACTAACAATCATCTTGACACCAGAAGAGTCTTGTTGATACCATAGAAACCAAAAGAATCAGAACTGACTTCCTCCTACATGCGGTCCTGATGAAAGGCCCCCAGCCCAGTGCTCAACTGGAAACTCATGCCTGCTTATGTGCGTCCATGAGTCCCGTGACCACTTCTGTGTGGTCAAAGAACAAATATAATGAAAATTTTATTTGTCCTCATCAACAGGCCTACCAATAATTTCTCAGTTTTCAGCACCTCTGCTCTTAGCTTGAAAGATCAAGTTGATATCTCAGCAAATACTGCCATTTCTTCAAGCATTTGCAATATTTTGAGCAGACTACAGAAGTTTTTAGATTCCTGTGTCATTTGCAATCATTTTGAATGGCCCCTACTGCTTAATTTAATTTGTATTGTGGATTTCTACAATGACGGATCATATTCTCCTGTAAAGTGGTTTTAGAAATCACGAATACTGGAATTTAATTACATGGACATATTTTTCCAATACAGGCTTTTCTACTTTTGGCCGTAGATATGCCTTGGGTTAAAACAAGCTACTCTATAAAAAAATAACATGATATGTAAATCTATCAGAAAGGGAAATTCTTGAGGTGAGGCCACCAAGTGAATGCACACATTGACAAAACTCCAGGAAGCACACAGCTTCAGTTCTAGTCACATAACTCTGGAGTTAAATATCATCTAACTTCCCATTTTACAGAGGAGGATCAAAGAGGTCGAATGTCTTGTGCAATGCCAGACCTAGCACCATCGCTATACCTTGAATTTAAAATGAGCCATTGACATTGTCTTATGATCCTTGTCAAGGCAAATTGGTTTGCTGTCATTTATCAATCATTACAAATTGATTGCATGAGTGTGAGGTGTCAGACCCTGGAATTTGATTATGAAATATTGCAGAGTTGGCCCCAGAGTTTAAGAAGCTTATATTTTAGCGGGTGAAACAGATGAACAAATAAATAAAATGATTACAAATTGGGATAAATACTACAAATCAATAATCAAAGGACTAAGGCAGAATAACAGGGAAGCAACTACTTTAGATACAAGTTACCTATCATGAAAGTTGCCACCTTTCAGCAAAAGGAGCTTTTAAGATCAGAGATCTGAGGGGTCATGAAAAGAATCTAGGTGTACAGAGATGCTCTTAGTGTTGTTAAATATAAGGCCAGTCTAGACTGTTCTCTGATAAAAGACAGACTTAATGATGAGCCATGCCTGACCCTCATACCTATCAGGTCCAACTTTTCATTCTGCTCAAAACAGCACTTCTTATATACATAAGAAAGGGTATCTTCCTGTTACTAGAAGGAGGCTCACATTCTCACCTATCCTTGTCACTCTGACCACATCTGTCTTCCACAAACAACATGAGACGGTTGAAGTTACTTAGGGTCTTACTCTGAACCTTGCTGAAGCTTGACTCCTTCCTAATTCAGTGGAGGACAGGTCTTCCTAGCAGGGAAAAAATAATAAAACATGGAACTCAGAAAATTATTCAAATAATTCATGTATGGGTGAGAATTCCACCTGCCTTCATCAGTTATATTTATAGTAGAATGAGGGCCATATTTTACACACTACACAGAAGTATAAATGAAAAATGATGTTCAGCAAGTATAGTTGCATCAGACCTGTAGCTTTGATGACATGGGAAGCCCTAATTGCGTCTGAATCCAATAACCTTCAATTCTTTGCCTTTCGAATATCCCAGAGCCTCTGATGTTCATCTTTATTTGAAAAAAAAATACTATAACTTTTTGGCCTAAAAATTTTCTTGAAATTTTAGCCAGCCATTACTAGATTCATTCCCTAGTGATAGACCTCAGTTATAAAAATTTTTGTAGGTAACATGAACAAGAATCTACGCATTCTGTCTGACTGAGTAAATAACTTGACCGCCTGGACAATCTTGGATTAGACTGCTACCACTTGCCCAAAGTCGGGTTGTGTTCTAGCCAGTTGATTTAGTTGGGATGGAACTAATGAAACAGGAGCTACAGATTCAGTTCCCCTGGGGACTAATTAACTTCACAGAGAGAAAAGAATTCTTCCAAATTTCCCTTATAACCCCAGCCATCTATTTTGGAAGTACACTCACTGGGGAAGGAAGCACATTCTAATTCACTCTCCTTAAATCTGTAGAATACCTCTTCTTCTCAACAAAATTTCTGCAAGAGAGATTTAGACTCATTAACTTAGACTCATTTCAGAGTTATTTCTTAACTGAACTCCTCCTTCCTCCCAATAACTCCACGGAAACAATTCCTGCAAAAGCCACCACCAATCTGCTAACTGGCCTGAGAAATAACTGTTCAGGACCAATCCAGTCTTCCAGGGAGGAAAACCAATGGTGACATAGTCTGCCCAAGGAAGGAAAATGATCTCTAATGGATGCTATGCTATCAGTTCCTTTCCTAGCTGATGAGACATTGGGAGTTCATGGTTTTCAGAGGAATTGCTCTTTGGGATCCAGTGACAGCTGAAGGAAGTCATCTCTCCCCAAATCTTCTGCATTTCTAAGGACAGACCGCATCCAACAACTGGTTGTGAGGAGAAAGTAAGCATAAAAATCAAGAGAAACATGAAGGACCATTCTTATTCTAAGATCCAGGTGGAATCAACTGAAGCTTTTGTTGCAACTGCCATGATATGACACCATCAATGAGGTGTCATATCTTGGACTACTTCCACCAGGGAAGGGACAGTGATGGTATCTGATAGACATGTAAACACATTTTGAGGGATTCTCAGTTTGCCTTTCCTTCTCATAGTCTTACCTAGCAACATTAGTCAAGAGCTAATAGAGCATATGATCCATTGACACAGGTCCTACATAACCTCAAATGGAATCAAAGAACTCACTTTAGAGCAAATAGGTGTGGCAGTGGTCACATGACCACTGGGGTGTCCAGACACTGGGGCGTTCACACCCAACCCTGTCCATCATCAAGGCTTTTCCCCAGAGTGTTAATTCCTCAGTGTTTTTAGTCTGCCTCACCTGCTCTTGGGCCAAACACAATCCTATGACCAGAGAAAACCATTAGGCAGAGAGAGAGAAGGGCTAACAGGTAGAAACCATAGGAATGGGAATATGAGCAGGACAATGCTATCTTTCTCTGTGGTGCACGCACACGTTTACAATTCCAGCGCTCACCTCAATCTTCACTTTAGTTGTACTTTCCTTTCCTCTGGATTCCCTTTCTTTGTTTTTGCAAGTGTGAAGAATGAAAGGATGAAAAGATCTGTATACATCCTAATCCCTGGGCCTGTGAATATGAACTTACTTGGTTCAAAGAGCCATTGCAGATGTAATTAAGTTAAGGATCCTGAGATGAGGTCAGGTGACCCCTAAATTCAATGACCAGTATCCTTGTTAGAGAGGCAGAGTGTTTTGAGATAGAGGAGGAAGAAACAATGTGACCCATGGGCCAGAGACTGGAGTGATGGATGCTGCCACAGTGAAAGAACACCTGGCTCCACTGGGGCTGGAAGAGGCAGGGAGGGAGCTCCCTGCAGGCTTTCGGAGGGCAAAGACCTGCTGACAATATGGTTTCACACTTCTGCTCTGGAACTGCATAAGCCTCCATCCCAGGTGATGGGGGCCACTCTGTGGTTATTTTCTACAGCAAAGTTAAGAAATGGAAACAGAGTTTCCATGAATCTATTTCTGATACTTATTCAGAAAATGTCAGAAACCATGACAGTAATTTTGCTCTTAAGGAGACACTTTTACAAACACCAGTCCTTGAGTCATAACTAGACTTTCTCTTTGAGCACCAACACTCTTTCTCAGACCTAGAGGTCCAGGAGAGCATAGATCTGGTCCTGTCTGGTCCCCTGACTTCAGAAGAAAAGTGTAGCCTTTCTCTGAGATTCTCTTGCCAGTTCAGAGAAGTCTCAGAACATGAACTATTTTTCATAATCACTGAGACCATCTGAAAAATTGAGTTAAATGAAAGCTAATTGATAAAGCTGATTACTCTATTAGAAACACTTCGAAATGCCTTCTGCAACTGATGCAGAAGTAGGATATTTATTTCACAAACATTTATCAGCTTCTTTGGTATGCCAGGGGAGTTTCTGAGAGCTAACTCTCAGGCAGGAATCCCTGAGGATAAAGATGTTTGTTTTATGAAATGCATAGACAGTGAGGTCCACGATCCTACTCTAGACAGCAGATGTGTGTGGGTGTATCAGGTAGAAGATTCACTTTGACTCTTCAGAGTGCTGGCCCTCTGACCCTTTACTTACAGTATTTCTGCTTTTCTTGGACTCTGTTTTGAATGAGCTGTCTAAGCATGATGCCCTGGGGAGCGTGGTCCCCCAGAGGGCACTGGATGCAGAGACGGCAGTGGCCCCTCTTCCAGCTCCATTCATAGTTTAGAGAACATCTCCAGGCTTGAAATGGAGGATAATATGAACCTTCCCACCCATCCTTCCTGAACAGTTAGTCATCCTCCTCCAGAATGCTTCCCAGATTTTTCTGGCCTAAGAATCCATTTAGCTATGGTACACTGGGCTGAACCACCAGGCTGACACGAACAGGATACTATGAGCTGCTTTGTTAAGTGTCATTATACATAGTATTCATAGTGGTGAGCATCTGGACAGCTGAAACATGATCCTCATATTGCCCTAGCTTAGTAAATCTAACAGGCATTCAGTAATGTCCTTGAATGAGAGCTGATTAAAATTTATAAATATTATAAAAAAGAATGCATCTTGATATTTCTTTTTTCAAGGTCTCCTGTGACTTCTCCTGATGCTCCAGGGAAAAGCCAAAGTCATTCCAATGACCCATGAGACCCTCTGTGGCCTAGCGACCTGCCACCTCTAGGACCTCCTCTCCAATCTGTCTTCCTCTTGCTCAGGGCTCTAGTCTTCTGCTGTTCCCTGAGCATACAAAGAACTATTTCTTCAAGACTTGATGAAGGTTGCCAGATTCCAACAAAATATAACATGCCCAGTTTAAATTGAATTTTAGATCAATATTTTTTAGCAAAAGTAGGTCTCATGCAACATTTGGAACATACATATACTAAAAAATGCTCTTTATTTGAACTTGAGCTGGGTGTACTGCATCTTATCTGGCTATCTTATCTGTTGATTCATCTGCAGGGACCACACTTTCCCTGGTTGTATACATGTCAGTCCCTCACTTCCCTCAGATATCACCTCTTTAGAGAGACATGCCCTTAGCACTCTGCCTACAGGAACACACAGCCATCACCTACTCTGTCTCTTTCTACCTCTATTCTCAGATTCTTCTTCTGAGCACTTATGACAACCTGGTAGAGCTCTTTTCTATAGGCCGTTGTCCATATTCCCCAAGCGGCATGTTAACTCATATGAGCAGGGACTTGTTTGATTCACTTATATATGTCTGGTATCTGGGACAAAGTATTTTGCAGGGAAGCCCTCATTATGCAACTACTTGTTGAATACACGTGTTTGGATGGCTTATAAATTGTTTCAAAGTGTGAATTCTTATAGAGACTATTTACAGGCAAATACCATGTTCAAATTTTTAGAGTCGTTCTCCTTCAAAAACAATGCTCTGTCACAGCCTCCCCTTCACCTGTCATGACTGACCCTCCAGTAAGACTGCATCTCAGGATAGAAGTAAAATTATCTTGACTTGGACTTTTTCAGTCAGTCTTTTCCCTCCTTTGTTCCATGCTGAATGCCAGCTTGGAGATTTAGATGTCAGTTATTTAGAAGGCACAGAAAGATGTTTGTGGTCTCAGTTATCTTCTTTTAGTTGGCAGAAAAGTATAGCATTAGAAGTCCCACTGATACTTAAATCAGAGAACTTGTTTGATCTTGAATTTTTCCTGAGTGTTCATATGAACCAGTTTATCCATAATTGACTATCTGGAGAAGGTAAAATGAATGTTAGTAATTGAGGGGATGACATGTTATTTTACCCCATGTTCTACTTTTCTATTTGGCCCTTGCCCAGGGGTAGGGAGAGAAACTGCCCTTTGTTCCACTACAGTGTTCAGGTAGAAAAGCAATAGCTGCTGCACAGGCAGCCAGATGAGGCCTTACTCTTCTCATTTCTATTTCTTAAACTCTTAAAAGACAGGGTAGCTAGTAGGTAATTCCCTGGTTTCTGTGAAGCAGACAAAGAGAGGCAATTTCAGGTCACCCAGCCAGCGCCCAACGAGACAGCTTTGACCTTCTGAGTCTTTGTCCAGAGCAGATATGCGAGTCCAGACAGCAATGGTCGCTCTGCACACAAAGGCTCAGAGAACCTGCAATTGTCCAAAGCTTCAGCAGCGAAGCATCTGTGTAGCTTTCTGCTGCTCCTATCACGACAGTAAGTCCAGTTCCATCACCACAGGCCTAACTCCCTGCCCACAAGCACCTGACTCCATTCTACACACAGAATCTGGGGGTCACCAATCTTCATGATTTTTTTTCTCTTGCTCAGAAATTATTAGGGATATTCTTGCATCTGCCTCTTGCAGGATCTTCTGCCTGGCTCTCAGAACCCTCCATCATCACCTCTCACCCTACCTGATCAACATCCACCTACAGACGATTTTTCAGGACACTCTCTTCGTCGTCTCTACACTTGGAGGTTTGGATCTACTCTATCATCCTTATCTTTACCGATCTCTCCAGCCCTAAGACTGCAAATGCCGTATTTCATTGCCTGCTTGCTGCATTTTCTCTTCCAACAAATTTGTAAGCTCCTTAAAATACGGAATAACTAAATGGAAAATAAAAACTCTATCTGATGATTAATTTTCAAATGGCCCCTATGCATAGCACCAACATCTAAATTGGCAACTCTAACCTTGGTTCTCCTGCAAGGAATAACAAAAGTCTTGTTGTTTAATGACTTCCTGATAATGGAATTTAGACAAGTTTATATGACCAAATTTGGGGAATCCATAGTATCTTGATCTTGTTTCCTTTTGATAGAGTCAAAAATAGACATTTATGTGCTCAACACTGATTATACATTATCCTTAATCCCTAAAAAAATCCTTTGCAAAAGGATTATTATACTTATGTTACGATTAAAAACAAGCTTAGTCAGGTAAGATACATGCCCAAGTTCATACAGTTAGCAAGAGAAAAGTCAGGATTTGAATACAGGCTGAGCTAATTTTCAGACATCCAAGTTTTGACCTCCAGGTCACCTCCAATCATTTTGCAGGTATTGTACATTTTGATCACCAACACCATCAGGATAGAAATGAGTGAGCAATAGAGTATGAGCACAGAGGAACTGTCAAATATTCAAATAAACTGGCAGCACCAAACACAGAGGAACTAGTCAACACATTATTTCTTTACATTTCCACAGATTTTTCAAAACAAAAATCAGTCTTCAGAGAACACCACATTTGCTCAAAATTTTGGCATGTTGAACCTGATAGTGTTCAAGAAATATTAGACATCTAAATATGATTGAATACGGCAATGAAATACGGCATTTGCAGCCCTCCTGAGGGGAAGAAAATCAATGTTTTACTTTTGCTCTAGTTTTGCACAGCTTTTAGTTTTTAAGGGACATCCATTAGAAATCAAAATGCTTAATTCAATTAAGTCCCAGGGTCTGTCTCATACAGTTGTCCTGAAAATGCATGGCTAATAGTTCAAAAAAGAACTTAATGGTAGTTCTATTCTTTACTTGCATCTGCTATAGACTATCAAAACAACAAATTCCTAAACCATAGAAACACAAATCCAAATCTCATTTCCTCTCACACCCATTTCTCTTATATATTTCTATATCTCTTCAACAAGATGTTGTTTTGAAGCATCTCATTCACCAAAACCCCAAATTCTTTCTGACACTCAACCCACTTCTCTCCTCTGTGGTCAACAGCCTTCTCATCTGACATCACCAAAAGCGAAAATACTCAAATTAAAAAAAAACAGACTAATAAACTCTTAGACTGTCCTAAGTGTGGGAAATTAACAATCGTCCCAGTTTCTCATGCTTTTCTATGCCCTACCTTTTGCAGTATGGTTTTGTAGCTCATCCTATTTAGGTGGCAGTGATTGTGTGCTATTTCTGAGCCTAGACTTAAAAAAAAATACTTTATCTATTCTCTGTCTCTCCCCACCGGCTCTGAAACCCCCTTTGACTAAGAGAACAGCCTGATAGAAGATGAGTAGAAAAAAGCCTGTTTTTCCATCTGAGACCATCCTAGGACAGCATGCAGACAACCAACCACCAACGTGTGAGAACACAGACAAGATCAGCAAAACCAGCCAGCATCTGACTCATAGCAGATGCACGAGCAAGTCCAGTCAAGACCAGAAGAACCATCCAGTCAGCCTGCAAACCCAGGAGATAATTAATGCTTTCTGTTTTAAGCCACTACTTTTCAAAGTGGTTTGTTACACAGCATTAACTAACTGATGCACTAGTAAAAGAGAGGGAAAGTCAGAGCTAGATCACGAAGCTGGAGGGGAACTAGAGAACACTTATTCATGAATACATTTTGTTTCCTTTTGATAGAAGTTAATATTTATCAGCGATGATATCTAATGGTCAAAATACTGAGAATCAGTGTCATCAGTGATGATATCTAATGGTCAAAATACTGAGGATCAGTGTTATCATTTCCTCTTCTTTTGGTCTGTTCTATGAAAAATAACTGGCCAAAATAAAATTTTAAAAAAAAAAGACCTATCCATGGGCTTAATGTTACATAGAAATCTTTTCTACCTAAGAAAACCCCTGCTTGAGCAAACCATCTAATCCATTGTCTTCCTTATCATCTAAAGCAAAGGTCCTTTTTTCCACCCCCCACACAGCTTTTGATCAGAGTCCATTGCCTGAAGGTTTAGCTTAGAGCAGTGCCTACATATCAATGAAACATTTATCACAGCCTGTGAAAGTTTTATGTGTAAGCAACTGCAATGTATTAGCCATTGGTTCTTGACATAGCCATAATAAAATCTACATATTGGCTGCATCTACTTAGGAAATATTCCCCTTCTGAGGATATTTGTTTGCCTTCAGACATTCTGGACATAAATTGTTGTGAAGTTAGGATACATAACTCTGAGATATTGCCAAAGAAAGGCTCTCATCACATCCAAATTACATTCCCACAAGATATTCTATAGCTTGTTTTTTTAAAATCAGAGCTATAACTTAATAATGATGATAAAGCATTTCCTCAGGATTTAACAAACACACACATTTTGAGATAAATTGGATCAGGAAATAATATGTAATGCCACCATCTGGTAACTCCCCCAAAATGTTACAACTATCTCCATGCCAATAATCAACATTTTATTGATGCCTTAAAGCAAGAAAAGATCATTTTTGAAAGGACTTATGCGAATTGTTTTGTAGTGTCTGATAACCTCATAAAGAACAGTGTATTGGGGTGTCTTGAGGGTTCTTTGCTTACAATACAGAAATCAACTGTAACTAAATTAAGCAAAAAGGAACTATTGAGAAGGCTATGGGATGGCTCTCATAATCTAAAGAAAAGCTAAAAAAAAACAAAGAAGCAAGAAACAAACTCCAAAAAGGACAAGAAACAGAGCAACTCCAGGTATGAGATGTCACCTCTTTAAATGGTCCTTTTGTGATACACAATCTCTAGCTGTGTGTGGGAGCAGGTGGTGAGTGGGAACATGCACACCATTTTGTTTAAGATTCCAATTCTGAGAAAAGAATATCTATTTGTCCTGATTCGTGTCACCTCCTCAGTCTTGCTGGTAGCAGGGCTGGGTTGTCGGAATGGCAGTCCCACCAGGACAGCTTCCAATGGGCAGAGCATTTGTGAAAGGAAAAGAGGTAGTTCCCCAAAGCATCATTGGTGTCTATTACCTGAAGAATGAAAACAGGTGCTAATAACTCAAACAATGTAAGTCTACCACAAAAATCTACATACGAAAGACTTGAGGTGCTGAATTAAATCTGAAGATCCCTTCCTCCAACCCCCTTATCATCTTCAGTTCTACATGGAGAATTGTAAATATCATTAAGATTCCTCCATGGACAAGGGTCGAGGTGAAGATGGGAGATAAAATATTGAAGGGCAATTTGAAAAGAGAAGATATAGCTTTCATCTTGGTCAATCTTAAGGAAGATATTGCTAGTTACTAAGGTAAAATTAAAAAGGAATAGAGACTATGGAGAAATGAAAATGAACACAGACAAAAGAAGGAATTAAATCCATTAACAGGAAAAAAGCCATGATAGTTATTACTCCCCTATAAAACCATATAGACCAGACTCCAAATAGGTGGTTGTCCATATTAACATCACTGCATTTACATCTCAAATGTGACTTCAAGGATACCTAAGCAATGCCCATTTTATATCGTCTAAGCCATCTGTTGGAACTATCTGTCTTTTTTTTCTTTTTGCCTAAATGGACTCTTTCCTCTTATAATTGATTTGATTCGATCTTGAACTATTATTAGTGATGGTAGAAAATAACATGCCATTACCCTACTATAAACATCTTCTCATATGATTACAATTTGCAAACCTATCCTCAGCTTTGCTATGAATCGAGCTGAATGATCAGTCACCCATCTCCCGTTGGTCCTATGCACTCAGCCTTTAACAAGATTTCTGAAAGAAAAAATGTCACCTTCGTTGTGTTCCCAGAAGAGGCAGAGGACTATTTGTTCTCCATACAGAGTGAAAATGATTTTTAAAATGAAAGAATCATGCTGAACAGACTTGGATTTGATCCTAATCCTTCCTTTCAAATACATGCTTGTGAATATCCTCTCTCACAAAATGTAATGGTGAGGTTTCCTTAAAGTACCTGAAGACATCTCAACCTAGAGATCTATTAACTCAGCATCACAGATGTTGATGAAGGGCCAGAAACCATGATAAGAAGCAGCCAGAGCAAGGTCAGGGAAAAATCCTAACTGTAACATCAACCCCCAATCAAACCAGTCAATCATGAAATATAAGAATAATATCTGGTAACATTCAATGTGCTAAACCTTAGGTCAATGCTTTATATGCATGATCTTATTTCATTCTCTTGGCCATCCTGGCTTTACAGTTATTTTTCTTACCTACTGATGAGGAAACTAAGGCTCAGAGGGTGGAAGAAGTTTATTCAAGATTACATGAAGTGCCCTGTCACCACAAACATCTTCGCTCCTTTAATTCCAGGTTCAGTACCCTCTCCAACCCTTAAGACTGCCCCACCCCACTTCTGTAACCAGTCTTGAATTCTGAATCTTGAAAATGTTATTATGTTTTGTGAGTTCATAGATTTTCCTTCCCTATAGTTAATGAGTGAAAACATCAGGTATTTTTCTTTTACTTTCTGACTTACTTTGCTAAATAAGCATAATCACCTTACATTCCATAAAGTTTGTTGCAAAAGACATGTTTTCATTCTTAATGGCTTTTATCATTATTAATCCATATTAATCCATTTCTTTATTTTGCTTTCCTTGGGCAATTTTGTTCAACGTCTCAAATGGAATGCTTAATTATTTTCTTCTCTTTTCCTTAGATTTTTATATGAAATGAACTCAATCTTTCAAAATATTCTGCAATTTTAGCTTTTATTTTCTATTTGACTCAACAGTTGTTAGATGAAAGTTATTGTTTCATTTGTTTTTATTTTTGCTAGGTATATATGTGGCTTTGTGAAATTGTATTTAGAGATATTGCTAGTAATGAGGGTCTTGCTTCCTGAATTTATTTTCAATTCAGTGGCAAATACATTGTTGTGCCGACCATGATCTCTGGGTATTGTAATAGTTAGCTTTTCCGTATTTGAGTACAAGCAAGAATTTCAGTAGTATTTTGTTTCTTTCTCTGAATGTCGGGGAGGTTTTGCATGTTTTGTTTTGTAAGTGAAGTTTAGAAGAAATTTTTATGGAGAATAAAACCACTTTATTTCTGAAAATAAAAAAAAAAACAAAAAAAACATTGCAACGAATAGTACCATATTCCTTTATTTAAAAGAAAACATAACTTGCAGAAAGTGTCAGAGCCAGAATTCAGACCAGGTAATCTAGCTCCAAGGCGCAGGTGGGAGAGGTTGGAAGGGCACTGATTGCCCCAGAAGAGGGGTTCACTAAAGGGATACAGGAGTTGGGTGTGGACTCACGTCTCAGCAGGAATCATACACACGGCGACCAATTGCTCCCAGCTTGCTCGGGGAAAGACCCGAGGACTGTTACCTGATTGGTCAAGCATACACGCTTGCAAGCCGATGAGAGACAAGTCTCTCGACAAAAACATCGGCAGCCCCCAAGCCCCCCAGCTCTTCTCCACTCGCAGCCTCGTAGAGCCCCTCTCACAACCAGTACTCTGTGTGCCCAGTCACTGACCTCCAGGCTCCTGACCCAATGCCTGCTGAGCCCACCCCTCCCCTTCTGGTCCCCGTCTCTCTCCAGTGAGCCCCAATCATTTGTCAGTAACTGTTCATTTCAGATTAAAACTGCTGCTACTGTCAAAGGATACTGGCTACCACAAGCAATCGGAGAGATTGTTACTACACCCTCAGTCCCTAGACTGGATCCTTGACTCCTGCTGCCAGATTAAAGCCAACCTCTCCTGACCATGAAAGGGGAGGGGCTACCTTCTATGGACAGGATCCGCCAATGGTCAGTCCTAAGTCTATCAATCCCTGTGACCCCCATACATCTGAGTCCTTTACTTACCCCTTTTCTCTCTCATCCTGTGGGGGCTGCCAAATACTTGGGACCAAGTTTAACTGCACCATTATATCACCGCAGACAGAGCAGGAGCCCAGCTTTATTGACCAGCCCTCTGTGATGAGGGCCAGCCTATACCGGGGGTTCACACACATACACAACACTCACCTGCAGCATCGCCACCAGGAGAACAGCCATCGAGCTGCCACAGAGGCGCCTCTGACTCACACAAGCTGGGCTGGACCTGTGTGGACCGCATCCTCTTGCAATGCCTTCCTACCCACTGGTGTCTGTCCGGGATGTTCTGTTACTGGGGACCCGCTTCCTCTCGCGCCTGCCTGAGGGTTCACCTTGGACGGCCCCTGGCTTCTTCCATTTTAAAATGGAATCCCTTCTCTGCTCACTGTTTTTGGAAAAAATAACCTCAAAAGCCCTTTTCGAGACTGTCCCCTGTCCCTTCTTCACACAGGTAAGGCGCTGTCCCCATTCAGTGTCCAAGTAATTAAAGCTGATGGCTTCACCCTGTTCTGGCACTGAGGAAGCGCTCCCCAGCCTGGCTGCTGTCCCGCAGTGTCAGAAGCTCGAATGAAAGGGGCAGTATGGACCAATGTCTGAGACTCCTTCCCAGGACCTCGACTCAGGAATGAGGATGGATTTCAGAAAGCTGTACCTATACCAGAACCTGCGTTTTCCTGAAATTAGGGTCCATAGCTTCCATCAGGTTCTCTCCCTCACCCACAATTCCCACATCCTATCGGTATTGTCCCTGGACTCTATCTTCATCTGGGTCCTGCAGGTCACTCCTCCAAGTGGCTTCTGGTCTATGTTTTTGTCACCCCCAACAGCCGCACTCACACTCCAGCCAGAATCACCTTTATAGATGTGATGGGACATCCCACGATCGAGTGTCCCACCTCTGACTTCTACTCAGGCACTAAAATCTTTTGCTTTTTTTTTTAAGAGGAAGGAAGCAGGCAGGAATGAAGGAATGTCTTGTCTTGTCTTGTCTTGCAGGCAGACAAGAAAGAAGACAGAGGAGGAAGTATTTATTCTTTCACTCACTTTCTTTGTCCTCCGGGTCTCCAGAGCCCCAGGTCACAAACCCAGGTCCTAGGGCTCTGCGTGGACTGCACTCCATCTTCAGACTTAACACCTGAGCCACCGGGTCACAACTAAATCATTTTGCTTTTGCTGCTCAGTTTCTTACTTTTGCTCTGCCCCCTGTGGGTGCTCTGCTTTGGCTGACCCGGTTTCCATGGCTGCTGTGAGCCTGAGTCAAGATGAATGTGTGGTGAGATGGTCCACGGAGCAATGAGAGGAAAGGGTGAGGTTTGAGAATCAGCAGCCCTGCCAGCTGAAGCTGGGGAGGAGTCAGGTGGAGGAGCGGAAGGAAAGGAATTGATGAGAGTTCAGCGCTGTCCTAGGGCTGGGGAGGACTTTAAAAGCGGTGACTTTTAAGAAGTGATGCCATGTATTATAAATTATATCCTGTATCACTCATTGTAGTAGACTGAATATCCACCCTGGAAAATGTATGTCTACCAGGAACCTCAGAATGTTGACCTTATGAAAGAAGTTCTTTGCATTGATGTGGTCACTGAAGATGAGGTCAGACTGGACCAAGATAGACCCTAAATCCAACACCGGTTTCCTAATAAGCAGGTCACCTAAGGACACAGACACTGACAGAGTCACACAGAGAGGAGGTATGTGAAGATGGAGGCAAGGATGGGGTGATTTAGCTACAAGCTGAGGAACATCAATTGCTTCCAACCCTCAGAAGCCAACAAGAGGCAAGAAAGGATCCTTCCCTAAACCCTCCATCGGGAGCATGGCCCTAGTAACACCTTGATTGCTGACTTCTTGCCTCCTCTGTAATGAGAATAAAATTTTCTGCTCCCAGCCAGTTTGCACTCATTCATTACAGAGCCTTAGGAAGCCAATCTGGTTCTGTTACTCTGCATTTATGAATAAACTCTGAAAGCTCAGGGCCTTAAGAGAGGATTTTATTTCTCACTTGCCCAAAGTCTGATGCAGGTCATCAGTCCTCTTACATCTTGCCACCCAGAAGGGTTCATTATGATGTCTTTGGCTACAAGTAAAAGAAATAACTCAAAATTGCCAAGACAATAAGGGATGTATATATATAATATTCTTATATAACAAGGGGTTCCTGGAAAGCAGGCCTCCTAGGCTGATAATTAATTTGCTCAACGATATCACCCAATCCCTACTTCTTTCCATCCTTAACACGTTGCCCTCATTCCTCTCATGGTCAGAAGATGGCTGCTATAGTAAAAGACACATTCCCTCTTTTTGTATAAATCTCTTTACATTATCAACACAACCTTTCTCAGAAACTCTCCTACTGATGAATTCCCTTGCAAATCATTGAGCAGAATTGTTACATTTCCACCTCTAAACCAAGCACTGGCACAGACAATGGAATTACCATGACTGGCCAGGAGGAACCAGGATTTACTCCTCAAACAGATAGGAGAGAGGGAGAGAGAGAGAGAGAGAGAGAGAGAGAGAGAGAGAGAGAGAGAGAGAGAGAGAGAGAGAGAGAGGCCTGAACAAAATCCAGATTATAGCAAGAAGAGAGGATGGTGTTTAGAAAAGAACAACCTATCTGCTATACATGGGTCGACAACCAATGTGTTGCAGATTATAATAAGCCCTCCACAAATGCTTTGTCAAATTTTGGCCTAAGTACAGAATTTATTGCGAGTATCCATACTGACATGCTATTAGGTATCAGAAAGAAATGCTATATTGAGCTTATAGTATTATTATGGAATGGTAAAGGGAGCATTTTCTCATGAAACAGAGGCAGAGGTATCAAATATTACCAAGATGTGTGTTTTGGAACACATAGAATTTTTTCTTAAGAGTAAATCAGATCAAACATCCACGACAACAGAGATAAAGGTCTAAAACAAAGTGGACAAAGTGGAAAATTCATACTGTGGATATAATTTATATACCAAACTTTAACACAGGGGCCTTTGGGAGGGGCTGGCTCAATAGTAATGGACACATACAGTTCCTCAACCTGGGTTTCTAAATGCTGACCTCCAGTAAAAGGGATCAGGGCTTGTTGAAGAAATGACCCATTCTAGGACTGGGTAGAGAAAATGCAGGATGGTCTGGGAGCATTTTAGTTCCAAAAAGCAAGAGGCTGATCAGAAGGCAAAAGAATGGAGGCACATCAAAGGAAGAGTTACCTTTCAATGGCCAAAGTTGGACAAATACAAGCAACAAAATAAAGGATGAGATACTGCATTATAAACCATAATATAAAATGATATCCCTAAGTCTGTATTTATATTAAACAGTCATTTAATTAAAAAAGTAAATAGAAAAGAAGGAGCAAATCTTCCCTACAGAAAGGTCCATTTACTATATTGCTCCTCTCACCTTCAGAAGGTGAAACCTGACTTCCTTGAGTCTGAGCTGGGCTTAGTAACTTACAAACAAAGAGGGTATAGAAAAGGAGAAAATAACAGCATAACAGTGGAGATATGGCAAAGACTACTTTTGCCACAAAATCAAGGCAAGTTTCTTCAGTGATGATACAGAAAGAAGGCAGCCCTGATATTAAATGATGAGAGATTCTTCATCTCTGTGGTCATCTTCCCTGAAAAACATAGCACCATCTAATCATGAAGAAAACATCAAACAAACCTAAATGGAGGTGATGCTCTACAAAACACCTGACCAGTATGTCTCAACACAGTCAAGGTCATGAAAAACAAGGAAAGACAAAAATCCATTACAAACCAGAGGAGATGAAAGAAATGTGATGACTAAATCCCATGAATCTCCTGCATGGGATACTGGAACAGAAGGAAGACATTAGGGAGATAAACATCAGACTGGTGAAATCCAAATAAAGTCTGGAATTGAGACAGTGGTAACACGCCAGTGTTGTTTTCTAAGTTTTGACAAATATAAGATGAGCTCTTCATATTATCTTTGCAAATTCCAAATTATTCCAAAATAAAGAGTTTAGCTTTTTAAAGGCAGTTTAAAAAAAAGCAATAATAATTTGAGGACCCCTGCTGTCTAATTTGTTCTTGAATTGGGCTGTGATGCTGAGGAGCTGGCTGTCCTGGATTCCCTGGAGAAAATGGCCTTGTGACCCTGCCTTCACTCCCTCTGCTATGAAGTTTTCTGATTGCTCTTGGATGTAAAGCCATCAGCTAGTATTCAAGAATATGGCAGTGGTCCGGATGTTTGTGTCTCTCTCCAACCTGCCCCCATTCATACGTTGAAAACCAAAAAACCAAGGAGATGGTGTCAGGAAATGGTGCCATTGGGCAGGGATTAGGTCACAAGGGTGGAGCCCTCATGAATGGGGTTAGTGCTTTTATAAAAGAGACCCCATCAGAGCTCCCGGCCCCCTCCACATGCGCACAGAGAAAGATGGCACCGAACAAGAGCTCACATCCACCATGCCAGCAACCTGGTCTGAGTCTCTCAGCCTCCAGAACTGTGAAAAGCAAAGCTTTGTTGTTTAAAAGTCAAGCACATGCACCCTGGTGGAGTAGTGGTTAGGTTAGCCGCTTCCAGCTGGCACCCACATACATGTCAAGAGCCTCAGTTTGAACGAGGGGCTGGGGGACAACAACCAAAATGAATAACTAAAGAGCTTCTTCCTCCTCTCTCTTCCTGCCAGCTTGCCTCTGCTTGCCTTCATTCCTGCCTGCATCTTCCCTTTAAAAAAAAAGCCAACCGGGGTTTAGGATTTTGGTGCAGCAGCGCACAAAGACTCTGACAGATATTATAACCTTATAACATAAAACTGACCAGCCTTATGGGGCCATGAGACAATGTCCTCTTACAAAGATCTATAAGAGACGCCTTTTAGACTTAGTGTCAAGGTTAGTCGTGTTTCTCTTAAACCCCTTACCCTGAAGACAGCCGTGGCAGGGAGATTAGAGCCAATTCTGTCCCCGCCTGGCTCACCGCAGCAACGACTCACACTGCTTCGTGCCAGGACCTGTTCAGACTGTAAACACTGACTCAGGGTCCACTTCCTAACAACCTGGTAAAGTAGCGACTCTTATCAGTCCCATTGTATAGATAAGAAAACTGAGGCACAGGGAAGATAAGTGACTCAGGCGAGTTCCAGCAGGGTGATGGCCCAGCTCAGATTTGAACCCAGGAAGCCTGACCCCAAAGTCTGTGTCCTTACCTCTCTAGAGACTATTTCAATCTTTGATGGTGCTGGTCTTGCTTAGTCATATGGGTTGAGGATCCCATTGTCACTGACTCAAAAATATCTGCACCACGGAGTGATATGTGGTTCACTCTTTAGAGTTTAAGATATGAAAAGATCTTGTTAAAGCACAAATACTTGAAAGGGTGTGAGCTTCTGTTACATTTGATACATAGCCTTGACAGGACAGTCCTCTAGGAGTCTCAGAGAGGTGACTTTTTAACTTAATTCATTGTATTGAAGGAACATTGCACCTAAATCTTATGTAGGTTTAAGGTGTGTATCATTATAAATCAATACCTGGATATAATTCATTAAGTTCATTGCAACAATTCAGTTCTTCCTGCATCATAGAATTGATTGGATCCCCTCTACCCGATTCCTTTCCCTCCTCCTTCTCTTCCTGTATCCACTAATTTGATTGTATTGACTTAAAGCTCATTTTTGCTTGATGCAGTTGGTTCGTTTGCTTGGCCTCTCTATATACCACCAATGAGTGAAATCAGAGGACATGTGTCTTCCTCCTCTGGCTGATCTCACTGAGGTAACTTTTGTGTGGCAGGAATGTACTGCATGTATGGGGCTTCCCACGAGGTAGGAAGAGGAGGAGCCTCACTTTGGAAGACTGGAAGGAACCTGCAGGAGAATGCTGGGGGACAGAGGAGGGGACTACCCCAGCAGTGGGGAAAGGAAGGAGGAGCATAAAAAGCTAAGGGAAGATGTGCCCTGGTGGAGTAGTGGTTGTGTCAACCGCCTCCAAAGGATTGTAGGCCACATGTCTCTGGGTTTGAGTTCAGGGTCCAGAGTAACAACCAGTGTGAACAACTAAATGAAAATACATTGTTTCTTCCTCCTCTCTCTTCCTGCCTGTCTTCCTGCTCACCTTCATTCTTAACCACACATTCCCTTTAAAAAAAAATTAGGGAAAATGTGGACAAAAGCCTCACTCAGCCAGGCGTTTCTCCAGGGGCTGGCTAGCTCTGGCAGCGACCGTGGACGAGCCGCCCAGGAGGACTCGGGACAGCAGGTGTTTTAGAAATCTCAAGGCTGGACCATACTCTGTTTACATTCTTTGGGAGTCGCCCACCCTTGTCCCCATTCTTTCAAACCCTAGAATCTAAATTAGATATAATACTCTCGAAAGAGACCAATTTTATCTAAAGCATGGTCTCCCATTTCTTCTGCCTCCGAGGCAGCACAGAACCAGGAACTAAAACAGAATAAGGACCATGAGGGCTGGTTATTGAATGCTTTCTAGGTGCAGTTGTGCAGTTGACATGCTTTTCATTTTATCTTCTCAGCAAAATATTACTACTTCTTTAATAGCAAATAATTCATGGAGATACCTAAGTTTTAGGCTAACAAAAGGGAGGGCCTGCACTTGAACTTTATTTTATCTGACTCGGAGCCCAGGCTCCTATCCAGCCATCGCTGTGGATTTCTGATTTACCTCTGCCAACCTGAGCGATTCATTGGGCTCTTGGACCTCAGCTGCCTTGTATATTAAAGAGATGGGTTGGGCCAGTCTTCTAAATCTTTAATGTCTGTCTGACTCAGACTTAAAATCTTGTAAAAGCATAGATCCTGACTCGGCAAGTCTGCACGGGGCCTGGGACTCTGCATACCTAGCAAGTCCCTGGGTGATTTTGGCGCTAGCAGGCTATAGGCTATGTCTTTAGCGGGAAGGGCTTGGATGGCACCCGTGCTTGCATTCAGGTATCTAAGTGATATCTGCCAGGTTTGTTTCAACCTTTGGATTCAAATGGATGCTGAGGGAGTAGATCTTCGGGTATATTCTCAGGTGTATTTGCATCAAGAATCTCAAAGGTGATCTCCAGGCCATCTTTGAACTACACTGTAAGAACAGCTGGCAGTCTCTGCCACACTCTAGAAATCTTAGATGAGGTGTTCAGTGCAAAGAGCAGACAGCCATCAACTGCGATGTAAACAGACTAGTTAACCCAAGCCCGCACTTAGAGACTTGCTCGCTGGCGAGTTGCTTGTTCCTAGATCCTTGATGGTGGAAGCCTTGCAAGTGTAGACTGAAGAGCTTAAAGAAGGTCGCCAACAGTCCTCTTTGGAACTGTTAGTAAAAAGCAGCAGTGAATCTTTCTGCTTCGTGTAACTCAGTAATTGGATTCTATTATTTTTAAAGAACCAGTCTTTTCTTGGGGTTCTTGAAGATGGGGTATTCCAGCCTTCATTTAATCTACAATGGTGTGAAAGGAGAGGTGGTAAGTGAAGGCAGATGAGGGCCAGACACTGGAGACTCTCCACCAAGGAGAGGCTGGTGGCCTGGAATGATTGACAGGCACTCCAAGGAGATACAATCATAGCTGCTGGCCTGCAACCAGCTACAGAGATGGTTGAACGATCTGAGATACGTTATTGTTAATCCCGTTTTTAGAAGTCTTGCTTTCCCACTTCCTAAACCATCTTACTGCAGAGGGGACGCTGACTCAGAATGGGCAGGGGGTTGTCTGAGCTCACACGGCCTCTGAGTCTCCAGCCTGAAGACTTGTCCTAAACACAGGTTTCCACAGGTCTGGCGGGGGGGGGGGGGGGTTTTTTTTTTTTTTTTTTTAAGGAAAAGTGAAAGCAGCAATGAAAGTGAGTAGGCAGGCAGGCAGGAAGAAAGAAGAGAAACACTGTACTGATTTTATTTAGTTTGTCATCTTGATTGTTACCCACAGCCCCACATCTGGAGCCTGGATCCTTGGGATGTATGTGGGCTATGCTGCCTGTCTTACCTGGGGTGAGCCAGGGTGCGCCAGGGTGAGCTTTTTTGTTTTGTGGTTTTTCTGTGTATTTGTTTTTCTTTTAACTTTGTTAATATTTTTATTGTAGCAACTCTGCTTTACAATTAACATCAACTCAGATGTGGAGGTTCCCCTTACGTGCAATGTCCTCATTCCTCAAATATGTCAATACACCCTGCCCATCACCGTATCACCAAGTGTTTGTTCTTCACCGTTATCCAGTGGGTTCTGACACCACTTGGCATCCTCCCTCTCCATCCCACTCCCTATTGGTCACCTCTGTTTTATTCCAAGTGTCCAAGTGATTTTGTTTTGTCTGTTCCTTTGTTTTGACTATTCATGTTCCACCTAAAAGTGAGTCATCTGGTATCTGTCTTTCTTCTTTTGACTTATTTCACTTAACTTCATCCCCTCTAGTTTCATCCATGTTGATTCAAATGACAAGGTTTCATCTTATCTAAGGGCTGTGTATGTAGTATTCCGCTGTGTATATGCACCACATCTTTAGCCGTTCATCTGACGTTGAACACTTAATTTCCAGTTTTTAGCTATTGTGAATAGGGCTGAAATAAATATAGGGGTGCATAAATCTATACAAATGAGTGTTTTTGTATTTTTGGGTAAATACCCAGAAGTGTGGGATAGTGACATCATAAGGGATTTCCATATTAAATTTTTGAGAATCTCTATACTGTTTTCCACAGAGTTTGCAACAATTTGCACACCCCACAACAGTGAAAATGCTTCCTCTTTCCTCCACATCCTCACCAACATTTGTTGTTTCCAGACTTTTGAATAACAGCCAGTCTCTCAAGTGTAAGGTGATATCTCATTGTTGTTTTAATTTGCATTTCCCTGAAAGCCAGCCAGTAGGAACATGTTTTTATGTGTCTGTTGGCCATCTGGACATTCTCTTCAGAACAATGTCTCCAATTCCTCTTCCCATTTTTTGATTGGATTTATTGTTTTTCTGTTATTGAGTTTTATGAGTTCTTAGTATATTTTGGATATTAAGCCCTTGTCAGAAATATGGAACATGAATGTCTTCTCCTAGCTAGTAGGTTGTCATATGGTAATATTTTGTCTCACCATGAAGGAAGCTCTTAAGTTTGATGTAGTGCCAGTTGAAAATTTTGCTTTTTGTTTCCCTTGATGCTGGAGTTTAGTCCCTAAAGACTTCTCTAAGGCTGATAGAATAGAAAGCCTTTATGAGACTGTCTTGCAAGAATTTTATGGTTTCCGTTCTTATGTCCAAATATCTCGTCCATTTTGAGTTAATTTTGTGAATGGTATTAGACAGTGCTCTAGTTTCATACTTTTTGCATATGGCTGCCCAATTATCCCAACATCGTTTATTGAAGAGCCTTTCTTTTCTCCATCAAATGCTTATGACTCCTTTGTTGTAGATTAACTGACTATGTGTCAGTGAGTCAGTTTTTGGTGATTCAGTTCTGCTCCACTGATCAGGACCTCTGTTATTATTCCAGTGCCATACTGTCTTGATCACTATAGCTTTGTAGTGTAGTTCAATGTCTGGGAGTGTAATCCCTCCAGATTTGTTCTTTGTTCATAACTGCATTTTTTTGATGTTTGATACAAATTTTAAGATTTTTTGTTGTTGTTCTGTTTCCTTGAAAAAAAAAAAAAAACACCTTGGAATTTTAACAGGGATCGGATTAAATGTATATATACTGCTTTAAGTAAGATGATCATTTTAATACTGTTGATTCTTCCCAATCATGAACATGGGATATCTCTTCATCTCTTTGCATCTGCCTCTATTTCTTAAGAAGAATTTCATTGTACAAGTCTTTCACCATTTTTGTTAACTATATTCCAAGATATTTGATACTTTTTACTTCTGTTTTAAGCACTGTGATTTTCTTTTCTTAAAGCATGTTGTTTCTGAATAAAAATGAAACCTGTATTGATGCACTGATTTTGTACCCTGCCACTTAACTGTATTCGTTGATGAGTGCTAGTAGTTTTTTGACAGAGTTTTTAGGGTTTTCAATATATTTAATCATGTCAACTGCAAATAATGATAGTTTTACTTCCTTCTTTCTAACTTGGATTCCTTTTATTTCTTTGTCTTGCCTACTTGCTCTGGTTAAGACTGCTAGTAGAATGCTAAATGGCAAAGGTGAGAGTGTACAGCCTTGCCTTGTTCCTGAACTTAGAGGAAATGCTTTCAAATTTTCACCATTGACTATGATGTTGGCTGTGAGTTTATCAAGTATGGCCTTTATTATGTTGAGGTATGTCCTTCTATCCCCATTTTATGCAAAGTTTTGATCATAAATGAGTGTTGGATCCTGTCTAAAGATTTCTCTGTGTCTATTTGTGAAGTCATGTGGGTTTTCTCCTTGCTCTTATTGACATGGCATATTACATTAATAGATTTATGCACATTGAACCATCTTTGCATCCCCGGGATAAATCTCATGATAAATATTCATGATGGATGATCCTTTTGATGCATTGTTGGATTTGATTTGCTAATATTTTGCTGAGAATTTTTGCATCTATGTTTGTTAGAGATATTGGTCTGTAATTTTTTTGGTGATGTATCTATTCAGCTTTTGTATCAGTGCAATGTTAGCCTCATATAAAGTATTTGGAAGTGTTCTCTGGTCTTCAATATTTTGGAAGAGTTTTGGAATACTATATATTAATTCTTCTCTGAAGTTTTGGTAAAACTTATTAGGAAAGTCATCTGATTCTGGGCTTTTATTTTTAGGGAGACATAATTACCTCTTCAATTTCCTTGCTTGTGATGTTCAGTTCAAGTTTTCCAGTTCTTCCATGTTCAGTCTTGGTAATCTGTACTTTTCTAAAAATCTGCTTAAATTTTTGTTTCCTTTCTTCGCTGATTTTTTGGTCTGACTTTAATTGTTCTTTTTCTAGGTGCTTTAAATGTAGGGTTAGCTTGTTTATTTGCATTTTTTCTTATTTCTTGAGGTGGCCTGGGTTGTAACGAATTTTTTCTGTATCTCTTGGATTCTGGCAGCTCATGTCTTCATTCTCATTTGTCTCTAAGTATTTTTAAAGTTCTTCTTTGATTTTTCTTTTACCTAAGAATCATTCAGAAGCATATAGTTTAGTCTCCAATTAATCCGGAGTCTTCCAGCTTTCTTTTTGTCTTTGATTTCTAGTTTTAAGCCACTGCGATCAGAGAATTTGCTTAGTGTGATTTCAATCCTTAAAAATTTATTGAGACAAGTTTTGTGTGCCAACGTATGATTTATCCTTGAGAATATTGCATGGGCACTTGAGAAGCCAATGAATTCTGTAGTTGTTGGATGAAGTGTTCAGTATATGTCTATTAGAATTAACTATTCAAAATGATCCTTCAAAATTGTGTTTCCCTGTTAATTTTCTGCCTGGTTGATCTGTCCATTGTTGTAAGTGGAGTGTTGAAATTTCCTCCTATTACTGTGTTGCTGTCAATGTCTCTTCTCAGTTCTAATAATATGTGCTTAATACATTTTGATACTCCTTGATTTGGTGCATATATATATATATATATATATATATATATATTAATGTGTATTGTCTTGTTGCTGGATTGACCCCTTAATCATTATATAATGTCCATCTTTGTCTTTTGTCATGCTTGTCAGTTGGGATTTGTTTTATCTGGTGTAAGTATGGCCATTCCTGCTTTTTTGGGTTGTCATTTGACTGTAGGATTGTCTTCCAAGCATTTGACCTTGAGTCTGTGTTTATCTTTTGAAAGAAGGTGTGCTTCTTGAATGCAGCAGAAAGTTGAGCTGTGCTTTTAATCCATTCAGCCACTCTGTGTTGTTTGGTGCATGCAGTCCATTAACTTTTAGGGTGATTACTGATATGTAACTATTTAATGCCATTTTATAATTTGTCTTCTGTGTGTTGTTCCAGACAGTGCCTTTGTTCTTCTCTTTCTCTTCATTGGTGGGTTATGCTTTGATTATTTTCCCTTTTTGTTTTCCTCTTTGCTTTTTCCCTGGAGAAGTTTTTTGATGCGCCCTGAGGCAAACATTAAGAATATTATGCTTATTTCCTATTTTAATTTGAAAACAGATTGCACTCATTCTGACCATCCACATTTTTGTTCTCCTCTCATCCCCACTTTTTATATTTTGCTGTCTTACTGTTCTAAGTGGGGTTTCTTTACACTTTATAGAGCTTCCTTTAGTATATTTTGTAGAGCTGATTTGGTGGTGATGAGACCTTTAATGTTTACTTATCTGAAAAGCTCTTCATCATTCCTTCAGTTCTAACTGATAACCTAGCATGGTGTAGTATCCTAGGGTGAAGTTCCTTTGTCAGCACTTTGAAAGTAGCATGCCATTCCCTTCTGGCTACAGAGTTTCAGTTAAGAAATCTTACAGGAATGTCTTTGTATGTAATTCACTTTTCTCTAGCTGCTTTTAAGATTCTTTCTTTATCTTGTGTTTTTGACATTTTGATGCCAATGTGTCTTGGTATGGGTCTATTTGGGTTTCTTTTTGTTGGAATTCTTTGAGCTTTCTGGGTCTGGATGATTTCTCCATTTCTCAGGTTAGGGAAATTCTCTATTATTATTCAAATTTCTGCCCCCTTTTCTCTCTTATTCTGGGACCCCTATGATGAAAATGTTGTTTCTTGTGATGTTATTCCATAGGTCTTGAATGCTGTTTTCATTTCTTTTCATTATTCTTTCTCTTTGTTTGCTTGAGTGTATTCTTCAGCCCTATTTCTAGCTGACTAATTCTGTCGGAGGTTTCGTCCATCCTATTCTTGAGTCCCTCTATTGAACTCTTTAGGTCAGCTATTGTCTTCTTTATTTCTTTGATACCTGTTTTTAATTGCTTCATTTCTTCTCTCTCTTTTTTTGTTGCTCTTTTTCTTCCTCTATTGTTTTCTTGATTTTCATAAGTATGTTTATCACTGTTGCCCTAAATTCTTCCTCTGGTAGTTTGACTATGTCTGTCGCGTTCAGACTTTCCCCTGGGATTTTAATTGGATCCATCATTTTGCATATATTTCTCTATGTCTTCCCTTTGTTTGGCATTTTGTTTTTATTTCTGTGGGTTAGGTTTCTCTGCAGTGATGGCCTTGGGTAGGGTATCTGCATGAACCGAATAGGCCTGGATCTTGGTTTGAACACTGAGAATTCTTGAGTAGCATGGGCTCACCACTGTGTGGATTTCTTGAAGTTCCTGTATGGACCCTGCATTGGGATCCAAGAGTTCAACCTATGGGTTTGGAGTGTGTGTGTGTGTGTGTGTGTGTGTGGGAGGGGGGGATATAGAGTCTTCCCCTAGCATCAGAGGTCTGAATGGTAATGTCAACCTTGTCATTGACTCACAGTTAGCAATTAGGCTGCAGTTCTACCTCCACCCTCAACGTGGCTCTAGTAGGTGCATGGGAGTTTCCTTCCTTCTGGGAAACTCTTCTTCCTTTAAGCCTGGGGCCAGGATTTCTGGCAGGCATGTCCTACACTTCCATTTTAATATGGTAGGAGGGGTGTGGGTAGGGTATTCCCCTAACTGCCTTATTGTTATGGGCAGTGGCCTTTGTAATCTCCCCTCAGGTGGTCCTACTCAGTTCCACTGGGGCACTGGTCCTCCTTCTACTCTGTGCCAAGACCTTGTCCCCAGCGCCGTGTCCCAGTTCTGCTGGGCAGATTCTCTGCTATCAGAGCGACTCTCCAATGGGTCAGTTTTTGCCAAAGCTCCATCCCCTCCAGCTTGGCCCTTTTTCTCGCTGAGTCTTAGAATCCCAAATCTACAATGTAGCTCTGAACCTCTGATGTTTCTGCCTACACTTTATGTTGGTGATTGTTGCCGCTGTCTCTGCATCCTCTGGACCTGCTTTTCCTCAACATTCGTGTCTTCCTAATCGCCCTTTAGGGAGGAGATGAAACTTAGCTCCTACGAGGTCACCATCTTGACTCCTATCAGCAATGTATGAGCTTTGGTGGGTGGGAACACAATTCAGTCTATAATAGGGGATCTTGGAATTAGATTCTCTGAGCTGCCCTGGGATCTGGAATGGTTTAAACAGATCCAGAGATAATTGGGGAATTGTCTGGAAAGCTTTCTAGAAGGGACAATACCAGATCTGCTCTTTGCTTAAAATCCAGCACATGTCGTGGTGTATTACAAATGTTTTGCTGAAAGAATCAGTAGATCCATGTCTTCTTGCATGTGTGAGGTGAGTGACCCTTGTTCTCCAGCCTGCAGGAATCACCTTTTCCTTGGACATCTAGCTCTGAGGAATCCATCCGAGTCCCTAGAAAATGCTGATCTGTTCAAGTAGGTCTCTCCTGTGGTTGTTTCTTGAGTTTAATTCAAACTCGAATGACTGTAGGGGTTGTTTTTAATCATCATTCATTTTAAACTTAGAAGCCATTCTTGGGTTTAAAGACTGGTTATTCTCAATCTGCAATCTGGGCAGGCTTGATAATTCAGGGGCATCTTGAGCATTTGGAGACAAAACAATTTAGTTCTCAGAAAACTTTTCTAACCTGGAATTAAGTTAGAAGAAGTAAGAGAATAGATCTCTTTCTTTCATTTAGAACTGGACATCTCAGAGCACTCATCTCACTTTCTGCTGCCTCAAAGTCTGTCAACAGGGAATACCAATCACAAATGAAACTGAGCTCTAGAATGAGCCTGGCCCTTTACATGGACTCTGGGAGTGTTGAAATAGAGCAGAATCAGCAAAGAACCAAGTCAAACCAAAGAAGATCTACTATGTGCTCAGAATCACCAATAGTAATGCTTACAGAATTTCCAATAGTGGTGTTATGGACTGAATATTTATGTTCCCCCCAAATTCATCTCTGTTAGACCTAACCTCCAGTGTGACAGACTTTAGAGATAAAGCTCTTATGAAACAATTACAGTTATGAAGTCATGAGAGTGAGGCTTTGATCTGATAGGACTAGTGACTATCCTATTAAGAGACCCCAGACCCGCTTCATCACTCTTCCTGCATATGCACAAAGAAGAGGTCATGTGAGCACAAAGTGAGAAGTCAGTAATCCACACATCAAGAGGAGAGTCTCATCTGACTGACGCTACTGGCACCAGAATCTTGGACATCCAGCCTCCAGAGCTATGAGAGAATAAATTCTTATTGGTTAAGCCCCCTAGACTATGGGATTTTGCTGTGGTGACCCAAATGCACTGACACAAATACTAATAGAAGAGGTCTTCTGAGACTCTTTTTTTAGACATGAGGAAGATGAAACCCAGTGCAATCAAATGAAATGTCCATGTTCAAAAGGTAGCAGGTGTGGACGAGGAACCCAGGGTAGAAGAGTGTCCAGCTTCTTGAGTTCTTCCCCCATGAATGCTTTACAGGATTGGAGGCAATGGAAGACATGTAAGAAACAGTGAAGCCAATGAAACCACCCAGGCGCCAAAGCAAGCTTGATTTTTAAGTGGCTGTTACTTTTTAGAACAATACAATTAATTTACATTTTAATTAATTTAATAGATATTTATGATGGCCTTTCTGTGAAATAGACTGAAAATTTAAAAGACATTTCTAAAGAACGACAATTCTCTTGAGATTAGAGCCTAAACCAAATGCTTACCTCCAAGGCAGGATGTGGTCATGTGAGGAGACATCAACTCTGGCTAGGCTGAGAGTTGAGGAAAGACAGTGGCAGAGAAGGGGGTGGATTATATCCGAATATGAATGCAGTAATCCTTTCAATTGTGCATGTCCCTTTCCAATGTGATTTTCCTTCTCCTCTTGTTACGAACTGAATTATGTCTCCTCAAAAATTCATATGTTGAAACTTTGGTCCCCAGTATTACGACTGTATTTGGAGGTAAGACCATTAAGGATATAATGAAGGTTAAATGAGAAATTTAGGGTGGGGTTCTAATTCAATAGAACTGGTATCCTTATAAGAAAAGAAGAGAGGAATAGTTGAAGGAGTACCTGAGAAACATTAAGCTGCTAATGGTAGATAGAATCTGGAAGCTGAAAAAGGAGGAGCCTACTGGAGAGGTACAGGTATGGAGTGATGAAAATCTGGTCTCATTTGAAAACAAAAATGTGAAAGGGGAGAATAAGAGGACTTTGGGGAAGACTCTATTACTAGCATCTAGGGCAGAGCTGGATATGTTTTGAATAAAGGTAAGACGAGGCAGAATTCATTCCCTTCTTTCTGATTTGATGCCCCAAATGGCTGTCATGCCTGTAAAACTAAGGGGAGCTGGAGGAAGACTGCTTTGAGGGAGGAAGAGAATGTATGGGCTTTAGATTTATTAAGTCAGAGTCATGATGGGATATAGTTTGAAAATGCTTGAGAAGCACTTGGAGATAAGTGAGTGGGAAGTTGGGACAGAGGTTAAGGTCAGGTGTAGATACAGGATTGGAATGAGTGCAGAACTCTTCAAAGTTATAGAAATCTAGGATGTGAGACTCAGGAGTCCTTGGTTGGAAACAACAGAAAATGAATCTGACTGAAAGTCCAAAAGGCTCACAGAAACCCAGGGTTAGCTGTAGACTTTTATTCAAAGAGGGCAGGAACCAAGGTGGTTCTGGAGACCTGGATGGACAGAATTCACCAAAAAATCTCATCGACCTGCCATAAATCAACTACTTCCCCACTCCCTGCAGGATTCACAGTCCTGGGAGGAGATTCAGTGTGCTTGGTTATGCACCCACTCAGTGGCTAGAGGAAGTCAGGGCATCTTGACTTCCATGCCCAATATGGTGGCCCTTAAAACAGGGCAAGTGTTTGTCCAAAGGCAACCAGATCTTACTATCAAAAGACAAGGGAATGGATAACTGTTCACTCTACAGGGAGAGAGTGTGCGAGGAGAGGAAAGAGCTGAGGACAGTTATGTATCACCCACAGATGCAAGAAGGAAGATAGATGAGGGAGAGATAAAGGTCATCTGAGGAATTGACGGATGGACAATGGTTAAAAGAATTTCAAAAATGGGTAATACACCAGAGTTAAATCTGCCAAGAGATCAAGGGTGATAAAGAATGATGAAAATCACCAGGGATGGCATTGAATGTTATTGACTTTGGGAGAGCTGAGGGGGCGGTAGAGTGGAGGGAGGGAGGGAGGGAGGGAGGGAGGAGAGCACAGTGGAGGGATAAGAAGACAGGTCAGAGAGACTTTCGGGAGTTGGGAGACAAATCTATTGTTTGGTGGTAAAAGGAAGGAGGATTGCTGGGGTGTTATTTGAAGGGGTCAGTATCACAAAGAGCGCTTCCTCCTAAGTGGCCAAATAGAAGCAGAAAAACACACTCAGCCCAGCACTTAGTAAAATCTTTTCTCTGCAGCTCTTGGATGAAAAGTAGTGACGACAATGGGAAAGTGAGACTTGCTACTCTGGCTTAATCTGGCTCAGAAGTTACAGAAAAAGGAAATTGGATTTATTTGAAAGCCAACTTGAAAGGGAAATAAAAAGACAAATGCCTTTTGTAATTTTTTTAAGAAAAAAAAAGAAAATCATACCCATGCAAAAGTCCCAGAAGCTAATTGTATAAATGAACTGTTACAGGCAGTCTCCTTTTCCCTGGTTCAAACATTCTTACATAATAACATTTGCATTTATAATGTTGTGTAAGAAGCAGTCTAGTGGTGTCATTTGTTTAAGAAGGGGTTAGATAGGAGGGAGCAACTATTACTATCTTATTATTGTAACATCAGTCACTCTTTCAGACAAAACACCATCATCCATGGAGAGCTAAGGATAGTTTTTCCTTAAATACAAGGTCATACTGTTTGGGTGTGCGAGGGAGCTCAGGGGTGGGGGTGGGTTGGGGGGTATTTTCATCTTCTTCCAAAGTACTCAACACTGGACCTCTTCCAACAGAGGAAATGAGACTAAATAGATCATTTGTTTTATTCTGTTTGGGCATTTCTTACGTTTCTCCCAACTGCAGCTTCGGGACACAAGGCCAAGCTCAGAGACTGACTGAAACTGGCAAAACTCCAGGTCACTTTTCTTTTCTTTTTTTTTGGTAAGGAATAAACAATATGAAGCTCTATCTGAGGATTAAGGCAAGCCACACAATTGAAGGACAAAATGAGATTCTGTTGTGCATGTGAAGTTGCAAAGAGAGAGGCAGGTAGGCGCCCTAAATGATTTTGAGTTCTCAAACTAGACAGTGGTTGAGACAGGAGGGACATGCTGATCGAAAACGCATGCATCTGTGAGGCAGACATTTCAAAGAACGTCAAACACTAGAGGAACTGCTGTTGGCCCTGGGCACAGCTGAGGGAGGAGCACAGCTTCTTTAGGGCAGCCTGGAAGGAAGGACATTGGGCCAAGAGAGGACCACCGGACTCAGAGTTTGGAAGATTGCTCCTGCACCCTTTGCCAACATCAGGAAGGCTGGCCAGCATCAGCCAGGCAGTCTGCAGCAAGCATAGTTGGTATTCCCAGCATATCCCACTGACAGAGAGGTCTTTGTCCTCAATCACTTCCTTTTGGGAGACACTCACGGGCAGTCCCATCCAATGTCCGAGGGTGAGAGAAAGCAGCATCAGGGGTCAGGCGTAGTTTAGCATATCAGTGAGCACTGCCTCCTGTCTGAGTTCGGAACTGACGAGTCATGCACAGCATTGCTCAAAGCATTCCTTGGACAGTACCAGGAAAAACAGGGAAGTAAACACAATCCTTAAAATGTAAACAAAAGAGGTAAGTTCCAAAGACTTCTGAATATTTTTATAAATGAAGGATCCAGGCCTTACGTATACTCTCGCTGGGAAAATAAAGTGCCTTTTTTTTTCCCCCTGAAAAACACTGATTCCATTAAAACAAGAGACTGACAGACGGAGAAAGACTAATACTGCATGATCTCACTCATACGTGGAAGATAAAGAGACAAAGCAAAGCAACAGGCAAAAAAGACCAAACCTTGGACAATGACAATAGAATGGAGGTGACCAGTGGTGGGAGCAAGTGGCCATGGGGTCCAAGGAGCACTGATGCTGTCTTCTGTTTGATGAATGGTGAAACTACACACATGGGCCTATATGATTATATAAATCAAAGTTATGTAAATCAAAGTTATCTCAATAATGCATTATACATTTAAAAAAAACAAGAGATGGAAACCCTCTAATATTTGTGCATTTGTTTCAAAAACTGGTTCAACTTTAGAGTAACGTCGCTAAAAATTAAAAATTTTCAAATAGTTGACCGAAGTGTTTGAGCCCTGAATCCAGGTGCAGCGTTCACTCCTGTGGGCGACAACACACAATGGTGTGGGGAAGGGTTACCACTGGGGACAGCTGGACGATGCACAAAAGGAAACGCTCTGTGTTATTTTCACAACTGCATGTGAACTTCCAATTATCTCACTAATTGTTTTAATGAAAGAAAGGTTGAGTTGGCACACCCTTGTGGCTCAGGTGGCTGGGACGCTGGTGTGCAAAAGGCAGTCTTATTTAAGTAGGACCTGGGTTCGAGACCCAGGACTGGGGTGAAAAAAACAAAATGAACTAACTAAATAAAGAGGCTTCTTCCTCCTTTCCTTATTTTTGTTTTAAAAAAAAAAAGACAGACAGACCCAGATGCAGAGAATTAAGCAGACTTTCATAATCTGGCTGTACTCAGACTTTTGGGTTCTACCTTTTCTCCACTGGTTCTCTGAATGACTGCCTTCTGCCTGGAATAGGCTATTCCCAGTTCTCAAACACACCATGCTCATTGCCACAGCTGGGCTTTACTCTTTCCGGCTCCCCCAACTCCACATTATCCCCAGCTCCAACTCGTCCTCTCCTACTAGACCACGTCCTGACACCACCCCAAGAGCAGCAATGTCTATGCGGGCAGTCACTCGCTACTTGTTCTCCTACCAAATTTTTATTGAGCAACTACTAGCTCTCTAATATTGGCTCTAGACATCTGGGATGGGGCGGCTTCAAACCATGCTGAGCTGCTTTCTCTTCTCCGCTTTCTGGCAGCAGCTATTCTAATGAGGAAGGGAAGAAGGGAAGAAGAGAACCAGCTAAGAAACAAGTTGAAAAAGAATTTCAAATCACGATGAGGGCTATAAAGAGAGTAATAGGTTGAAGAAGAAATTGACTTTAGCTCAAACAGTCTGGGAAGTTTTCCTCAAGAAGTTCATATTCCGTTAGGTCCCATTTAGTTGTGACCCAAATAAGGAGGCAGTCGTGAGAAGACGGGGGCGGGGTGGCATTTCAGGCAGAGAGAAGAACAGGGCAAAAGATTTGTGTCTTGTCCTTTAATTGAATATGAATAGCAGGCATGATTATAAAACGATGAAACAGGTTTTGTTTCTGTGCACTGTTTCCTTTTTATTTTAGGGACAAACGTCCCATACCCTGTTTCTGCAAACTCCCTAAAGAGCACCCCGCCTGGCCCGCACGCCTGGAACACAGGCGGGCAAAGGACTTCAGGCAGGGCCGCCTACGCGGCCGCAATGTAGGTGCCCAGTTGGTCTCATCTGAAAGTCAAGGCTGTGTTAGAAGGTTGACCACACTCTGTGTCCCAGCTGGGGCGCCGGGCCTGCCGGTGAGGGTTCTGCACTAAAGACATCACTTATGTCATAAAAGTTGGGTTTCCACAAACCCAAGTTGACGCAAAGGAGTGGTCCCGCTGGGAGCGGACGGGCATTTGTCACCGGCCCCTGGGGTCTGCGCCTCTCAGTTGCGCACAAAGTCCCATCCGCTGTAGCTGCCAGTTGGAAAGGGTTAGATTCCCAGGACTCTGCGGGCACCTCCTGCTGTCGTCGTAGCCAGGAATCCCGTTTTCTGGGTTCCCCTGCCTACCCTCTGCCTAAAGGGACCGGCTGTCGCTCCCCTGTCCCCGAGGCCGGGGTCGGTCTGCTCGGGGGCTACCGGCGAAGCTCCCGGCGGGGTGATCGCCCCCTCCTCCTCGGCACGCTGCCCCCAGCACCCCCGGATCCCGGCGCCCACGTGCAGCCGGGGCCCCGCGCTCTCCCCGCGAGTCTGGTTTCAGCCGCACGACGGGAGCCCCAGGGGGCGGCCTCGGGGGCGGCGGCCGGAGGAGGGCGTCCCGGAGCGCCGGCGCGGGGCCGCGGCGGCCGCCGGCACACAAAGGCGGAGGCGGGAAGGCGGGGCGGGGCGGGCCGGGGGCGGGGGCGGCAGGAAGGGGCGGGGGCCGGCGGGCGCCGATAAAGCCCCCGCGCCGCGGCCGCTCGGTGAGCGCAGCGGGCTGACGGGTGCACGGTGCTGCGACCGCCGCCTCTGCTCCGCCGAGCCGCCCCGACTGCCTGCCCCGCGCTCGCGCTCGCGCTCCCGCTCCCGCTCCGGCTCGGGCCGCGCCGCCGCCGCCGCAGCCGCCACCTGGGGACCCCGATCGAGGCGGTGAGTCCGGGGCGCGCGCCCCGCGGCCGATCCCGGGCACCCGGGCGGGAGGGACGCGGCCGCGGCGCAGGGGACGGTCCCGGGCTCCGGGCTCCGCGCTCCGCCGGCCCCGCGCCGCGACCTTGCGCCCGGCCGGGCGGCTGCGGGCCCCGGGGACGCCGGCGTCGAGGCGGAGGAACTTTCTCAGCCGTCCCCGACTGCCTCGGCCGAGGCGGGGCGGGCGCCGGCGGGGAGCCCGAGGAGCCCCGGGCAGGGCTGGAGGCTCCGCGCCGACGGGGGCGTCCCGCTGCGCCGCCGCTGGGAGCCGGGGGTCCCAGCTCCATCCTCGCCGGCGCCCGGGCCCAGAGCCCGAAGTGCCCGGGAATCGCGGGCGTCCTCCACCCAGATTTTGCGTGCGCACCGCCGGGTGAGGAAAGACAAATGGACTCGTACTTGTGAGCGGGTTTCAGCGAGTGCTGTGACCGTGGGTGGCGGGGCGCCGGGGGAGCCTTTCAGTGGGTGTCTGGCAACCGGCTTAACCCTCTCGGGCAGGTCTGGGCTATTTTCATCATCGGTAGACGAGAGAATTGCGTTGCAGATTAGTGACTACAGGTAGGTGAAAGTACTCCAGTTCTGGGCGGCCCTGGGAATTTAATTTGCCTACACACTGAGCAGGGAGGGAAGGCTTCTGTTACATAAGACAGCAGTCCACCTTCCACCGTTATGGGAGATGCTGTTGAAGGTTTTAGTGTTTTAATGAACAAAAAATAATCTCCATGCATGTCTCTCTCGAGAAATCTCAGAGGCTGCTGCGGCTTGCTTTGACTACTTTGCAAGAGCTTTTCTCTATTTAGCATCAACATAAAGAGGTGTTGGAAGGGTTGACTTCCCCTTTCAACTCAGCAAGCAGTTTACTTCTCTGCACTGTTCAGGAATAATTGACGTGATAATTTTGTGCTTTGGCAATTTTTCTATGAGAAATTGAGCACGGATAACGGGAAGACGCGTAAGCATCGCTAATTTGTCTACCTAAAGTGCACTTCAAAAAATGAAGCTGCTTTCAATAGTATTTCCATATCTAAATCAGTAGTTAGGTGGTTTGCAGTATTTCAGCAAAAACGCTCTTCGGTTATGCTCAGGAGGGGTTCGCCTGAATAATCTAAGGTTCCTTTCACCCCTCAAGTTTTGATTCTCTATTCAGATGTTTGAAAATATTGTACATTGTAGAATGATGACTGAAGGTCAGAAAAATGTCATCCATCTTTTATGCCAAAAACATGAATCTAGACAGACATTTCTGCTTCCCATAAGCTCCACGTAGGAGTGTAATTTTAAAAGGACAAAAAGATTCAGTCTCCAAAGGATGTTGATTTTCCATTCCACACACGGTTGATTGAATCCTAACAGAACTGGTCTGCGGTGGACACTGGAAAAGAGTATCCTAGCCAGATCCTGGCTGTCCGTCTGTGTGGCCATCAGCTCCTGCCATGTTTCCACCGCAGGGGAACTTGTGGGCTTTCTCTCCTCTGTTCCCAATGTCCACGTGGGGGAGGCTCTTGATTTTCACTTCCTTCATGATCTCCAGCACCTCGGGCTCCGGACTCTTCCAACTGCATCCGTGGTTCGCCCTTTCCCGGGTGCTCAGTTTCCGAAACCAGAGACTTCTGTCTCCCGAAGACACGCACTCCTTCCTTCCAAGTTGCAAACTGGTCCACTGCTTGGACCCAGGAGATCTCTTCTCTCCCCTCCCCTGAATTTGGTAGGTGACTCCATGGCCCGCTTGGTGGTTCTCTGTAGGGTAGAGGCCACCCACTGAAGTCTCTCCGTGCCCTCCTCCCATATTTGCACTTTTTCCATGTTCACCCAATCTTCCAAGAAACCCTAAGTGCCTGTAGGCCCTGTACTAGACCCTGACGGCTGGGAAAGCTAGCAGGTCTCTGCTCTCTTACAGCTATAGTTCTTGCAGAGGAAACAAAAAGCAGACCTCATTGTGGTACTACAAGCTGAATGCTATACAGTTTGTAAAACGTAAGTCGGGTAGAATAATAGTAGAAGGATCCAGTTGGAGCACGGAACTTAGAGAAAGCCTCCCTGTGGCAATACGTCACGTCTCTAGTGCTGTCCAGAATCCAGACATCTCCCTCTGCAGGAATCTCACACCCTCTCTCACTTTATCTCCTCTTTCCCTATGGCCTCTTCTTCGTTCCCAGTATTTTTTTAAATGTCTTCACCCCATCCCCCCGTCCCTGTATCCCCACCTCATCTTCAGTGACCACAGCGTCTCCCCAGGTTCCTTAAATGAGTTAGCACTTCCTTAGTTTCCTGGTCCTTTCTGTGTTCTCTGTCAACAGGCCAGAGTTTCCACAAAGTACCAGAAGACTGCACGAGCCATCCTGCGGATACTCTAGGACTTTCCTTCCCTTCTAATGCTGTTTCCTTCCCTTCTTGTCATCTTCTGGTTCCCCTCCCTGACATTTCCATTCCCGCCGAGAGTTGCCCAGAGCTCTGTCCTTACTCCCTTTGTGCTCCGCCTGGCCCTCGAGTGAACCGAGTACCCACAGCGTCAGCAATCGCCAGCTCAGAGAACCCCAGAGCGGCCCGGCTAGTCGTCTACACGCCCGTGGGCTTATCCACGCTCGTTAGGCAAAAAAACATCCCGCAGTGAGTTCAGAACTGGTTTTGTTCTCAGCGTCCACCGCAGACGCGTTCCCTCCCCAGACAAAATCTGTCTGTCTGGTGGCGGTCACAGCATCCACTGAGGTGTTTGAAGAGCAGCCTCGCAGTGAGGGTGGACTCCTGCCACACTCCCCAGATCCAGCGGCCGAGTCCTGTGGCTTCTCCATGCTGCGGAATCCCGTCAAGCTCTCTCGGTCACACTGGCCTCGCCCTGCCTAGAATCCGCAAGTGGCGAAATGGTGACCAGTGTGCTCTTTCCAGCTGGCAGCTGTGTGGTTGGCCTGACAAAGGTCTACACAAATTGAGTTAATATTCAAAAATATTAAGATGTTCCTTCCTTCCTCTCTAAAAAAAAGAAAGAAATAGAAATAGTAAGATGTCACTTAGATTTATAGCATCTCTTCAAAATGAGAAGACCTGGAACATGAGGCAAGTGTTCCCATGTGGCATCACTTGGCAGGCGAGGAGTCTCCAGTTATGGCTTTGCTGGAGATGGCGTTCTCTCTGGCTCCCCCTGGACCTGTGCTCTTCATTTACAGTAGCTTCCTTGCTCCCATGGGCTTCTGAGCTGGTGACCATGGGCTTGGCGTTCTCTGCAGTGGCTTGCTGTGTGGTCTCCTCCCTGGGTATCCTGCTCCAATTTGCACCCCTTTCAGCCATCTTCTGAGTTGTAGCCGGGGTGACTTTCCTCCTGTCCCTCATCTCCGTATTTGCTTGTGCTTTTTTGGGACAAAGCCAGACTCTGAAGGCGTTAACTGTGTTGTATGGTAATTCAGATATCTCAGATGAAAGAGTGAGCTCTCTGCTGTTTTCATAGCGTGTTGTGTCTGAGTTTCTCAAAGTGCTTTGGAACTTCTGAGGAGGGTGGTTAGTAGGTAAGTCCAGTGTTAACTCACTTATGTCAAGATGCAGTCTCTGCTGTTTACAATGCATTTCCACAGACCTCACCACCCTCCCCTTTCTCACAGCCCTCTGGAGGAGATGGGGCACGGGCGATTTCACGTCCTAAATAGCTGTGGGAAGGAGAAACGTGGCTCTTCAAGCTCTTCAAGAGCCCTCAGTCTTTGGATCATAATGGACCCTGTTTAATATATGCTCCCTGGAGTAAGACAGAATGTTCCTGAGCTCACTCAGCCGCCTTTGAACCATCCTAGCCTCAAACTCCTGGCAGTGTGCTGCCAGGGAACTTTCCATAATGTTCTCCTTTTCTCCTCGGGGACTCACCAGGCTGCTGGCCACTTGTAATGTCCTGACAACGTCTAAGCTTTCTTCAGCCCCTTCCCACTTCCCTGACAGGTTATATACTTGCAGCTTTGAACTCCCTACACTCCTCACAGCATGTTACTTACTGCCTATGCTTTTGTACCTCACTCCTACTGGACCTCTGCCTAGGATTCTCTTTCTCCATCTTATGTATTCATCATCTGGATAGCTTCCCCTTTTCAAGACTGCAGTCTGGTATCACCGGTTTCCCATAGTCTCTCCTGATGGTCCCTACCCTCTATCTCCACAGCACCTGTGTGACACGCACACACCTACACGCAGCCTCCCCCGTGGACACCTCTCTACGGGCAGTTGCTGTGTCAGAGCAGCCTGCCGGACCCACCAGATTTCCAGTGCCAAAAACATGTACCTGTCTTGTCGTTTCACTTCTTTCAGCATTAACGCAAGACCCCAAGGCAAATGTTTGAACTAAACCACCTTCACACACTTTATGCAAGAACGCTTGTCTTTCAGGTTGAAAGAGGAGCTGCCTCCCAAACCTCCACCTCTGTTGCTGGTACTTCTGTGTTCAGTATGTATATCTCTTCACACTAAAGAAAAAAATGAAAACCTTGATCAGCCATATCTCTGGAGAACATGACTTAGAAAAAAGCAGAAGTCTAATGCAGAAATGCTTCTGTGCCTGTATTCATTCCAGTTCCCCTCATCTGAACTCTTTCTTGGCTTGGTGCTGTCTTCCCAAAGGTCCGTTGGCTGGGCTTGCCCCGTCCATAGTCGATGGTGTGCATGAGGTGGGAGAATGCTCCCTGGTTTGTAGCCATCAAGCTTGGTGATGGTGACTCTCAACCCCTTGCTGAGCTGTTTGCCATGACATCTTTTTGGCTAGTGTCTTCAGCTAGATACTAGGAAAAGGTCTGAGCTGTGTCACCGATGCTTCGTACAGTTGGCCATCCAGAACTTGATTTCCTTATCTCTACAATGGATGCTGATTTAATTATCTCAAAGGTATCTTAATTTTTTAAAAGTCTATAACTTGGTTTTTCTGATTCAGCTGGATCAGAAATCATAAATATCTGATATAGTAAGTATCGGCTCTGGATGAATTTTTTTCTATTTAAATACATTGTTTTTTGTTTCTCTGTATGAAATTCTTGCTTCTCTCTTTCTCTCGCCTATAAAATCATCCATTTTAGCTCTGTACTGAGAAATAGCATTAAGGGCCAACACGGGGATTTAGTTTGTATTCCCACTTGGAGGCATTTATAGAAATGTTAAGTAAATTGAGTTCCGTATGCTTGGATCTTATTTGTAAAGTACTGTTCTTCATCCATAAATGAGCCCATCTTTTTCCAAAACCAACTTTTCTATGAGCAGATTATGCCTGAACTGTTGTTGTGTTAAAAAAAAAAAAAGCCCTATGGTGTGGAATCAAGTCAAATGCAATAAAACTATATCTTTAGGCTATTTGTCTATAAATTCAAAATTTGTCAAGAATCCTAAAAGATTAGTAAGATTTATTTTTCTTTTGAGAAATGCCGCCTTTCACCCAACGGACTGAGTCTATTTACACAGTCAATGATTCTCCTCTTATTCTGCTGTTAGATTTCTAGGTCTGGATGGAAGCCCAGTCCAGAGAAGCTGGCAGGCCTTCTGGGACTCTTTTTGTGCCTGGGGATGGCCACTGAGTCCAAGCAATCCCCTATTTGTAATTCCCTTCATGCACTTTGACAATCATGTCCCCTATTTCATCCTGGAATTCCTTCAAAGGTTAAGGCAAACACCCTAGTTGAAGATCAGATCAGGGACACCCCATTCTCTTGCTTCGGCTTGACCTCAGACTTCGCCCTTTGCTTCAGAAGATAATTTGAGAACTGGAATCCACTGTGCCTTTCTATTTTTATCAGTTAATTCTTGGGAGAAAGATAATGTAGAGAAGATCTTAATGTAAAAAAAAAAATTCTATAAAAGGCCAATTCTTGTCGTGACGGCGAATCTTAGTAAATAAATTTTATTTTTGTCATCCCCTCCGAACCCCCTGCAGTGAGAACTCCGCTATGCAGAATTTCTCTTACACCAAAAATGGCATCAGTGCTTTCTTTCTCCCCCCACAGCCCCCTCCATTTTCTGCCAGCTAATATAACCACAGAAAAAATAACCACTTGTTTTTATTTCAAGTTTTTTATGAACCAAATCTCAAATGCGGGTGTGGGTGTGAGGAATGAGAGAGTTTAACACCAAATAAGAAACTTACTCGAAAATGAACGGCTGCAAATGAGAATAGTTCTTTCTTTCTTTAAAGAAAATGCTGCATAAATAATGGCAGTACTTGCTTCCTCTACTGGGTTTTTTTTTCATTTTTTAAATAAGGAATTCGCTTATGAAAAAATTGTTTTTATTGCGTCATTGCTCAGATTACGTGAGCTGTTAACTACTGAATTATTTGGGGGCTACAAGTAAAAATTCCAAATTAAAATAATTGACACAAAAATTTGGGGCATAAAGGGGTCACTGTTGGCTTTCAGTGCCCATCCTGGAAACACGTTGGCGGTGCCCCCAACCCTGGAGGTGACTGGAACCAAAGACTCTAGACCTTGGCTCTCTTTTCTCTCCCTCCACATCTTTTGCTGCTGCTTCTCGGCAGGTTGTCTTCATTTTCTCAGGGGTCATGGCTGCTGATCAACCCAGGTTTCCCCCCCTACAGCCTCATCATCCAGAAGGAAAGAAGTATATTACCTGCCAGTTGCAGTTGAAAAAAAATCCTAGGTGGACACTCTGATTGGCTCGTTTTAGGTAATGTGCTTTTCTCTGGACCAATCGCTGTGGTCCGGGGAATGGGATGCAATGATTGGCCAGAGTCCAGTCCAGTCCGGTGTTCAGTTCTGGGGTGAGAAACAGAGAGTCCTGAGAGGGATGTGTGGGGCAGACAAGTTACTCCTCCTGACGCAAGTGTTTGTTTCCACTGACAGACTGTTGTGTCCTTGAGACTCAGACCTGCCTGTAGGACAGGTGCTAGTATGGTTCCCATTAGTACTTTGGGGAATAGAGATCAGAGCAGCCGCAGTGTCCGTGGTTGTACACGCAGCCTGTTTGTGTATTGCCCAAGCTGGGACCCACGTCTGTAAATGTGGGACTGTGAGCTGATGCTGTGAATTTTAAATATGTATGTCGCATCAGCATGTATTACTTATTCAGCAGAAATCCTGTCAAACGACACTCCTGCTTTCCAAAGACGGTCTTCTCACTTGCTGCACAAAAGCCTTAAGTAACACAACCAAAACACTCGAGATGGAAGGATGCTAATGTCTTTTTTTGAAGAATATTTTTATTTTTATTTTAGCTGTGTATCTTGGTTGTTCAGCTGTCCCCACCCTGGCCCTGGGACTCCAACCCAGGTCCTTGTGATGTGTGTGGAATGCACTTAGCCAAATGGGGTGGAGGGGGGGAACCTAACCTCTACTCTCCCAGGACACACCAGGAGGCCAATAATTTTGTGTGATGGTTGAAGTAATAATTTTATGTCTGGCTCCCTCCCCCCAGGTCATTCCTTAGACTTTTTTTTTTTTTCTTTCTGGGACTCAAGTCTAAAATTAGTACTGACCTTTGGATTAAAAGGTAGAGTGCATTTGCCCAGAATGTAACTTAGACTGATCTGGATAAAACTCAACATAACCAAAGAGGGAGTGTAATGTGATCTTTAAAAGATGCCTAGTTGAATTCCACAGATGGGTGGAAACTTAGCGGAGAAGTTGTTTGAGATTTCAGTTTTCTTTTTCTAAAAGTTATAGCTAACTTTGTTTCAGAATTTGTCACATTTAAATTGTCTAAGCACTCCTTCTTCTTCTCCCCCTCCTTCCTCTTCCCCTCCTACCCCTCCCCTCCTCTTTTTCTTTCTCAGTAGAGTGTAGTAATTCAGAGTTTGGAGGATTTGGAGGCAATTAAGCTTCTGTTTAAATCTAGACTCTATCAGTTAGGAGCTGGAGGCCAGCAGGCTACAGCCAAGTTGCTAAACTTGCCTGTGCCCCACTTTCTTCCTCTGAGCGTTAGACATGAGAGTAACCACCTCTGCAGTGCTGTGGAATGGAGAGTGTGCTTTCCACACTGAGCACAGCGGCTGGGATGGAGCTGACCTCCAGGACACATTGTCACAGTAGTGCACATGAGCATTGGACTCCCCTGGACTCTTGTTTTCCGAGTGTTTGACCCGACTAAGGAGTGACTTGTCTGGGTTCAACCCATTTTGCTTCCAGCCTCCCCTCCTGTCACACTCACACAGGGGTCACCTGGGCATCTGTCCTTCCCGCAGATTTCGGGGACCTGGCCCTGGTACAAAGGAGAATGAATGCATGAAAACCCTCCCCTGCTCCACCGGCACGTGGAAGTGCAGACAGCTGTTTTGCCCCAAACTCATTCTGGGCACACATGACCCTGTCAGACTAGGGACTTTTTTTTTTTTCTCTCCCACATATTAGTTATAAAGGCTGAATAAATGTCAACATGGTAGGAAACAATCTATTTGGTCTAATATTTTAGTTTTTGCAGACATAGCATCCGGCACCTGCTCTTGTGAAGTTATTCTCCTGTATCCAGTGATATCCAGATAACCAGGCATCACCATTTTAAACACATGCCGTATGTATTTAACACACAAGGTCATTTAACCATGACTGATTCCCTCAATAGAGAGAAGTTCTGTAAATGGATTAATCTCAGCAAACATTCCCGTCCAGGAAATGCACATTCTCCAGCCATTATGATTTTTTTTTTTTTTTTTTTTTAGGATTTTACTGGCAAAGACCCAGATGGGATTTTATCCAGCACTTAGTATATTCCCCAACCTGAGTAGTTGCTCTGACAATAGCGTTGGAAGACGCCAGGGGGATTCTGAGTGCAGACTTAATTATAAAGAGAGTTTCCTTCTCAAGGTGTGAATGTTCTCTTTGAAATTATTTGCTGATAGGTTCATATCATCTTGGGCCAAACCTGTATTCATTTCTTAATGAGATGTTAATTAAAATAGCAATTTGGAGGATTGACTAGAAATGCCTATGTGTTTATAGTCAACCTGTTCTTAGGCAGCATGGTGGTAAATCACGATTATCAAAGTACTGATCATTCTGATGTGAATGCATTCAGCATGTAAGGGCCAGAGAGCTGTGTCCAGCATAGGGATCACCAGTGAGCATAATATTTCTTTAAACAGGATGACTATTTCTTACATGAACAATGGCAGAATTATGCGTTTATCATACTCTCTCCCTGACATGAGAACCACGAACGAGAACTTAGAACCATGCTCTAGGTCTGTGTGTCTAATCCCCTGTAGCAGGAATTTTCAAGTATTTTTTGTGGTTTCCCTTATCTTTCTGGGCTCTTTCCATAGCTCCTGGCACAGAGGAGCCCAGAGATGCTTGGATAGGGGGAAGGAAAGAAAGATCTTGGATCTTTATTGTCAAGCACAGTTAGACCCATTTCTACACGATCTTGCTGAGTCTGAACAGTCCTTTTTGAAGTTCATTTAGTCTGAGTTTGTAGGTGCAGGAATAGAGATTGGGGTATGCAGAGCGCCCCACCGAGATTCCCACAGATGAGATAGTCACCCTAGGTCTGTGTGTGTCCAGGGTGGAGGTTTTCCCTTCAGAAACATGTTTTCAGTGGCTGACGAAGGCCAGGCTGCAGTGGCTGAGCCTCTGTACAGGGTTCCACAGAAGAAAGATTAGAGCATTAGTGGACAGAAGATGCATTTGGGGGTCAAGTGAACATGGGTTGAAACCCCAGCTCTGCCCTTGGCAGTTTTGTGCCTTAGGTAAAGAAACTCTTTCCCTCCTGGTGCTTCATTTCCGTAGAAAACGGAGATGAGGCTGGTACCTTCCTCACAAGGAAAGACCATGTCGTCCCTGCTCATAGACAGGGAAATAGGAACTACAGCGGCTAAAGGACTAAATGTCACGTGGCAAGTTCAGGGCTGAGCTCCCTTGAGAACTCACATCTCTTCCCGTCACCTCTCAGGATGCCAAGCCTAGGTGCAGATTGCCATCACCCACGCTTGATTCATCTCCTGAGCAAGGACGGTCACCTTAGAGCCACTTGCTGATCAGGTCTCTTTCCTCTGTGTTCATTGTTCATCAAGAGGATTATTCCCAGCCAGTAAAGAGCTTCTCCAAGGCTGGGTGAAATCGCCCCACACGGGCCTTCACCCAGGAGATGCTGGCATCCCTACTGTACTTGGGGGCATTCGGTATAAGAGCTAGCTTTTGAGTTCTTAGCTTTGTCATGGGTGCACTGAGGGGCACAGAACAGCTTGATCTTTGAGTATTCTTTTTTTGGAAGGACGCAGGCAGGAGAGAAGGCAAGTAGGCAGGCAGAAAGAGAGAGGAGAAGGAAATATTTGTAAATTTCATTTAGTTGTTCATTTTGGTTATTTCTCCCCTGACCCCCTGACCCCCTGACCCTGAGTTGTGAACCTGGGTGTCTGGGCTTTATGTGGACCATGCTGCAACCACAGACTTAATGCCTGAGCCACTGGGGCGAGCCGACCTACGAGCATCTTCTAGATCTAGGTGGAGAAGATCACCTACAGCAGTGGCACGCTGCAGAGCGGGAGCCGTGGGGAATGTAGCAGATTTTCTGCAGAGGATTAAAACCTAGCAGTGCAATTACCTCTGAACTGGTTTCCTTTTTATTATCATCATGCACCATGGTGATAAACTGTTGCAACTCTTCCTCACCAGAGCAGACCCATCTCCCTGACCTGGGTCAGGGCTCCACTGCCAGGATAAATGTTGCGTTTGCTGTGTTCAGGAGGTACATGTGGAATGGTCACTGTGGACCGACTTCCTGGGGAGGCTGCACGGAAGCCCTCTTCCTCCCTCTTGGTGTGAAGGGACTCTTCCAGGCTTTGCAGGCGTCCAGGAGGGTCTGCAACGATAATGCTGGAGCCCTTTTGCACAGAGACATTTCTTAGATGCCAGTCCCCTGTTGTGGTCTCTGTGTGACAGGCGAGTCTACCACAGTATGACATGGTGGTATGTACTCATAGACAACAGTCTTCCTGGGGAACCTGTCCTTTTTTAATTTTTCCTTTTGCATCGCACTCCACAAAACCCTTTTTGCCCTATATTTTTTTTAGAATTGCTGTTTACTGATTGTATGTATAATAATTATTATAAATTATTGTTTCAAATTTATTATAAAGGATAATAAATCTCTAGAGCAAAGTAGAGGAGACAACTTTGTCACGGGGAGAGATCAGATTCCTTTAAAAAAGGAGATGCAGCTTCTACTGGATCACCTTGGAAAGGTGCGAAATGTCAGTTTCATTGAATGCGCAATAGTGCGAGACACTGGCGTGGAGAAATGGGCAGGAAGATCTGGTCTCTTCTGGGAACGCCAATCGAAAATGGCGCCTGAGCAATGAATGCTTTAATAAATCATTAAAAGGCACCAAATGTAGACTTTTCTCTGTGAAAAAGAATGAATCTGAAGAGAAACACTTGCCCCTAATGGTTCCTCAGAGAAAGAGGAGTTACTATATATTAGGGTCCATACAGAAGTTTTGTAAGTTCATTATTCAGGGTTCACCAAGAGAACTGGGACAAGACTGGTGAGTGATGGGTTGAGAACAGATGGGGAAGACAGCTTAACCCCAGATCCCTTTAGTCAGTTCTTAGTGGGAATGGCCATAGAGGTTGCTTGATTTAACAAAAAAGGCAAAAAGATTGAATACAGACTTAGTAATTAGTCCTGAGATTATGACTTCTCAGTTGACAAATGTCAAGTGTTGTGTTAGTTAAGATAATGCTAGTTGCTGTAACAAGTATGCCTCAATATGTCCTTGGGCTCACATACCATGGAAGTTTTTCATTTGCATAAAGCCCCCAAATGGTGTGTCTGTGTCACACCAGGTGATACAGACTCGCCTCTTTCCATTAAATGTGTTCACTTGATTCAACAAGACTGGAGCACCTTTCAGCATGCAGTTAGTGGAAACAGAGATGGTGGAGGGCTGCTGAGGGCAGGTTTAGATGAGCCAGACCTGAAAATCACAGATACCATTCTACTCCCATGTCACTCACTACATTTCAGTCACATGCTCCTTCCTGCCTGCAGCAGAGGCAAGGATGGGAATGCAGTTAGTGTCATATTTGGAAAGAAGAGGAGATGAGTTTGCTGAGGAAGTGGCTACTCTGTCAGATGAATGTTTTTAAGACTATCGAAAAACATTTTCAAAAGTAACGCAGGCATTGCTGGGTGACTCAGTGGGTAAGTCTGTGGCTCTGGTTGGCATATTCATGCAAGGCACAAGGACTCAGGTTCACAGCCCAGAGGGAACAACCAACATGAACAAGTAAACGGATGGATGAGCATTCTTCCTTCTCTCTCTTCCTACCTACCTACATGCCTTCATTCCTGACTACTTCCTTCCAATAAATAAATAAATTAATTTGATTAAAGAAAATAACAGACAGTAATGGGAGGGGGTCATGACTATATTTTTTACTTATGAGATCAACTGCTCTGATACTCTATGAAAAGCTCCTTACAGCTTAGGATAGGTTTTTCAGTGATAGAGTCACAGATTGATTTTTAAGAGGCTGTGTCGTAGGCCACTTGGAAGAAAAGGAGACAGTGTGTTCAGGAAAGCTGTTAGACAACTCAAAAAGTGATGATAGGCATGTAGAAGATGTCTGGGAGAACTGAATTAAATTGCTTTCTGGAAGATGGGGAGTGGAAAGAGAAGTCCTGTTTCTAAGTCATCATTTATGTGATTTGACGACAAGTCAAAATATGGACAGGTTGACCCAAAATCAGTGATAGGGAGGGACAGAGGGTGTTGGGGTCTTCTCACTGGGAAAAGAGGAGGTTGTTCTTAGTGAGCAGATAACCTTATATTCAGGTAATGAATACTTCATCCAAGAAATACAGAATGTTCTACTGGAAGAAGGGTGCCTAACTCTTCAGTGAAGGAGAGTCTCCTCAGAAATGCTGGAGACACCATTCTGTGACTGAGCTAAAGGAGAGGAGAAAGCCCAAACATGGGATCAGTGCTAACCCTGAGCTCTGACCGAGGGAATGGAAAGGAGTCCTGGGGGATTCGACAAGGGAGTCGCATGGACTGTGCCTGCCCTCTGGGAGGTGCCTCTGGCAAGGTCTTTCTCACACTTATAGGCATATTCATGTTCTCTCTCACCTCTTTCTTGCTTTACGATGTGGGCAGCTTCCTCAGCCTCTCTGTCTCTTACCTCAACTCTCTTACCTGTATCCTGAAGGGTTCACAGGAGATTTAATGAGATTGTGCGCTCACAGGACTCTACACAGTGGGGGTTTTATAAACGCCCACCCTCATCTCCTGTCACAGTCTCTGTGTTGGTGAACATCACTTGTGAGGAACTGGAAAGACATTCTTCCCCTTCAAAATGTGACTTCATGACAAATGGCAACTCTCCTCCTTCATCCCTAAAGATTCCTCAGTGCTGGAGGAAGGCAAAGGTGAGAAGAACCTTCACTAAGTCATTGATTTTTAATTACAAAACCCTTGTTCTTCTCCCTTCATTTTGGACATAGAGAAAAGACCAACCAACAAACAACTGGTCCCATGAGGAAAAGTTTCTTAGTGCCAAAGAATTGGCACATCATTTCCCAGGATGATCACGTGATCGTCATAGCAGCCTTCTGAGGAACAGAATTGGGGAGGGAAGTTAGCATTGCTCTTGTAGATGAGGAGACTGTCATAGCAGTGTGGCTTCTTTGATGCAGGCAAGCCTAAGAGTAGACACAAGGCTATTCCACATTCTGGTTTCTTCTGGGAAGTAGCTAAACCACCTAATCCCTTCTGAAAGTGTTAGTGGGAACCTCAACGAGAGAAATGAAGCTGGACTAAGGAAGCCCGTTAGTGTTCCATGACTGAAGCCAAGTTCAGAATTCTGTTTCCTGTCACCGCAGGTGGTTTCTAAGCTTGAGAAGAACTTGGCTAGTTAAATGATGGATGACAAGGGGGAAACATGTAAAATCAGAGTGGCCCTCTTGTTTCATTCAATATTCCTTATAACACTGATGTGGGGAAATATCCCTGCTGACCAAAAAGGCTTCTTTATAGGTCATTAAACAGGATAGGTTTAAAAAGACAGTTTCCAAGAACCTATCTACAACATTAAGTGAGGACTTACTGTGTGCCTGTGGGATTTTCTTTCCAGACGCTTTGGGCTGAAAGAAGAGAGCAAGGGACGATGTGATTAACTCTCTCAGCTCCCCTGTCCCTCTTCCTTCTTGTGGACAGAGCAGCATATTCCTCACATTAACAGAGCTCCGTGGGAAGTCCCCTGGTTGTGAGGAGGTGAATAAACACGGCAGGAAAGCAAGCGAAAGAGTCGATAGCTCAAGTCATAACCTCAATGGGGTTACTTCCACAACGCCTGTAGATGTGACCGAACCTCGGGTTCTGATGAAGCGGTGCCGAACAACAACCAAACACAAGACTTGGAAGAAGGGAAAGAGTCCACTTATTTTCTGCAGAAGATGGAGACAGGGGAGACCTAAGTCTGAAATCCTCAGTGTCCCTGAGTGAAAGCAGTCAGGGGCTGTTAAGGGGGAGTCCGAGCTTGGGAGCCCCACAGGGGAACATCTGGCCACCTCCAGCTTCAGTGTCAGCCACGTAACTCAGGACCCCGGTCACAGGGACACTGGTACACAGCGTGTGAGGGGTTACCGTGGTCGGTCCTCAGTTGCATCACACTCCCTTGCCCCACCAACATCTCTGGTCAGTCTGACCTAAAAACTGTTTTTGAGACTCAGCAAGACTCGACAAAAGGAAATTGAAAACAGTAGAATATCAACCCATAACAGGAGGAAGCAGGAAACCAAACAAAACTCATTAGTCCATACTCGTAGCGGGTTACAAAAGCTTTGTCATTAGGGGCTGTGGTTTCATAGGAGCTTCTTAATCGTCAGAAAACAGAAGGTTAAGGATGAGCAATGCATTCTATATCATAGGTGCCTTTGCTCCCAAGGGTTGGGGACATCTCTATCCTAGTTACAGCCATTGTAAAACATTAGCCCTTGGTGGCAGGGTCTTGAAATAGATCATTTCTGAGGTTTTTTTTTTTGGGTTTTTTTTTTAAAGTAATATTTCAGAAAGGAACCGATGAAACAAAACCAACCCTGGAACATTTGCAACAGAACCGAGGAGACCAAAAGGGAATGCAGTGGGCGGGGGCCAATGGTGGTGGGGCCCACTGGACAATGGGGAAGGACACTTGGTGACGTGGTAGAGGGCAGGGTGTGTAGACAACTCTCTAAGGAATGGGGAACCTGTATGTAGGAAATTATTTTAATGTGTGGAATGATTACTACAATAAAAAATAATGTTTCATTAGTCTGCAGTATTATATAAGCTTCAGGAGCGTAGATTCCTCTGTCTTTGTGTTTGACACACCCCTCCCACCTCCAGAATTCTAGTGCCCGCCCCACTATCATTTACTCTTTCAACCTCAGCTTCCCTCTCTACTCCCCTGCTCTGGTAACCACAGACTTGCATCAGAGTCTGAGTGTTTTGTTAGTTCCTTCATTTTGTCGCATTCTTCTTCTTAATTTGTGGAGTGAAAGCTACGAGTTAAAGGTCTGCCTAGCTAAGGAATAACACTCAGGTGTGAGTGGTAGTTTCATTAATTCAATAAATGTGTATCAGGCGCCCACTGTGTTTCTTTACTTCAAAGTCTGATGCTCCTAAGGCTTCGCTCGCCTGTCTGTTGCCACCACCGCTGGTCATTGAGGGCTGTGCTGTCTTCCGGTGCTCACGATTGTGACTGATTTGCCATGTGGACAGACCCTAGTGATCAAATTCATTGTCATTGCACCTCAAGTAAAGGCAAGTCGACGCCTTCCTCATTTGCCTAGAACTCATACTACCACGTATCATGTCCTGCTTTGTTTCAGTCCTTTACGAGGACAAGCACATCTCAGAGATCATCGCGATTTGGTTCCAGGCTGCTGCAATATAGCACAGGTGACAATAAACTGAGTCATGTACACTTTTGATTCCCTGCTGCACATAAAGGTTCTGTGCACTGTAAAAACGTTTACACTATCCTGTCTCCTGTTAAGTGGCTGGCACTGTGTCTAAAAACGTCAGCGTGTGTACCCCAATTAAAAAATACCTCGTCGCTGAAGCTGGTTCGGACCCCTCTCTGCTGTCGGTCTTCGCTCTTCTCTGAACCTGTAGCTTTTCCCTGTGACCTGGGACCCAGGAACTGTCTCACCTCCCTCCGAGCCTGCAGAGTCGAGGTCATTCTTCCGGTGGGGGCGTCTGGCCTTGGTGCCCTGGGCTGCTGGCTGCTCAGAGTGGTGGTTGTGAAGTCTGGAGTGACTGGCAATTTCTTCAACGAAAGCAAGGAAGCTTGCCACATCGCCTGACACTTCCTTTCACAAAGGATTTCTGTGGACATGCAGTGCTGTCGGAGAGCCTTCCTCCCGCAGTAGCGCTTCACTCACAGTTGGCGCCAGGCCTCTCAAATCCTGCTGCTGCTTGAGCGACTCCATTGATGTCATCTTCTCTGTCCTTTGCTGTCATAGCCACAGCGGTCTCAGCATCTTCTCCAGGAACCGATTCCAACTTAGGAAACCACTTTCTTTGTTCATTTACAAACAGCAGCAGGTCTGTTGAAGTTTCATCACGACATCACTACAGTTCAGTCACCCCTTCAAGCTCCACTTCTAACTCTGGTTCTCCTGCTGTTTCCGCCCTGTTGGCGTTACTTCCGCTGGAGTCCTCAACCCCTCAAAGCCATTCAGAAGGGTTGGAATCTCTCTGCTGCTTCCCAACTGCTGTTAGTACTGTTATTTTGATTTCCTCCCAGAAGTAACAATGTTCTTTTGTTTTAAATGTTACTGAGGGAACTTTGTATCACAACACCTTGCAGGTTTAAGACACATGTACTTTGTGTAGAATGCGTTAATTCTACCACCACTAGTCCAGTTCTATCCTCCTCTGTCTAATTGACCCTTTTTTACCCAATATGCCCTCCCCTCTCCATGTTGCCTTTCGGTACCCACTAATCTGATCCGATGGACCCTATGTCTGCCTTGTTTGATTTGGCTCATTTTGGGGTTGGTTTCTCCGTGTTCCGCATCTAAGTGAAATCAGACGTGGTTGGTCTTGCCTCCTTCATATTTATCTCACCAAGCCTATTAATGTCCCCTTGAACATGACACAGACATGAGGTAAGCACACGCTATTAGAAAGGGGTGAGGAGAGCCTTGTTTGACACAGGTTTGCCACAAACCTTCATGAAAACAAAAAACACTCTGTATCTTCTGTTGGTCTGTAGCTTCCTAAATGAACTCAGGCCATGTTCTCCCTTCCTCTTGTCATTTCTACCACTGTGCTTTCCTTCTGACGTGACCCCTCAGGAATTGTTTCATTGAATAGGAAAACACGCCAGTGTTCGTACAACCTCAAAACTATTGGAAAGAGATGCTGGTCATGAATCTTGTCCCCCCGCCCTTTTCCCCAGACCCCAAGAGTCTGGGTGGTTCTTCTCGGGTACCTGTTATTTTGACAGCCCCCATGTTTCCTCCCCACAGACTCTGTCATCTAATTTTTGATCACTTTCCTGATCAGCCGTCAAGAATGTCGACACATCCTTCTGAGCTTCAGGGCAGTACTGTGGGCATTCAGGAGATCCCAGTTGAGACACTCGGTTGAAGGATGTTCTGCAAGGGTCTCATCCTCCTCATGGGTCATCTTGCTACTGTGATGGAGATTTTCTTTTGGCTGCAGAGATTTGAACCCGTCAAGTTTAGGAGAGTCCGTTGGCTCAGGAAACACAGCCCTATTAAAGCCATTGTTTTATAAGTCACTTGGAGCTTTCAAATCCCCCTGTCACCAATTCATCGTGTGGAAATTTAGGAGTGGCTGGGGCTTCAGGCAAGTAATGTTGAATTAAATGTGTAGAGCACTTTAAGACAGCACTTGATTGTATATTTTAAAACGGGGAATGCAAATTGAAATTCCTCCTGGGTGCTTTAAATCAGGCATTATATGTGCAGTATTTTCAATTAGCTGCAGAAAAAAAATGCGTTCTGTGTGACTCTATTTTTACAGCTGGGAATTGCCCTGAGAACACAATCGACTATTTCATGCATGTGAGATTTATTTAAATGACTCACGGGGCAGTTGCAGTTTAACCAATAATTGGAAATATTGCTGCTGTGGCAGGTAAGAGGAGGAAGTTGTTTTGCCTCCCTGAAGAGGTGCTCCAAGCCCATAGCATCACACTAGGCCAAGCGGCGGCAGTGGACGGAGGGTGACAGCAGTACTGAGCCTCGGCCTCTCACATCTTATTTCTGACTTGTGTCCTACCATAGAGAGAGAGACAGCTTGACTGCCTGAGGATCCCATGGAATGGCGCTCTTGGGAAGGACCAAAGCACTCAGGCCTTCTCTTGCTTCTCTCTTCTGTGTTCATGCACCAGACACAGATGAAAAATCAGATCAGACATGAAAAATGCCGTCTTTCCCCCATCACTTCTCTGACTTCCCCGCCATTCTGTTCCTGCCCGACCCACTTCATTAGCTGTCACCTAGAGTACGGACACACCAAGCTTAAGCTTGTCTCAGGAAGGACCCACCAGTCCCTCCATGCTGTTCATGGTGTTACTAGGCGATTTGAGTTCATGTTCCCACTGAAACGATGTTGCCGCTGGTTCTTAGGGACCACTTTGTGAAAATGCATCATTGACCATGTGATTCAAAATATGAGTGAATTAGGTGTTTTCTGAACAGATAAAAGTCCTAACCATTCATTTTCAGTTTTTCTCTGGATCAGTGGTTCTCAACTAGGAGTAGTATCCACCCACCCTCCCAGGAACATTTGTCAATGTCTGCAAATACAGGATTGTCACTGGGGGGAAGGGAGGGATATGACCAGCATCTAAGCAGGTAGACGCCAGGGATACTGCTTAACATCCTACGATACACAGACCGGCTCTCCGAGGCAGAATCATCCAGCCCCAAATGTCAATAGTGCCAGTGCGCTTGCTCTAGAACTTTTTTATACACAGATGTCTTTCGCAGTTTAGATCATGACTTGTTTGTAAAATGGTGGCTTCGATCAGCATTAGGACATGAAGTGAATTAAGTTGGTGGTGGAAGCCTGATTTCTTCACCAATGCCTTGAAAGTATATCGAGCACCTCATTGTCCCATGTCCCATGTGGGCTGCTGGGGAGGAGTGGTAGATGGGACAGACATGGCACAAGGAGATGGGCAGATGACAGATGTCCCTAAGTATGGAGGCCTGAGACTGGAAAGATGCTGGCAGGTGGAGCAGGAAGAGTGTGTGTCTCTGGAAGGAAGCCAGATGCTGAGTAGGTGGATGAACTCAGGTTCTGGGAGGGAATTCGCATTTCATCCTGTGAGCAGAGGGAAGCCTTTGGAGGGTTTACCACAGTCTTGGTGCTGAGGGTCATGTTCATGTTTCCAATCAGCAAAGTCCCTGGGGTAGTGCACACCCTGAGTTGGGGATAAGAGACTGATGTCCTCTTCTAGGTGTGGGGGTGTGACTGGGGCAAAGGAGGAGAGGCTTGAACAAGTGTCTCAGAGGGAGCACGAGCACGCTTGCTGATGTTTCAGAGGGCAAGGGAGAGGGTGAAGGCGGACTCCCCAGTTTTTGGTGTAGATTCTTGGATGAACGGCTGTTGCACTGACTGAAATGGAGAACCTGAAGGGACAGGAAGTTTAGGGATGAACAGTAATTTTTCTTCCATCCTAGAATTTCTGTGAAAACAGATAAGGAGGCTTCTATATACCCTCCCACCCAACTTTAAAAGTAAAATAAACACTGGTTTTTACGACTCTTCTCTGCTTACTAAAATTGAAGACGTTTCTCCATGACTGGATCTCTGAAGTTCACATGAATAGGCTTTTCCTTGTAGCTTAGAATTATTTCCAAATTGCTTCTCTGGGCAGCTGGCAATAATTTCCTCTATTAGATATTTCCCCCATCCAAGCAAAGTTGAGAGTCAGCATCAAGCATCCTGCCACTGGTGGCAAGCCCTGGCGAGGCCCCGTGGTGGTTGGGCCCACCGCCTTTGGCCAGCACAGTCCACAGACATCCCAAGGACCTGGGTTTGTGCTTCAGGTCGGGGGGAACACCAAGATGAACAGCTAAGTAAAATAAATAAATGCTTCTTCCTTCTCTCTCTTCCTACCTGCCCATCTGCCTTTCATTCCTGTTTGCACCGTTTCTTTAAAAAAGAAAAAACAACATCAGAATTCTGCATGGGAACTCTTGACCACTGAGATAGAGTTTGTCTGACTTTGGCCGCACTGATTGTTTTTGTTTTCGTCTTGTAGTCTAATCTTGCCCTATTTTGGTTTCAGCTGGTAGGACAACACTTGCCTTATGCATGATCCCAGCCATCTTGGAAGGAACACAAGGAAAATCACCAGAACTTAATGCTAGTTTCCTAAATCACCAGGAACCACCACACATTCCTGCCCCGTCACTAGGGTCCTTGATGGATGCTATATGGGGCCCAGCTGCTGCCTCTGGGAATGCAGGGTATTCCGGCTGCCTTCCCTGAGGACATGTGCCCAGGTGCAGAGCTCTGATAAAGTCAGATCCTAGACACTTGAGTCCCTCCCACAACAAAGAAATTCCCTACAGTCGAAAACAGGCCATGAACAAGTACAAAAGGCAGTTTTAAAAATATTTGATGTTTAGCTTTTGGAGTTTGGGATACTGCTGTTGAGGGAACAGGGACACATGTGAACTTTGAGAGGCTGAAGAGAGAGACACGAAGACTCCTGTGCCCTCAAGGTCAAGGGACCAAATGGCAGTGAGGGCAGTGTCAGGTAAAAGGAAACTTTCATGTGTTCAAAGCTATCCAAAGAACCTGTGTTATTTATTCCTTGCAGCAGCCCTCTAGGCAGATACTGTTATACCCATTTTACAGATGAAGACATCGAGGCACAGTGCACCTAAGTGCTTGTCAAAAGTCACACAGTTGGTAGGGGAGCTGGGGTTTTGAACTTGGGTAGTTGGTCTCAGGAGCCTGCAGAGGCTAAGAAGGTTAAGGTCGGAAGTCAAAGAACTACGAAAAGTCTCAATTATACCAAAATATATCTTTGGTAATTGTTGAAAGAATATTGACATTAGTGAGTTTGCAACAGTGGGAAAAAAATAACAGAAAGACCTTCTTAAATGTTTATTTATTGACTAAAATGTTTAAATGGGGTGTTTTGTTTTCACTCTTTTTATTAAGGGAAGGTGCAGACGGAAATGAAGGTAAGTAAGCAGACAGACAAGAAAAGAGGGGAGGAAAAGCATTTATTTATTTTTTGTTTAGTTGTTCATCTTGGTTGTTTCCGTGGTCCTGGATCTTGAACAGGGGACCTTGGGATGTGGACTGTGCTCAGTGAACTAAGCTGCTAGCCACCAGGGCAGGGCGTACCTGCTTTTCATATAGTTGTAAATTCACATGTAATTGTAAAAATAATAATACACAGATTCCCACACACCCTTCAGTTAGTTCCTCTAATGGTAACATCTTACATAACTGTAGTACACGACACAAAACCAAAAACCCAGAACTAGAAATTGACATTGGTTGGTGGGCCCTGTGGCTTAGGCCGCTGAGATGCCTGGGGTGTGGACGGTAAAGCCCGAGGGCCTGGGTTTGAGACACTCAAATTAAACAAACATAAATAAAAATGTTGGTTGTTCCCCAGGCTGTAGAACAAGCAAAATAAATAGATCAAATGTTTCTTTCTCCTTTCCTTCCCTTCCTGCCTCTTTTCCTTCCTTTCTTAAAAAGAAAAAGAAAAAAAGAAATTGACATCGACCTTATCCATGAACTTTATCCAGTGTTCGGTAGTTTTATGTGTACTGATTTATGTTTGTTTACTCTGATGCAGCTTTGTCACCTGTGACCATTGCCGGTCAAGATCCAGGACAGGTCCGTCACAGGAAACCCACCTGCCTTCCGTTGCCATCAGTCACACCTACACACCTCCCAGCCACCCTCCCATACGCCTGAAAACCACTGCTAAGTTACCCATCTCTGGAGCTCTGCTGTTTTAAGAATATCGTATCGATAGAATCAGACAGTATCTAACCTTTCGGAGTCTGTCTTTTTCCACTCCGTGTAACTCCCTTGAGATTCAGCCAGGCTGTTACATGTGTCTGTGGTTTATTCCTTTTTATTGCCAAGTCCTGCTCCTGTTGTAAATACGGCACCGTTCGTTTGCCCCTCCACCCATTGCAGGGCACCAGGCTTATTTTGGTTACATGAGGCTTTTGTAAGCACTGGTGTACAGGTTTTCTGTGAACATGGGTTTACATCTCAGACTGTCCAAGATGGTGGGATTGTTAGCTAAATGCATGAGTGACTGCCAAGCTGTGTTCCAGGCTGGCTGAACCATTTACATTCCCACCAGAAGGTGTTTGCCAGGGTCTCCTGTGTCTTCTGCAGCGTTTTGGTGTTCTCACTGGTTCCTATTTTAGCCATTTGATAGGGATGTGGTGAGAGCCCATTGGGGTTCAATGTGCATTTCTCTAATGATGTTGAGTGTCATTACATGGGCTTATTTATCATCTGTATCCGTTAGAGAAATGTCAGTCCTGTCTTTTAGTGTATTTTTTTATTATGCTGTGCGAATTCTTTATAGATTGTAGATACTAGTCCTTTGTCAGATAAATGATTTGGAAATAGTTGCTCCCTATTATGTAGCTTGTTTTTTCATACCAGCCTGGCAGCTTTTTTTTTTTTTTTTTGCAGAGTAAAAATTTTAATTTTAAAGAAGTCAAGTTTAAGCAGTTGGTTTTTTATTCCATTTGAGCATTACGCTTTTAGTAAGTCCAGGGAAAATAGGGTTTTTGATCTGCCTCTTCTGATGTTTGAGAAAGAAAGTCGTGGGTAGACTGGACATTGGTGTGTGAAGGGCCCTTTCAGCTCCTGTCTACTTTGGACTCTAGTGGGCGCCCTGACGGACTGACTGTCAGGTTATAGCTCCAAGGTCAACCTTGTTTCACAGACTGTAAGGTAATGATGGTGTAAAGAGAAATTTATTTCCATAACTAGCCATACCTCCTAATGACGAGGCTGTTTTTCACTGGAGATTTTCTGTCTGGAACATTCTTCCCTGCGCTTGGCCCTCTTCCCTTGATCTTGTCTTATCCAGCTCATCACTCGATGTCACCTCTTCCTCAAGCATCGCCTCTGCCCCTTCGCAGGTGTGCCCATACTTCCTTTTTTGCACACTACCTGATGTCTGAGCACTTGTGAATATGTGAAAATCACCGCCGATACCCTAGTCTGATGATTTAGTTAAAGCTTGTTTTCCCACTCAGCGGGGTTTCTCCACTGACCCTGTTGCATTTTGGAGAAGACAGTCCTTGTGCTGGGCTGTCTTGAGACTGTTTAGTGCACTGCTGTCCTCTGCCCACCATTACCAGCAGCACCTTCCTGCCACACCCAGTGCAAAAACCAAAAATGTCTCTGCATGTCGCCAAACGTTATCTGAGGGACAGACTCGCCCAGGCTGAGACCCACAGCCCTGGACTCACAACCATTATTTCCCAGTTCTCACCCCAGCTCAGTGCCAGCCAGCCTGATGTTCCCTTAATATTTGGGAAATAGGCAAAGGAGTGATGGGAGCCTAGTATCGCTACCTGGCAAGCTGGGGAGTGCCATCCCAATTTCAAAAGGACCACGTGGGTGTAGCCGTGTATTTGAGGCTAGTGTACCCTCTCTGCCTAGTGAAGCAGTTTCCTTGTTCTCCTGCCTGCTGACTGAAGGATGCCTGAGTTTTCCAGTGGCTGCCTGATTGAAGTCCGCATCCTCTGTCGAAGCAGGGCCCTCGGAGTCTGAAAAAAGTACTTCAATTATTCACAGGTCTCAGAGGCCTCCCACTGACTCAGCCTCTCCTTCTGAGAAAAAATGGGCATCTGATCTGGCAAGCAGAATAAGACTCCTTCCTGCAGGGGACATTTTTAGGATAATTTGGCACCTGACAGTATTGGGGATCCACTTCGGGTTCACCTGCAGGGTCCCCTTCCCCCTCTGGCTGGTCCCAGCTTCCTCTTCCTGAAGGAAGGGAGAAGAGTAGAAGTTTGGGCCTAGCTCTGCTTAGGTAAGCACATGACTGGATATCATTAGCTCCAAAAATTCCCCGGGGAGTAAGTGCAGTGGTTATAAGAATCACTTCAGGTGTGTGTGAGCATTTTTGTTTTTAAGTTTTTCTCTCTGGCAGTTCTGCTCCCTGAACATGAATGGAGCTGGCTTTGGTTTAGGGGAAAGAATAAAACTTGGGCCAGCAGGTGGGGGGCCCGGCTGTGGGTGGGGAGGACAGGCCCGCGGGAGGGGGACTGGCTATGTCAGTTCTTCTCTGCACTGCCGTATGGGACGAATGTTGGGGTGCGTTGAGGGTGCACGGCCAAGGGATAGGGCTTGGTCTCCCCGCATGGAGGAGCAGCAGTTCAGTGTAAGGAATTCCTGGCAGGACGTGGGAAGGCATCGTCACCTCCAGCTGCAGAACTCATTTTCATCAGGCTGTCAACGAGCCTGATTGAGTAAGGTGGACCAACAGCCCAAAGTTTTCACTTCTGGTACCGGACCTCCCATCTGGGATTCACAAAAGGAATTAGCTGGATTCCTTCCTTTCCCACCCAGAGAAGCAAGCCTTGGATTGAAAATTCCAGGGAAAGCCACCATGACAGTTGGTCAGTGCTGTTGCTTGGACTGGAAAGTCTTTAGAATTTCAGACCAAAGATGGTGGAGTCGCCATGTGACACACTTGCAGAAGTTGGGCTTCCTTGTTCTCTTACTTCCTGTTCCTTAGCACTTACAAACGTTGAGACCACAATTCCTTGTGGTGCAGAGCTGTCCTATGCACTGTAGGATATTTAGCGACATCCCTGGCCCCAGCACACTGGAGCGCCCCCTTCCAGGTATGACAACAAAGATGTCTCCAGACCTTGTAGCCAAATGTACCCTGGGGCGTCGTGTTGCCTGCTCCCTGAGTGAGAGCCACTGCCCTAGAGACACAAGCATTCTGTTCAACTCTTGTGCCTTGTCAAGCTGTGGTCTCTTGTTTGCCCCAAGTACTTGATGATTTAAATCTAGGACAGAGAGGTAGAGAGAAGATAGATCTTCTTCCTCTTATCCTTGCTTGATCCTGTAAACTCCATCACAAGATGGCAGCGTGATATTGACCAAGTGACTCTTTTCAGACACCTCTTCACCTGGGGTGAACTGTACCATCTGGGCAGGTTATTTCGTTTTTCTCAGCCTCAGTTTTCATCACTTGTGGAGTGTAAATACAAATGCCTACTTTTGAAGTTGAGCATTCATCCGGATATCGAATGCAAAGCTCATGTTGAGCATCTGCATGTAGTAGGCATTCAATAAATGATGGCTATTATTCTTGAGTATTTAGGAATGTTTTCCACAAGCTTTAAGGAAAGGAGACTTTTCTCTTGACTATTAGCAATAACAGTTGCTTGGTGCTACCTAAAATAGTAATGGAGACAGTTAATTTCCATTGAATTGCGGTTTCTTTTATAAACATTGTTGAGTTCCTACTATTTGCTAGCTGCTAGGCTAAACACAGGAAATGCAAAATTAATAAGCTGTAATCCTTGCCTTGAAATATCTAATATGTAGATTTAGTCATGGAAATAGGTCATATTATGTTTATAAACTGGAGCTACCATTTACTGAAAGAAACATCGTGACAAGGTCTATGGATTATAATGTATTAGCATTGACTTTAGTGGATATAAAAGGATATCACTATACTGTTTCTCAGTTCTTTCTCCTTTTCCATTTACTACCATATTTTATTCAAGTCGCTACCATTCTGTGATTTAACCACTGTTCTGTTCTGTAGCCTTCTTTGTTCCCCCTTTACGATACATTTCAGTGGATCCTAGTTCCCACTGCTCTGCTTATATAAACAGAAAGGGAATACTTATTTCCAGTGATGTGTGCATTGCCCACATTTTGAAAAATACTAGACAATCAAAGGAAAAATGAACTATACTCATTCTTACCATCATAAGTAATGATGTAATTTCTTGATATCTATCTGCTATCTTTTTTTGCATGCCTGTGTAGAATTTGTACATGGTTAATTATACCATAAATGATTTCATTTGCTCAATAAAGATATATTCAAAATTTTTTTAAGCTTTCTTCAAAGATAATTTCTTAGTCACCAAGTGATTCTGTCTTGGATGATGTCATAACAGCCCCTTATTATTGGATGTGGTTCATGGGTCATGTTTTCCCAGACACAGTCCCCGAGCCAAGAATGAAAGTGAAATTACTCACTGAGGAATTTTTTCCCAGTTGAAACAGTAAGGGAGTAGGAAAAGGGGAAGCAGTGAGAGGAAGTTCCTCACTCAATGTAACCCAGCGGGGAGCACTGGAGTCATTTCTATCTTTAGGTGATCTATGCCACTTGCAAGCAAGGGAGATGGACTTCTATACTCCCAGACCAGAAGCCAGTGGCTGTGGTCCTCCAGGACGGGGTAATAGTTTATGTAAACTCCCAGCCATGAATTAAATAAGCCACTAAGGAAGTTTTCAGTATCAATCTTCTGAAGGTGACAGATGCAAACAATTAGCAGCAAAACACACAAAAACTAGAGAAGCATCGCCTAAAGCCAGCAAAAGGTCCCTGAGTGTGGCTGCCACTGGAAATTCCGGATGCCATGATCATTTCCTTTGTGTCTCTTGCTCCAGTCCTGTCTGTAGGTTTTCTGTGGCCTGCACGTTGTCTGCCTGCACATTGCCCGCCTGCACCTCAGGGATGTGCCTCCAGTTATTTCTCACACAATATTGCAGTGATTTTGGTTCTAGAAATAACTCCACACTGAACTTGTTTGATTGATAGAATTATTACTATTCCAAAAGGTATACGCATTTTTAATTATGCATACTGAAACTGCCTTTCAGAAAGTTGTTTGATCAGTTTACACTTCCAACGCTTACTGCTTTGTTTTCTTTTTTTGAAAGAGAGGAAAGAAGAAGGGTGGAGAGGAAGAAGCTTTTTAATTTTTTTTTTTAAGGAAGGAAGGAAGAGAGAAGGGAAAGCGTATTTGTTTGTTTTGGTTTTGCATCCTAGCCCCCTAGTCCCGGGTCCTTGGGCTTTATGTGTCCACACACCAACATTTCACCCACCTGCACCACAAGGGCACGCCCTTGCTGCTCTTTTCTTCTGGCAACAGTGTGGAGAAGACTGATTGATCACCTGTGAATTGATGTAGGCATCAGAGCTATTTTACGGGGTAAGGGAAATCACGTTCATAGTTCAACTTTGAGAATAGATAAAATAAAAATGACACCTCAAAATATGATCTTTGAAATTCATCTGTTATAGAGCATATGAATTTGCATTTTGTTGAAGTGTTTATAAATTTGTGATCATTTAAAAACTGTATGAAAGTCTTAAAAAGCTGCTACCTCTTTTTAAAGATTGAGAACCATGGGTCAATCCCACTGTAATGTTTGAAGTCACCTCTCGACTGTTAGTTAGGAAATTAAATATTTGAGCTGCTGCATCTCAAAAATTTGTCAGTAAGAAGGCCTGTATGACTTGATATCGTAAGTAAGGCAGATTTAATGACCTAAGTCAACAGACTGAAAACTTTATCTCAGAACCATTCATGGTTTTTTGGAGCGTACTTAGCCCCCTCTGTGGCCACCCTAATGCGATCCCTCCATTTTCTTACAGAAATATTGAAATACACCAGGACCGTCTTATTCTGTGGCTTAAATAGTCGAGGAAAATGAGAAAGGTACAGACAAAGAAAGCTTTGCCAAGGTGGAAGAGTTCTGTTTAACCCACTTTCTTTGCTTGATCTTTGAGACATTCTAAATAGCCATTGAAATAAAAATCAGAGACTATTTCTAGTCTTGGCCATTGAAGGGGAAGGAAGCTGGTCTTGACCATTGAGGGGGACATGAGGAAGGAAGTTTACACTTGTTAAGCCCCTGCTCTGAGGCACATACTGGGCTAGTTACTGTCTTTACTTGTCCTGTGGAATTCCCATGATCATCCTGAAATGTGATCTCCAATATAGAGGAGAAAGTAGATGTTGATCAAGATTGCAATTTGCCTTGGATCTCTTGGTTGTTGGGTGATAAAATTGGTACTTAAACATTGTATTAATTTTCCTTAACATTTAGAGGAAAATAGAATAGATGTTCTCATAAACAGGTAATTTAGAAGATAGACTTGTATTTTAGAAGATAGACTGATAAAATCCCAATTGTCTTATTCCCCCTAGCCTTTTCCCTACCCCCCAAGAAAATATTTTACAGTGAATGGTTGCGTGGACTTGGGCATCCAGTGATCATTAGAATGTGCTTAAAACAGATATTGCTTCTTTGAAGCAACATTTTAGACTTTTTGCCATTCTTTTCAGGCTGAACAATTTTTTTTCCTGAGTATTTTTAGGTTCCTTTATAGCTAAATTAATTATGTCATGAATCAAGCATGCACTTTGAAGTCTGATAAAAATTTAAGAAATTTGAAGAAGTCTGCAAACCTCTCCCCAGTAACCTAAACAGGCACATTTTCAAACCACTGAGCTGCTGTCACCCTGATCAGATGGCATTTCCTGTTTCTTGTCTGTGTTTTCAAGATGCTGACTCATTCTGATAACATGGTACTCTTTCCAAGGTTCCAAGAAGCACCTTCGTTTTGCTGCATCGGCTCCATTCCTATCTTAAGAGAGAGCATGGCAGGCATCAGAAAATGAAGACTTGTGTCAGTAGGTTTGAGAGACCAGAGTCCTCCTCTCGCTATTACAAGAGCATATGTGAGGCTGACCCATAAAACTGTGTATGAGCAACTACTTTCACTGCAGATACAGCCTTTATCTCTGTGGGTCCACCCCTGATGGTCTCCAGACTGCCTCTTGTCAAACACCCTTCAGAGTTAGACCTCTGCTTGTTGGAAAAGTATTGGTGAAGAACATTTGGCCCGATTTCTAGGCAGCTCAGTCCTACTTATGTCCACAAACGAGTCTCAGTCTGGCTGCCTAGCACCTTTTCTTCACATTTATTTCTTTGGGAAGCTCTGTCAAGAAACCTATGGGGAAATATCATGATTCTAATATAATCTGATGTGCTATTTTTCTCTGCTCCCTGTAGCCCTTCTAGAAGAAATGGTTAGCCCAGAGGCAGTTTAATAAAGGGTCTTATATTCGAAGAACTAGTATCCGAGAAACACAGAACTCAGGATACCATCGCTTGTCCAGTCCTTGAAAAATGCCCACTTCCGTTGTGGAGAGTGGACTCATTGTCGCACCTGACCCCCTGAGATAAACTGGGGACTCTCCTTGTTGACGCTGCGTGCTAGTTGTTCATTCCAAGTACTTGTATTATGAGGGTCCACTCTTAGCATGAGCTAGGCTCAGGAGACTGTCTGCCCTTGAATAGGGTGATTCGTTTTGATGACCCCCGAGTCCAACTTCTAATGCTCGGCTCACTCCCCCACTTTCTCATCACCCAGGATGCTTTCTCCCGGCCTCTTGACAAACCAGTTTACCTGTGATCAGTGTGTCTTTCACAAAGTTGCATTTCAGTACTTGAAGACAGTCCAGAGAGTGATGTCAACAGGTTTTGGATTTTCTATATCACTGCTGCCCCGTATTCCCACAGTTAATATGGGGTTATTAAGTGAGTGTGCTCAAACTGCAGTCTCCTACCAACGAGGCGGAGCTCCTGAGAGAGGTGGCTGGCTCCACCTGGACAGGACTTGCACAGAATGAGCCAGGAACATCTTGTCAAACCTGAAAAGAAAATCTCTTCAGACTCCTCCTGGGTTGTGTGAGAGGTCCAGGAGCCAACCTGAAGAGGCTCATTTTGAACCCTCAGTAAGAACAGTAATTTTTCAGTGTATCATGATGCTTATGTTGGAAAACATGAATTCATAATTCTTCTGAACAAACAACAAACAAAGAAAATCCCTTTGGTCAAACTCCCAGGTAACGCCAACTCATTGTGTTGAGGTACTATGGGAAGTGAATCAAGTCTTTGCTGTGCTTTTGTGATACAAACTGAATGTCAGGATAGCCAAATAATTGGTTATAGAAAACTATTCTGTAGAAATAGTTTAGACAATAAAGGAAGAAGGAAAGAGAATTACGGTAGTACCATGTGCAACACCTAATAAAGCAAAGCACTTAGGCCATCATCCTGACTATACATGATCCCCCTGACATCCCCCAAAGAGCCAGATGGCCAGTATCTTCTTATTCCAACACCCGGTACACATCTCTGTGACACATTCCGCAAAAACCAAAATCAGCCTCTAGAGCAGAGGTGACAAACTTCCTGTAAGGCGCCAGAAAGCAAATATCCTGGCTTTGTAGACCTCAAGGTCACTTTTGTAACTGAATGTTCTGTCTGCTCAAGTTTTAGGAGCCTGAAAACAAAATATAGTTGGCAGACCCCACTCTAGGTGCAAGACCCCATTAATGCAAGTGCAGAAGGCAGAACCGCTGGCTCAGCAATATCACACGCATGCAATTTAGCTAAATCTAGACTGGGGGAAACACCACCGGACCGATAACCTAGTTTCTCCAACGAAAGAGTTCCAATGAAAATGGAACAACTTAGGGAGGGTCCAAAAAAAAGGCAAGAGGCATTTCAGTGATAGTCCAGGAGGAACAAATAAAAATAAACAAGTAAATAAAAGTGCTTCTTCCTCTCTCTCTGAAATATATCTGTCTACTTACCTATATGCATAGATATAGATGTAGATATATGTAGGTATGATTGTGTATGTGTCTACATAATACTAACATTTTTTTAGAGACTGAGAGGGGACGATTTGCATTTATTTGGGTCTCCTGAAACACCAGTGTTTCCTGGGTTGCATTTATTCCTGGGTCTCCTGAAACACTAGTGTTTCCTCAGTGTTCTCCTCTAAAAATGTTTACATACCACTCTCTGTTACACTAGGTAGAGCCGGCCGATACCATACTGCTCATCGGTTGAGCCGGGCACATTCTTCGTCGCTGGCGCACACTCTGTGAAGCGTGTCGCACGTTGTCAACAGCACTGTGCTCCTCGTCTGTGGCCCCGCCATTCCGACCTCTGTCACTTAACGTTAGCGCTTGCTCAGCACAGGGCCCTGGGCGCAGTGTGTCCCGGCTGGAGAGGGGGCGTAAGCGAGGGCAGCTTCTGCAGTGGTGGAGGCGGCGGGGCCGGAGGGACCCTGGGTGTTGGAAGGCAGGCGCCCAGTCTGTGGGTGGTGGCCGCGCGGGGTGTCTGCTGTGGGCATGAGCCCCCTCCGCTATCATCAACTCCGCCATTCTCCCTTGTCATTCCCGAGAATAACTAAATCCAGACCGTATGTGGCACCTTCCAACTTTTGGTTGCTTAGAATGTTTTTAGCTCTCCTGTGTCCAAACCAAACAGTTGGGCCGCTGGCTCGTCTCTTCTGCTGTCTTCCGACAGTGAGGCCCTTGCCAAGAGCCTGGGCCCTGGGGTTCCTAGGCCCCTGCTTCCGTGACCTTTCAGTCCACTGGGGTGGGGAAAATGCCTACGAAACAAAATGAGAGGTGAGTCTAGGACACACTAGTAGGGCTCAGAGAGGGTCTAACCCCTGGGGGACTCTCAGCAGAGGCCAGAGAAGGAGGCGGGATCCCTGGACCCTGGACATGGGCATGACCAAGGCCTAGAACCAGAAAATGCAACCTCGCAGGGGAGAGTTGGTTGGTTGCTTTCGCAGACTGGCGGGCCTCCATAGCCCATCAGTGGAAGTTTGTCCAGGCTGAAGTCGTGTCCTGAACATCAGGTGAAGAGTCAGTGGACAGTTGAGAGTCTGGCACTGAGGGTCAGTGGAGAACTGGAGGATTTGGGCTACAGATCAGAAGGTCATCTGTGCAGGTAGTGATGTGTCCAGTCACGGGGTCCTGCAGAGAGTGCATTTCTCGGCAGTCTGCCATTGGCAAGTGGTACGTTGGCAAATATAGGGGTACACTGGCATCTGCCAAACTCCAAAATCATCATTTATTACTTTCAAAGCTCAAAGCGGTACTCAAGTCATTTCCAAAATATGCTCCATCCTGGAATGGGAAGGTCTGGAGAAAGAAAGCTCAGAAGTATGTGGGGAAAGAGAAGCCCACATCTGGAAGGCTAGGACCGTGGTGATGGCTTCAGTACAGGTTTGTGATCTCCTTCCAAGGATGGCCTACAGACTTCTTTCATGTTTAAGTTTTTTCTTTGTTTCTTTTACTGTTGTGAAAACATTATTCAAGAAATGGAAGCACTTAAATAGATTGGTGCTCTTCCATAGAACTCTTGGCTCTGCCATAGAAGAGGTAAGAAGCGTACACATGTTTATGGAAAAGCAAATACTTTCATCAAAGAACTTAAAAGATGGAGATGTCTTTATTCTTTCTCTCTTACTTGAAAGTTTACATGTAGTTTCTCTTAAAAAAAAAAACAAACGAGCAGGCGGTTGCTAGGTTCTTCCATGATGTGAAACAGCTTGTTCTAGAGAGAAAATCTTTCTAAGCTCCATCATTCCGACCGTCATCCCACAGAAAGGTCATCTATTTAGACATGCCTGTGTTTTAATGTTAGGAATTTGAGAAGTTTAAAGTCATTATGGATCAGCACCCCCTTTCCTGGCTACTGAACTTAGGGGAGAAGGGAAGGCTTTGTCTTGGACATGTACATAGCCAGGTGGGTTGAAACGAGGGAGCATTTCGCCGAGGAAGCGGATGCCAGGAAGAAGTTATGCCCAGAACATCAATCAAAACTAGCTCTGACTCCAAATCCTGCATCTCCCTGTCCCAGTACACTGTTAGGAAAGTGCACAGAGCCATCTCTCAAAAACATCCCGAATCCAAGAAAAACACTCATGGCAGGCTTCTCCCCCTTCATAATGAAAGCGTTCTCTTAGCAAAAATATACCGCCCAGCAAAAGTGAGCTTATAACTAACATGAGGATTTGGGAGACTGTCCTTGCTGACAACAGCAGCAGGAACTGTGAGATTTCTCTGTGACTGACCCTTCCTACTTGTTTTACAATCTTCTCTATACAGGTTTTCCCCACGAACCAAAACGAGAGTGTGCCTGTTTGGTCTGATTCAGTAGGCTATTGGGGGTGGGTCTAGGAATGTTTAAAAATGTTTTTGATATAAATAAATGATGGTGTTTCAGGACCCCCCCCCCACCCCGAGTAATCCACCGAATAATACCCAGTAGGGATGTTCTACTTTCAGAGAGTTGGGGAAATCTGGATAGCATTTGGGTGAAATCAACTTTAAGCCACCAAAAGGCAAAATCAATCTCATGTCTTTTGCCTCCTAAGTGTGAATTTTCAAGTCTTTATTCAAACATTTGCTAATTGAGGAGTATTTCTTTGGAAAGTTTGAGGGTAAAGTTGGCGGCAGTTGGATTTGACCACTTACAACTAAGCTCCTACCGATTGTTTTACACTTGTGATAGCTTTGTAGTACATCAAATTTTATTTTATCTTTCTATATCCCCTCAGTCATGAACCTGAGTCCTTGAGCTTTACCTGGCTTGCACCTGAGCCGCCGGAGATGCAAAGGTGCCCCACAATTTTAAAGAGGAAATTTATTTTTGAAAGAATGGAGGAAAGGTACCATTTTTAATTTCAGATGAAAGAATCTCCCAGAATTAGGGTTTGGAAGTTCTCCAAGATCCAGCAGGCTTAAAGAAGCTCGGGGTCGCTGTGGTAAGAGCCAGTCTTAGGCGCCAAAGGCAAAACAGGCCACAGGAAAGCTCCAAGTGGGTGTGTATGTAGGTCACTTACATGTTTTGAATTTAGACAGGCTGTGTTTACACAATTATTTTAAAAGTCAGCGCTGGAGAAACTCTGAATGTTCTAAATGTTTTTCACTCTGCTGGTTTCACAATATGTAAGAACATTGCAACATCACTTTGAATGATGGCTTGAGTGACTGTGTGTGTGTGTGTGTGTGTGTGTGTGTATGTGTGTGTGTGTGTGATGGGGGCGAACAGGGAACTTGGCTTCTGCACTGACAGTCCCTTCCCAATTCAGAGCTTTCACTCTCCTTGAAAGTGTTTGCAGCTAACAGTGAGGCTTAGAACTAAACCCAGTCTTAGCCACACTCAGTCAGCACCGTGTGATGCAACAAAAAATGATTAATAAAAACACAATATTCATAAGCCATAGAGTTTAATGCCCCACATATGACCTGGGTAGGAGATAGGACATTGGATGCATAGAAAACACCTACTGCTGCCTGGTGATCATTTTCTCCCTTGGAGCACACACAGACACTGTTATCACTCACTCCAGGTCACCTGCTTCTTGCAGTGATCCCCTTGGCCTGCCCTGGTGGAGTAGCATTAGGTCATCCACCTTCAAAGGAGCATGGTCCATGGGCAGCCCAGGAACCTGGATGTGTGTCCCTGGCCCAGGGCGGTGGGGGAGCAACCAATGTGCACAATTAAAAATAAAAGAATAAAGTGCTGCTTCCTCCTCTCTCTTTCCTGCCTCCCTCCATACTTGACTTCATTCCTGCCTGTGCTCTTCCTTGAAAAAATGAGAAGCTCCCCTCTTGATTTTTCTCTGCAAAGACTCCCCTCCTCCTCATGTAAAAGCACCACCACCAGAGAACAGACTGGGTCCCGGGGAGCCTGCTCTTAGCAAGAGCTCTGGTCTGTAAGGGAGGAGCCAATGAGCCACCTCGTGAATTCTGCTTCTGTTTTGCTAGCTGCCCCTTTTAAGTTCCTCTTTGATGAAAGTATTTGCTTCCAGTGTTGCTAGTCCAAGCCAATCAGCACATGTCCATGTCCTACCTCTTACTTGCCAAAGCCACCGAAAGCGCAGAAAGCCGGAATCAAGGAAGAGAGCAGACTTCAGACACACTACTGTTAAGTAAGAATATTAGTGCAAACAGTGCCTCCTCACAACTAGTGAACTTACCAATTGCTCTGCCCTCTTGGAGGTTCAAGGGGGAAAGATGAACAACTAAATAAAATAAATATAAAGTGCTTTATTTTCCTCTCTTCCTGCCTCTGCTCACTTTCATTTCTGCCTGCACCTGCCCCTTAAAAAGTGAAAAATAAATGGAGTGCATATGATTCTAACATAGCAACTCGAAGGGTTTACACCTTTGTTTCAAGCTGCCAGCAGTTTCTCGTGACCTGAGAACAAAACCCAAGAGCCATTAGAGGCTCTAGTGGCCTTCAGTGGCTGGCCCTGCCTTCCTCTCCACCTGTGCTCCCGCCTCTCTCCCCCATGTCCCCCACTTCCAAGCCAAACCAACCTCAAACGCGGCACCTTTATTCTGCCCCAGGGCCTTTGCACATCTGTCTCTCTGCCTGGCACCCCCCAACTACCGGCCACCGCCCATCAGAGCCTGACGGGCTCCTTCTCATATTTCAGGTCTCATTACAAGTGTCCTGTCTGCTGAGGTGGGTTCCCTGCCACCCCATCTAATGACCCCCACCCCTCTTCCTTCATTGCTTACATTACTGTCTTCTTTCTGGATCCACCTCTGAAATTACTTTACTGCTTACTGGTTCGTTCCTGTCTGTCCTCCAGTGCATTCCCTCCAGGAGGTCAGGGTGTATGCCCGACACCTAGACAAAGGCATGGCACTAGTAGAACCTCAGGAATATTGGTCTAATTGAATGAAGGCTGGTTACAGGGATTGAGTAATATTAAAATAGTGTTGCACAAAGCTTGGACCCACCAAGGGGAAGTTCCTTGCTTTCCCTCGTCATATCTCTAAACAACGTCTAGTCAAAACCAATTCTATCTTGGGTGCATTAAGAAGGCATTCATGATGTGCTCCGGTGGAGCCATGGTTTCGTCCGCTGCCTCCAACCGAGTGTAGTCCAATACACCCCAGGGACCCAGATTCGTGTCCCAGGGCTGGAGGAACAACCAAGATGCACTATTAGTTAAAATAAATAAAGTACTTCTTCCTCCTCTCTCTTCCTGCCTGCTTGCCTTTTCATTCCTACCTGCACCTTTCCTTAAAGAAAAACAAGAAGCCGTTCAATTATACTCAGTAGGAAATTGCATCTAGCCAAGTACAAAGCAGTCCCCCCCAAATGTGTTCATTTAAGTAGAATTAATTTTTCTTTTTCTTTCTTTCCTTTTTTTCACTCTCCTCTTACAGATTGTCCTTGCCAGGAGGAAGCATGAATTGGCATTTCCCTTTCTTCCTTGTGGCCACGGTCACGCTGCCCTCCTGCTTCGTCCAGTCCAATCCTGGGCCTCTGGAGGAACTCAGCTCTGACATCGGAATCCAGGTTTTCAATAAGATCGTCAAATCCCGGCCGTATGACAACATCGTGGTTTCCCCGCATGGAATCGCGTCTGTCCTGGGGATGCTGCAGCTGGGAGCAGACGGCGAGACGAAGAAGCAGCTCACCCTGGCCATGAGATATGGCGTGATCAGTGCGTGGTGCCACTGGGCTGGGGTGCGGGCAGCCGGGTGGAGCTGGCGGGCAGCCGGGCAGCCAGAAGGGGCTCCGGGTGCTCTGGGGGTGCAGGACAGTCTCCTCGGAGGGATGGAGATGTGGTGCCGGTGCTAAGGGAACCAGATTCTGGTCTCTGATCTGTAGTTGCAGGGCTTTCTTTGTTCCCTTCCTGCTTGGTTAACTCATCTCTGAAAAGTGACGGGGCATCCTGGCGCCCCAGGCACTGAGCTCTCCCGCTGGGACGTAGACCATGTAAAGACCTAGGACCTGGGTTCAAGGGGGAGGCCAGTATTGGAAGCGGGAACAGCAAAGATGAACAGCTAAATAAAAATGCTTCTTCCTGCTGTCACTTTCTGCCCGTCTGGCTGCCTACCTTCATTCCAACTGCTTCCTTCCTCTTAAAAAAGAAAGAAAGAAAATCTGACTGCCCATCTGCCCCACCACGGCCCTGGGCGCAGGCCTAAAAATGCCTTGTGATGGGCTTTTAAGGCCTGGAGTCGGGAGGCAGTGGGTGAGGCCTTGGAGGCCCGGATGGAGGGCTGGACTGTGGTGGTGGACAGTGAATTTCCAGCAGGGGGGCTAAAGTGCACTGTGCTACACACACACACACACATATGCATACACACATGCACTCACACGTGTGTACATACGCATACATATACACAGGCACACACACACGCACCTCTGTGGACTGTCCTAACACAGCAGGTCCCAGGTGGTGACACCTCACTGTTGTCATGCAAGATGTTACTATTGGGAGAAGCTGAATGAAGGGCATGTGGGATCATCTCAAACATTATTTTACAACTTCCTCTGGCTCTTCATTATTTTTTTAAATAAAGCAAAAGGAAAATGATTTTGAGTACAGTTCAACAGAAATGGTTTTGTTTCCTTGAAAGAACCCACCCCCCACCCCTTTTGTTTTGGAAAAAGAGAGGAAGGGAGGAAAGAAGGGAGAACATTTTTATGTATTCGTTCCTACAAATACATAAATCGAGGTCAGGCAATGCCTTACTACTGGGAGGAATCCCTAACGCTTCCCCAGGGTAAAATTCTGGCTAGTCTGCAAAGGGTCCTTCCTTCAAGGGTTTTGGGAAATTAGACACTGCAATTTGATTAGCATTGGCGACGTCTGTTTGGAGCAGAATCAGCTCCAGGAGCGAACGACTGTTGGACTCTCGGCCTTTCCGCGTGTCCCCAGGCCCTGTCAGCTGATAACATTCTCAAATAGCCGCTGGATTTGTGCTATCGGTGTGAGGACGGAGCCCCGTTGGTGTGAGGACAGAGCCCCGTTGGTGTCAGGCAGTTTCTAAAGTTTTGACATCTTTGGCCGCTTGGCCATGCTCCACCCCATCTTCATCCAGTTGCTACACTCCTGTTGTAGGTCGCTTTCCTGCGCCAGTTCAGGCACAGCCTCCGAGAACTCATGACAGATGTTCCTGTGGAGGACGGAGGCAGGACAGGCTGAAGGGGCGGGGGACGGGGCTCTCCAAGTCTGCTGTCCTCTTACCTATGAAATGTTCCTGCCCCTCCTCATGGGGTGCAGGGAGTGTGAGTCATCAGCAGCTGACCCAGGCCCACGGGCACCACTTTCTGGCCCTGGGAGACTTTCCTGGTCCTCCCAGATGGGCTTGAAGAGGGGGCCCTCTCAGTGACACGGTGGCTGACCGGGAGAGCAGCTCGGTGACCAGGATGTGGTAGGACAGTGTGATTTTGCAGAGAGCCCGAGCGAGTGAGAAGCTTCTGTCATTCCTGGTTTCCGCAGTCACACTTCAGCCTTAACCCGTTTCCCAATATTGTGTGTCCTAAAGCTAAACAAGGATGTGCGTGGCTGGTGTGCAATACAGCTCAAGTTGCCATAAAGTGCATCCCCCAGCTTGGCTAGCAGCTTGGGTAAAGATCACAGTCCTGTGACAGTTTTTTATGATTTTTCTCATGTTTCTTTTAGTTAGTGCTTTTTTTTTTTTCCCCCCCCAAATAGAGATCGCATTGTTAAATCTTTGACACCCAAGGAGGGAGTGCATACAATGGTTAAAAGGGAGAAAAGAGCATGACTTGGGGAGATTTCGTTGGTTCACTTCCCCATGGCCCCATCCCTGGGGGCTTCCCAGTCTCCTGCCGACCTGGTGCCAAGGAAACCTTTCAGGAGAACAAAGTCTACATTGGGAAGATACTGAGAATATCTTACTATACCCGCTTTTTTTGTTGTTTTTGTTTTGTTTTTAAGAGGAAGGAAGCAGGCAGGAATTAAGGCACGTTGACAGGCAGGAAGGAAGGAAGAAAGAGGAGGAAGAAGCATTTATTTATGTATTTTTATTTAGTTGTTCATTTTGATTGCCCCCTCCCCGCTCCACCCCAGCCCCTGGACCTGGAGAACTTGGGCTGTATTTACGTGGATTACGCTGGAGTCACAGACCTGTTTTCTAAGCCAACAGGGCGTGCCGGGACCATGCCTGCTTTGACGCCAGAAACACAATGGCTTCTTAAGAGCGACTGATCGTTATACTTCTTCCCTCTCTTGGTAACACAAAGTGACCAAGCACACAGAAAGCTTAGTTTTGCTAGTCTTCTCTCCTCATCTTGTTTCTAACTATTCGTACTTGCTGTAATAGAAAAGAGATTCCAAAAAAGAGATTTCACTTTTCTTAAATTCCTCTGGAAAAAGTGCTGCCTGTTTTTGTGTTTCCTCAGGAGTTGGAAAAATAATTAAGAAGATCAACAAGGCCATCATCTCCAAGAAGAACAAGGACATAGTGACCTTGGCCAACGCGGTGTTTGTGCAGAATGGCTTTAAACTGGAAACGCCCTTCGTAGCGAAGAACAGAGACGTGTTTCAGTGTGCAGTGCAGAACGTGGATTTCCAGGACCCCATCTCTGCCTGCGAAGCCATCGATGAGTGGGTCACCAACAAGACTGGCGGTGAGTGGCCCCATGTCCTGGGGACCGATTCCCGAAGGTGTCACACTTGGTGAGCGGAAGTGTGAGTTCTGCTCTGGGTCTGACCCTCCTTGCCCACAGCCCCTTGTCTCTTTGGAAGGTTCTGTTTGCTCATTCCTTCCTGCTTTTATACCTGCCACCCTCTTTGCTTGGAACATCATCCTCTGCCTTTAAGATTCGGGCTTGACCTCCCTGTCCTCCCTGACTCTTGCTTCTCTCCTCTCCAGGACAGCAGTGCCTCCCCTGCTTACTGGTGGCTGGTGACATTCTCAGCCCCCTCCTCATAGCACTTTCCACACCACTTACTGATGACTTCTTTCCCTGCATCTCTTCTCCCATTAAGTTGAGGACATGTCTAATGTCCATGTTTTTCAGTTTGTTCATTTGTAAACCAGAGGTTTACGTGGGAACACTGAAGAGAGGAGGCCCAAGGCAAGAGAGGAGAGCTAGAGATCGGGGGAGGGAATTGAGAGCATCAGGATGGAAGATCCTTATCTTGCTTATCAGTAGACTCCAAGATCCAAAGCCACCAAAGACAGCGATTGGGGGAAACTGCTTCAGCATGACCTGGGGCATCTGCTTGGAATGCAGATCACTGGATCCCAACCTACTGAGTCAGACTTCAAAAAGAGGAGCCTACCCTTCTTTCTCTCTTTTTTAATTTTATGGAGGCAACACCGCATCATAACATTCTGTAGATTTGAGGTGTGCAGCCTTGGGTATCAACACTGGTATAGAACACATTAAGCTCACCAAAGAGTCCGACTCTTTTTCAGCATATAATCCACCTCTTACTCACCCGCCTAGCATTCTCATTGAAACAAGTTCTCCTCCCATCTACCTCCATCAACCAGCACCAGACTTCTTTACGTGTGTGTCTGTCAACCATTAGGGACCAGTCATGAGCTGGACGAAGAAAGTTCTGCCGGACTGGACAGCCAGGCTGACAGCTAAGTCCCTGGTTCCCTGCTCAACAGGCTCCCGGACGATGCTGTCCAGGTGCTGCCACGCAGCCAAGGTGTCTTCAGGAGACCAGCAAAGGCGAGGGTGGAGACTTTCGCTGGGACTGTGGCAGGCCTGAGACCTGTGGTAGGAAGCTGATGACTCTCACATGCTCGATGGATGGCTGTGTGACCAGAGTATGTCACTGCCCCTCTCAGTGGCATTATTATCACATCATATACCCCGGGGCCCTTTTCGAAGCACTCAGTCACCTGCTCACTGCCCCTCTGGGGAAGAGAGAGGAATGAGACTAGAGCAGCGGCTTTCAAACTTGCAGCCCCAGCTCCCTTCTCATAAACTAAGATTGTTGGCACACTTGATTATCTAGAAATGAAATCCGTAGCTCAAATAACCTGTGCACACATACACAGCATTTTGAAAAATTCATGGGATGCCACAGTGTAATACGAGGAAACACAAAAGTAATTTATATATATAGTTCAGCAGATAAACCCTTGGGTGCAGCTCTACCTGCATACATAACAGAGCCGTCACAGTCTCGCGGTAACTGTGAATCAGCAGCTACAAACGCAGACCGAGAGAGGTGAGTGGTTGGGTGATAAAAAAATCACCAGCTGCATTACCATTGTTGACGCAGTTGTTTTTTTTCTTGAAACGATGTAAAATCTTGGTTTCCAAACCGTGCACAGATCCCACGTGATTTGCATGGCCATCCCATCCCTGGCAAATTCAGCATGCCTTCAGACTAGGCCCAAACACCAAAAGCAAAAACTTTGCACTATGTAAAAAAGAGGGAGCATCAGGCCTCAGGTGCTGACAGGTCGGTTTCTTACCAACATGAATGTTCGGTGGGGAGTTTGAAAGTCATACCAAAGGCAGGGTGGGGCGTCACTGGACGGCACTGCCTGGCATACTGCAGGACACGCACCCTCCCTGGCCCTGCCCACCCACTCATCCAGAAACACGCTCACAAATTTACAAATAGGCCCCTTGGGCTGATCCATTGAGAGGTACTTGCCTGCCTGTTAAGTCTCCCAAGGACCCTGAAGAGTGAACAGTCCTGGTGTGGAGGACCCCCAGCCCTCTGAGAAGATGACAGCCCCTCACCTATGAAATGGAGATACAATGCTGATACCCCCTAGAATAATTACAACCATGTGGACGGCCTTACATGTTCATAATACGTCTAAAGCATTCAGCAAAGTGCATGCACTTAGCGAATGTCCAACAAGTGGGAGCCATGTGTATATCTGTTTGCGCCGGAAGTCCTTCCATCACTGACCTTGCTGGCCAGATGCCCCTCTTACCAGCTCTCATGTCCTTGAGTACTCGCCCCTTCAAGGCAGTTACCGCCATTGAAACTTTGCCCTTTTCTGGAATATTTATGCCAGCCCACACTTCTCTAGAATCTATAGCTCTTTGACAGAGTCCGGTATTTTTTGTTTGTTTGTTTGCTTTCTTACCTAACGGAGTACCTGGTACAAGGCATCCAAGACTAGAGGGAGGGTGGTGGGATGATGGTGTGTGTCTATGGCAGTTACGGATGGGGCGGTCGCCACCCCCACCCTTGTGCTTCCTTGCCTCTAAAGTGTGCATTTCTTTCTCTGGATTTTTTATGCCCCCTTATTCTGTCTTTGTTCCTACGAGCAGCAATCAGAGACTTAACTTACCTGAGCCAAAGAAGGTGGAAGAGATTTCTTCAGACACAGACAGAGCACTGCCTGCTGAGCACAGAGCTAGAGACGTGAAAGTAAATAATGGAAGACAGGTCCTGGTTCGCATGCAGTTGCTCCCGGTTTACTTGGAGGAGCTGGATGCGTTACCTTTGGCTAGAATGAGATACCTCCGTGCGATGGTGTGAAAGCTCAGCACTAGGTTTTCTGGAAACTCCTGAGAGGTTAGGAGGAAGGTGGGAGGAGGTGGAAAGAAAGAGAGGCCCACTGAACTGTGTCTTAGAGGCAAGTTGGGCTTGATCTGGGCAGTGTTCCCAGCAAAGGCAAGAAGCAACATTAGCTCTCGGCGAACCAACTGTCTATGAGGGTAGCAGAGTTCTGACTTCCTTCCCACAGGGCGGTGTCTGTTCGCAGAGACAGATCTTGTATTGAGTGATGGCTTTCTAGGTGGTGCATTTTCCTTGCAGAGCCTGCTGTAGGGGGCATTGGCGCCCCCTTGTGTAGGTAATGAGCAATGATGAAACTGTGGTACTGAGCGCTTGTGCGTCAGGACGGGGCCCTTGGACGTTCTTCTTCACCATGACTTCTTTAAACTTTGGTTTATTCTGCATCAGACACTTCATTGCACATCACGATTTCGTTGTGCAGATGTACCTCATTGTACATCTGTGATAACGTTAGGATCACTCGCCTCCAGCAGTCCAGCTCTTCCTTCGCCAGGCAACTGATCCTTCTTCCCAATTGGCGCCGCCATCTTCCCATTCCCTTGTAGCCACGAGGTTAGTTTAGTTAATTAAAAGTCTGTTTCTGTTGCATTCAGTTCATTTGTTCACTTGGTTTCTCTGCGTACTACATATGAATGAAATCATGCAACACCTAAAAAGATTTTTTTAAAGGAAATAAACTTTGCTTTCTTTTATTCCCCTTCCATAAAAATTCAGCCCACCAACAAGTTAAAAATCAGACAACCAGAAAATACTTTAGAGATCTTCTGTCTTGGGATTCCCAAATTTGACATCAAGACATTCTTTTTAAGCTAGTTTCTGATAAGCTGCATCTTTCAGAAAGTTTTAATCATCCAACTAAGTAATAGCTAATTATTGAGTTCCCTACTTTTGCTAATAACTGAGATGTCAGCACAAGACAACTGTCATCGTGTTGTTTTATAACCACGAGGTTGATTTAATCAAGTGAAGAACAAAGGAATATTTCGGCCCGTAGACATTAGTAAGAGTAAATGTTCTTCAGAATGGTGAGCATTGGTTTGGAAAACCTGGTTATCACAAGGCCTCTGAGCTAAAGGAGAGCTGCAGTTCAAACTGGGATCAAACCAGATGCTAATATCACAGACTGAAAAGAAGTAGCGTCTGTCCTAGAGGAACGCCTACTTTTCCAGGAGAATGTTTTTCACGCACAAAATATTGAAGCTTTGATTTTTCATTCATCTTATGATAGCAAAGTCTCATCAACAAAATTAATTTTTTAAATATTTTTGAATTACTTTTGCTCTCGTTGGTTTAAAAAAGTTCTTTTTTTTAATCATCTTTGCATTTCCATGCACCATTGTGCCCTCCCACGGACCACCGGACCTGAGTCTTTGCCTGGTTTCTTCTCTCTCCACAGGCATGATCAGCAATCTGTTCAGCCCCGATCAGATCGATGCGGCACTCACCAAGCTGGCCCTGGTCAACGCCATGTATTTTAAGGGTTTGTGGAAATCACGGTTTCCGCCTGAGAACACGAAGAAACGCACCTTTGTGGCCGGCAACGGGACAGCCTATCAAGTGCCCATGCTGGCCCAGCTCTCCGTGTTCCGAAGCGGTAAGTTCCCGCTGCTTCCAGAATGGGCCACAGTGGGGCCCCAGAGAGCACTGTCGCATAGCTCAGGAGCACTCCTAGCTGTCTGTCTGTTTTATACCAAGGGAAGGAGGAAGAAGGACAGGATTTATTTTAGGTTGTAGGTAAGCCTTTGTCATACTTACAGAGGTTCTGTACTCATGGATAACACATACTCTTTGAGGTTGAAATTGTAATGAAAGTTCACAAAACACCTGTCAAGGGTGGCTTGGCGGAGTGACTTGGAATTGGAACCCAGTTGCTCTGACAGACCACACAGCAGGGTGCGAAAGGGTCAGGCGTTCCCCGTCGCCACTTTGGACAACAGAGTAGCTTGTGACGAGAGAGGATGGGTCTGTCTGTTGACAGTGGTGAAGACCACCCAGGCCCAGTGCTGGCCCCAAGCAGACATCAGTCTTCATGACTGTGGACCATCGAGCGAATCACCCATTCTCTGCCTGTCACTGGACACAGTCTGGCCTACATGATGAACCAGGCCTCAGGGATGGGGGAGGGCCCTGCAGACAGGTATTGAGGCCTCCAGTGCCACCAGGCCATTGTTTCCCGGGCTTCGGCCAAGCCTCAGTGTTCTTGGTCACTTTGCCCAAACATTGCCTTTCATTTATCTGTCTTCCTGACTTTCCCCAAGATGGCGTCAGGATTTCTGAGAAGGTTCACTTCATAACCATGAGGGCAAAAAATGGAAGAGGAAAATCCTGACTCACGTCCCATAGAGCTGTAAGAACCTGGAGGATAGAAACTTCTCCCTTATAAAAAGAAAAATCAAATCTTTCTTTAGTAGGAAAGTACTTCATGCTCATTGCAAAATTTCAAATACAATAGTATATAAAGTTGAAAACAAATGGTTCTCTCTACCTCCATTTTCTCGCTTAAAAATCACTAGGGTGCGCCCTGGTGGAGCAGCAGTTGGGTCACTCACCTCATGGAACACAGGTCACATACCCCTGCGTTGAGTCCCAGGTGGGTGGGGGGATGGAGGCAGCAACCGATGTGAACAACTAAGTAAAATAAATGTTTCTTCTCCTTTCTCTTCCTGTCTACCTACTCGCCTTCATTCCTGCTTGCACCTTTCCTTAAAATAACGAACAAAATACCCCACTAAGTCCTAGCTGTATCGCTTGAGACTTTCTCTTTAAAGAGAGGAAATTTGTCTATGAAACATGTTTTGCTTACTTAGGATGACACTGTAATTTCCATTCTGTGATCTGCTTTACTCATTAGACAGAATAGTGTAGAAAGCGTTTTTTATGTCAGCTCCAGTGGATGTACTTGATACGTAATAGTCCATGATACAAATGTAGCATCATAACCTATGGCCGCCATTAACTTTTTCTCTATTATAAACACTTCGGCGAGCCTTCTTGCACTTAAAACTTTACAGACATGTCAGAGCTTAATTTCCTTGCATAGAAATTGCTGAATCAAAGTTGTTACAAAGTTTTGTTTTTCTGTTTACAAATCTAGACATTAGAGATACTTTGTTTTGAAAAAGATTCCAAAGATATATACCCACACATGTATATATATGCACACCCATATGTAAACACATATGTAATATATGTTAACATATATACATACATATTCCTATGCCTATATAGGTATATGGACATACAGTATATTTCCAGCCCCGACTCATACCTACCTATTAACGTTCTCTACTTGGTCATCTGTTAGGTGTTAGCTCCATGCATTAAATATCAGATTGTCCTTACCCACCTGGCTCCCCCCACCTGCTCCTTTGCCCACTGACTGCCACCAAAACTCACCCGGTTGCTTAAACCATACCTCCTTACCCCATCAACTGCCCTTTGCACTGCGACGTGAAAATAGACTAATGCGTGCAGGGGATCTGCTTGTTATTTTGCTTTGTCCTTTCAAATATGTATTTTAATTTTTTTCTGAAGTATCATCTAAAAAGTTCCTTAAGAGCTCGGGAACTCTATAATACATATAGTAGGAGGTTATTAGAGAGACTTTCCTCAATAAAGTTTTGCCAGTAAGCTCTGATTTTAAAGGCCAAGAAGAGTTCTGAACATTTCAGTGAGCCTAGTCACTTCCTCTCTTGCTGGGTTGAAAGTAGCAATCAGACTGCTATAAGGAGCTTTCAAGAAAAACTGGACCATCCCCAAACCACCATTGGCAGAAAGTTGTAAATCTTCATTTTCAACCTTCGATTCTTGAAGGGAAAGGATTTCTTTTCCCTTCTCGTCTCTTCCCTTTTTACAATGAATGAGCTGCATTCAGATGCGTTTGCTCTCCAGAAAGTGACCTCTTTCACCAACCCTCAGTCCACTTTCCAGATGTTAAGGGTTGGGAGCCTGGGGCAGGACACTGGAAGGGGAGGGATACAGGTCAAGGGTAGTCTCCTCTGTCCCTGTTTGCATCCTTCTGCCTGGGAGCTGCCCTCCACTGCAGCAGACATGGACATGGTTGTAGATCGATTCTGAGCAGTGACCTAGCATCCAAGAAGTGGAGTATTTTACAAAGCATCTTACAGCCATGGATGGAAAGGTTTTGCTACTTGCCAGCCACTCTGCTGAGCACTGTGCACGTGTTATTTAATTTTTACAACAAACTTCTCAAGCAGGTACTACTACCCACACTTTGCAGGTAAAGAAACTAATTCTTAGAGCCAAGGAGCTTTCCCAGGTCCTGTGTCTTGAAGCTCAGCTCTTGGCCTCTATAAAAAGGATGCAGTCATGTGCCCCTGTGGCTCAGTGACTAAGGTCATGTAAAGCCTAAGGACCCAGGTTTGAGACCTGAGGCCGAGGGTAGGAAAATAGATAAACAAATAAATAAATATAAAAGGATTCACTGAAAGCAATCAGGTGGAAGGAAAGGTAAGGTTTTATATTGTCTCCTGGTTCCTCAAGTCCTAAGTTAAGGTAAGCGTGGAAGGAAGAGGTGTATAAGAATGCATGTTAGCTGACGTGGTCAGCTCTTCCATCAGAAGCAGAGATAGAGCGAGGGGGAAATGGACCAGACAGCTGTGAGCGTAAATGCAGATGCTTAGTGCTGATCTTATTACTGATCAGTTACTGATGTATTCGGTGGAGGCTGGTTAGCTGGTGGAGGTGAAGCTGTCTCCTCCTCTCCTCGCCCCCCACCCTCGAATGCACCCCAGCTCATAATTTTCCATTATTCATAATTTTAATCCTTCTGATCAGAATAGTAAACAATTCTAGAAGTGGTTAATAAATATCTCTAGGTCCTTATTTCATGCCCCAGGAGCAAACACTGATTAACTACTTCCCAAATTTCACAGTTTCGAAAATCAGCTCTGCCAGAGTAGGGACCTAGTGTTTTCTTTGAGGATTAAAGAGCTCATTAGGTCGTGATTTTCTCCTCACATTCTCATTGATTTTTCAGTTTCCACTGAGACCATTTTATTATGCCGGTGAAGGTAAAGATGAAGGGTCGTTTTTGGATTCTCAGGCAGCCCCAGGACAAGCTGGGCTGGAGTGAGGGGTCGCATGCTTCCCAAGCTGAGGTCAGCTGCACCTGGGGCCCTGCGGCAGGCCCGGCAGGACAGGGCAGGTACTGCCCACAGAGTCTTCCTTAAGGAGAAACTGTGACCTTGTCCTTAGTTTTGTGTATTCTGAAAGCATCACTATTTTTATTATACGTTAGAACTAAGAGTACTGGTTCTCTCTTCCTCTCTCCCTTGGTCTGTCCCTTCCAAACCCCATCTCTGGAGAACTGACTTGTCAAAGTTCCTGGTCTCAGATGCGATGATTGGCAGCGGTCATCTTCAAAGAAAAGACAAGTGAAAATCGCTGAACTTATTTTTGCTTTTCCTTTCTTTCTTAACTACACTGTCCTTCTAGATCAATTTAGGGGAGAAAAGGAGGAAGAATACATCAGTAACTGATCAGTAATAAGATCAGCACTAAGCGTCTGCATTTACGCTCACAGCTGTCTGGTCCATTTCCCCCTCGCTCTATCTCTGCTTCTGATGGAAGAGCTGACCACGTCAGCTAACATGCATTCTTATACACCTCTTCCTTCCACGCTTACCTTAACTTAGGACTTGAGGAACCAGGAGACAATATAAAACCTTATCTTTCCTTCCACCTGATTGCTTTCAGTGAAAAAGAAGGAAGGTTCCCTGGACACCCACCACAGGCCAGGCCTGCTATGTCTATGTCTAATCTCTCATTGAATTGGCTCAGCCACTCTAGGAGGTTCAGGCTTCTAGTATCTCAGGTGTCTCCAGTCTCCATTCTAGGAGGCACACAGAGGCTAAGTGAACTCACCACGGTCACCACAGTCTTCATAAAACATTTGCAGTGTTTAATAATACATTTAGAAATCCATTGTAAATCTTGAAATGCCCGTTTTCTATTCACTAGTAAGTTTTGTGGGGTTTTTTTTTAAAGGAAAGGTGCAGGTAGGAATGAAGGTGAGCAGTGCCAGGCAGGCAGGAAGAGAGAGGAGGAGGAAGCACTTTATTTATTTTATTTAGTTGTTCCTCTCAGCTGTTACCCCAGCCCTGGGACGTGAAAGCTGGTCCTTGGGATGGATGTGGACTGCACCCAGCTGCTACCCCCCCAGAGCACACCACCACCTAAGTTAGCTTATTCTGTTTTGTCTTGTTTTTTAAAAGAAAAGTGCAGGCAGGCATGAAGGTGGGTAGGCAGGCAGGAAGAGGGAATTGGAAGAAACAGATGTTTGTTTTATTTAGTTGTTTTTCTGTGTTGTTCCTCCTGGTCCCAGGTCCCAAACCTGGGTCCTTGGGACGTGTGTCAGCTCCATCCAATGGCCTTATCCACTAGGCCACCAGGATGCACCTAGTTAGTTATTTTGACTCATTACATACCTGTGTTAAAGTTGTCATAGAACTTCAAGCATGCTCTGTGGAAGGCTCCTTCCTTCCCCAGGGATTAGTTCCAGGCCTGGAGCAGGGCTCCTGGCCACACCCTTCGTGACGACTTCCATCACTCCGCCGGGTCGGCGTTCAGTTGTGCTGCTCTTTTACTAGATGTCTGGAGTACCTTACATGGGATAAAGAGGCTCTACCATCAGATTACTTGTGCAAACTCGGGGTTTATCAGAGCTAAAGCGTTTTCTTGACTTCAGAGTGTCTCACATCTCTAGAGCACCAGTAGAGATTATGAATCTGCCAGGTGCCTGGAACATCCTGTAACTTCTGGGATCGGGAATTCAGGTTGTCTACAGAGTGTTCACAGTTTGCGTGTTCTCAACATTTTGAGAAACGCTTGTTTAAATCATGCTGGGGTTGGTGTTAGACAAAACGAGCACCAGATGGATTCTGAAGCCCCTAACGATGATTACTGAGATGGGCGGAGAGTGAGTGGGGAGGCGGGCAGGGTAGTGAAATAGGAAGATCTTCAGACTCTTGCTGAGTCTGCGTCCACGCTCTCCAGCTCTTCGATGACGTTGCTTAGCAAGGTGCTTGTTTCTCTCATTGTAGCCTCTCCAGCTGTAACACCGAACCTACCTGGTGGGATGCTGTAGATTCCAAGTGTCTCCAAGTGGTTGGCACGGGGTAGACCCTGAACAAAGGGAGCTCATTATCCCTCCCTTCTCTTCACGTGCGCAAGTGGGCTGAGCCAAGGAAACACTCTAAGGCAGCTCACTTTCATCCTTTTACTCATATGATAAGGGTGAATGTCTTGCAAAGCACTGCGTTCCAAGTGCCTTATGATTTCATTAAATTCCACTTAACAGATTAATGTGATTTGAGTGATGCCCAAAGACTTCCTTGACTTAAGATGTGTCTCGACTAGAGAAGGAGAATTCTTTACCAGGGAAGGGAGAAATAATTGTCCTCGCTTCCTCCTCCTAAGGAGGGTTGACTTGGAAAAGGAAAGTTCTCAACTGAATTACTTGCTTCCCTGGAAGCCACCCTGGTCACCAGTGACCAGTTATAGCAGTCATTGTGGAGACACTGAGCCACCTCTGATCTCTTTAGGGTCCACAAACACCCCCACAGACGTGTGGTACAACTTCATCGAAATGCCTTACCACGGGGATAGCATCAGCATGCTCATCGCGCTGCCCAGCGAGAGCGCCACCCCACTCTCAGCCATCATCCCTCACATCAGCTCCAAGACCATCGCCAGCTGGAGGAACCTGATGGTGCCCAAGAGGGTGCAGGTCATCATGCCCAAGTGAGTAGCCCCTTGCCCTAAAAGAGAAAACCACAGGAGCGCTCAGATGGCGGCAAGCGTGCCGGAACCCAGCCCCCAAGAGGTTGAAATACGGCTCGTTGTGCCATCCATTTTATTTTGCAGAAAATAGAAGACTGTGTTTTTATAAAAAAAATATGCTAATGCCTGTGAGGAAGGAGAGAACGTAGCCGGGTCTCTGAGCCTCCACAGAACACAAGCTTCTTAGGCCACTTCAAAGACTTCAAGTGTATGTCACTCTGTTCCAAAGACTGGAAAACACACGCATATTGTCCTACAGCAGCATGTTTTGATAAGGAGTTTCACTGTAGTTACTGCTTAAGTTCTAGTTGGAAGTAGCTGGAGGCCCAGATCCCAAATCTTGGTGGTAGAGAAGTATTTTGAAACCACCCACCCAGGCAGAATTCTTGCTTTCCCCCCAGATTTATTGAGATGCAGTTGACAGTGAGCATAGTGTCCATTTAAGATGCGCCACATAATGACTTGATACCTGTGTACATTGTGAAACGATCACCATAAGGTTAGTTAACACATCTGTCACCTCACGGATGTCAATTTTGTGAGAACAATTCTACTCTCTTAACAACTTCCAACTAACTATACCACATGGAATTGTCAACTCTGGCCACCATCTTGTACCTTCTGTGCTCAGAATTGGTCATAACTGCCTTTTGACCACCTTCACCCGTTTTCTTCCACTCACATCCCTGCTTCTCACAACCAGTCTGTTATTTCTGAGTCTGTCTGATGTTTCCTTTTTTAGATCCCACATTGAGATCATACAGTATTTGTCTTTGGCTTATTTTCCGTAACACAATACTTTCAAGGTCCCGTTGTCACAAATGGCTGGAGGTCCTTCTATTTTATGGCTGAATAATATTCCACTGTATGTATACACCCCATTTCTTGACCCATTCATCCATCAATGACGCTGAGGCTGTTTTTTGTTTCTTGACTATTGCAAATAATGCTGCCGGGAATACAGGGGTACAGATGATCTCTTTAAGATAAATGATTTCTTCCCTTCTGATATATACCCAGAAGCGGAATTTCTGAAACATATGGTATTTCTTTTTTTTTAACTTTTTGAGGAAGTTCCATACTGTTTTTCACCAGACAGAATTAATATACCCTAAAATACATATTATCAGTAGAATTTGAGTTGTTATCACTTGAGACTAAGAAAAAAGAAATCTCAAATTCTGTCTGAAACCTCAATTTCCAACAGGTCAGAGAATGTTTTGCCCAGATCTGAGAAGGAAGCTGTGAATGTCCCCGTTTGATGAACTTTCCAATATTATCATTCTGTTAGTGTCGAGTCAGCGGTGGCAGAGACCTTTCAGTTCCAGTTCTCTGCTCTAGTCACCGAGCTAAGTCATCAGAAGAGGACATTATAATAAATAATAATAATGTTCCCAAGACTATTTTTATTATAAAATAAGCCTTTATAGAGGCAATACTTTATATATGTGTGTGTATACATATACATATATGATGGTGACACTGCAGATAAATTGCAATCATCATAGCAAATTATTACAACTTTAGCCCATCTCTGATGAGAATCTGCTCACCTACCCTTGTTCTCCACAAGATGAGATAAAACCTGGTAAAACACTTCCTAGTAATAGGTTTCATAACTGACATTTCCATACGTAACCTACAAACATACAAGAAACTCATATTGCACCCAAATGTAACACCATGCCACCTAGTCCTATTTTTTGCTCCTGATTTGACAATGAAACACTTTCAGAAACCCAACATAAACTAGCAGCAATGTATCTCTTCCGTTTTGACCTTCTCTAATCCTAACAAGGATGAAGGTCCTTACAGCATCATCCCCATCTCAGGATGGTAGCTCTTTGGCGGAGATGGGGAAGATCTGTGAAAGTTCAGAGTGCCAGGAACGTGTCAACCCCTGCCTCTCTCCCCATGAACATAAGAGAAGTGCTTCTCAAAAGCACTAGTTTGCAGAGATGTGTGCACCCCCATGTTTACTGCAGCATTATTTACAGTAGCCAAGAACTGGGAATGACCTAAGTAAGCGCCCATGGTCAGATGAATGCATAAAGAAATGTGTTACATACACACAATGGATTACTACGTAGTGCTTAGAAAAAATGAAATCCTGTCATTTGCAGCAACATGGGTGGGACTACTGGGGATGATGCTCAGTGAAAGAAGTCAGAAGAAGAAAGACAAATACTAGATGATCTCATTCATATGTGGAAAGTAACATAAAGCAAAGGAGCAGGATAAACATAAAAACAAAAAAACAGTGCTTGGATATTGACAATAGATCTGTCAGTAGGAAACCGACAGGGTGGAGGAAATTGGTGGTGGGTCCAATGGACATGGTGAAGGACTTTCGTGAATTAGGTGTGGGCAGGGGGTATTGTCATATATCTGAGGAATAGGGAACTTGCACCCATGAGTTTCTATTATTTTGTAAATCCCTCAATAAATATTCAATTAATTTGAAAAAGGGAAAGTGCCTCTGTGGGTTTTCCTCAGTACTGAGATGGGCACCCCGCTTGCAATTTGAATGTAGCACTCATTTTATCGGCTTAAATAGTTGAGAGCTGAGTTATTCTCTCCTTACCTCATACTTAAATCTTGGGATTCCAACTGCAGATAGAGTTTAGATTTGTGTGCAGCACACCAATAGAAGAATCCATGCATATTTCTGTACCGGCACTGATTCTGTCCCTGTATGTCTTTTATAATGTAATGATTTCCCCTCTCTTCTCTGCTTTCCTGCTAGGTTCACAGCTGTGGTACAAACAGAGCTGAAGGATCCACTAAAAGCTCTTGGCATCACCGAGATGTTTGACCCCTCAAAGGCAAATTTTGCAAAAATAGCAAGTATGTCCCTTTAAAGCTTATTTTAAGCATGAAGACCATGTGACAAACGGAATCTCTGCTGTTTTCAGAAAGAAGAGATCAGAGTTAGAAATGTGTCACCCCAAGAGTGTCTACAGTTTAATTTGATCTATCAACCAGGGTGCTGCTATTTTTCCTTAATCAGTAAATCAGCATAATACCCATCCCAGCATTTCACGTGAAGCCCAAGTTAATCTTACACAGTGAAGAAAGCATTTCATATTTTGTCTCTATTACCTAAACTGTGGCTCTTAATGAGAGATGAAGCTCTCTTTTTTCCAAATGCAAACATTTCCTGTATTTCGAAAATCCAGACTTGTTTATTAGCACCAAACAGCGGCAGGCATGCACAATAGCCTACATTTTTGGCTTTTCATACTCTGTAATATGAAATAACATATACTCAAAGAAGCCTGATTAAAATATTTCTTTGCCAAAACAAAGAAAAGGCAACTAAGAGGTGGCAGGCATTAAATTCCTTTATTTACCAAATTACGTGTTTCCTAGAGCTGCATTGAATGGTCAATGCTTCTCTGTTTAATTTGGAGCACAGCAGCCTCCTTTGGAACCAGGGTCCTGGCTGAAGCTCTCCATTTTGTAATTTTCCCCTGGAGCAGCAAGAAATCAGTTCATTTCCAAGTTCAGCTGCCTGTCGGTGAACCCGAGTCCCTGTCCGGGGGTGAACACAGCTCCCCTGGTGAAATCACTTCTCGGATATTCAGATACCCTTTCATCCTTGGCTAACCGAGCTCTCCCCCAACAGACCCGGGGTGTTAGCATCACCTGGGAGCTCATCTGACACGCGTGAGCTGGGCTCTGATTCGAACTTACTGCCTCAGGATCCGTTTTAACAAAATTCTGCAGCTCCCTGAAGTTTGAAAAGTGCAACCTGCCCTTTCCCCTTCCGGAGGTCCCTCTGCAGCCTTGCTGCTAATAGGCCAGGTTCCTGGGGGGCCACAGGTATTCAGAGGGAGAACCAGGGGCCGGAATGCTCCTGAGATGTTCAGTGTAACGTGCAGGAGACTCAGCTGCTGCAGGATGTCTCAGTCACCATCCGTCATCTTGGGTCTGGGTGTTGGTGCCCAGGTGAGAGCCAGATGACAAAAGGTCACTCTTTCCCGTTGCATCTGACCCGGGTCCCAGTGGGGCCGACACTAACTTCCGTTTCCGTTCTGGAGAGCGACAAGCCCTGTGGGATTGCTGGCGTGGTGAGGTCTTGCCCCTAAGAAGGAAGGTGAACCCCCCGAAGGTCCCACAGGCAAATGACTGCATGTCTGAGTCCAGTCTTCCAAACGCCTCTCCAACTTAGCACTTTTCTCTCACTAATCGGCCCACGAGATGAGGGACATTTTTTGCAAAAAGCCAGCACCTTCTATGCTACTGATTAGTCTTGTGATTAGGGGCAGTTTTCTTCACACACCAGACCTCAGTTTCCCCATCTGTAAAACCCTCTGAAATTCTGGAATAGAAAAATAATATTGTTGGCTGGCTTCTTCGGGAACACGGGGCTTTCTTTGGAAAGCTCTTTTCCTTTTATATTTTTTATATAATTCTTACATATTATATCTTATATATGAATGGGTAGAGGCTTCTCCGCTGAAGGGGAATCCAGTTTACTTAGCGCAGCTGGAAATTCTCCACAAGGGAGAGTCATCCTATAGCCTCTGGTCACCAGACCTGTAAGAGGTCACGTCTGCTGTCACCTTTCAAGAATTGGAAGTGGTTTTTAAGTTATTTACCCACCCAAAGGGATGGCTTCTGTGTCACACAAAGACTGGTTTTGTTTTCTTTTCTGGAAACAGGTTCAGAAAACCTTCATGTCTCTCACATCTTGCAAAAAGCAAAAATTGAAGTCAGTGAGGACGGAACCAAAGCTTCAGCGGCGACAAGTAAGCCCCGGGGTCACGTGGCAGCGCTGGCTCTGGTGGAAGGGGCCACTGTGTGCACATCCTCGGTGTCTCTTCTTACAAGGACAGCAGTCTGATAGGACTCGGGTCTCACTTTCATGTCCTCATTTAAAATGAGACTTGTCCTGAAAGGCCCTGTCTCCAAACACAGTCCTGTAGTGGGAGTGAGGGCTTCAATATAAGAATATTCTGAGGGGCTATCTGCAATTCAATCCCTAACTACTGATTTGTTCGAATAACCCTGGGCTGAGTGGCTTGTCCCAGCACACTCCCCTTCATGAAGCCAGGTTGCTCATGCTCTCCGGGGACTTGAGGAAGAGGATGGGCCATTGTAACAAGTATGGGCAGTCACGCCTGGCGCCGTTTCCCGTGCAAAGCCTGGTCTCAGCCTTACTCCATGAAAGCCACTGTTGGTAGGCGTGGCTCATGGATAAGACCCATGAGCCTGAAGAAGTTTGCTTTCTAAGCCCACTGCCTACACCAGGTGATTTGAGCAGCTGTGGAAGGGCCCGGCGGAGTGGTCCACAATGTGAAGGAAACCTAGATGATGTGACCCAAGAAAAGGCACGGGAGAAGGAGCCTAGAAGTGAGCTGGGCTTTGCTATCCAGAGAGGTCTAGATCAACTAAAAGGACTAGAGGCCTTCGTCACCAAGAGTGACTACGAAACAGCTAACAACGGTAGTGAACATGCACTGGGTGTTACTAAATGGCAAACACAGTTCTAAGAACTGCAGTATGTTTGATGCCCTTTAAGCCTTATAAAAACCCTCTTAGGAGTAAGTATGTTTATTAAAGATTATGCTTGTGTAGAATAAAGGAGATGGTAAATGTCAAGGGCCTTCCCCTGTCAGTGTTCAATAAACGGTGAGCACGAGGCCCGCTCTGACATGGACGGCCTATGGGGCGGGAATTAAGTGTGTCCTCAAGCACAGCATCCAGAATCCTTGGCGCCTACTCCCTTGCTGAGCATATAATGTGTTTTCCTTTTCTTCCCATAGCGGCGATTTTAATTGCAAGGTCATCACCTCCCTGGTTTATAGTAGACAGACCTTTTGTATTTTTCATCCGACACAATCCTACAGGTAAGTGATTCTTCTCCTTCCATTGCCCACTGGTTGTCAGAATTCAGAAAGGTGTCTGGCCATGTTTTACCCAAGCCTGCTGCTCTCAGTCCATTTCCCTGGGGTCAACAGTTGCACACATTTTCGAACAGCACATTTGCCTGCCCTGAAGTTTATAGAGGTGATGGACTCTTTTAAACACTAACATTATTACAGAATTTATAAGGTTTTGGGTTTTGTGGGGTTTTCTGTTGTTGTTTTCGAGGAAAGAAGGAAGAAAAGGAGGCAGCAGTTTTATTCATTTGTTTATTTTGGTTGCTTCCTGCAGCCTGGGGTCTTGAACTGGGGTCTTTGGGCTTTTACACAGTTCACACCTAACCTACAGAGAGCTCAGCAGCCCTTTGGGGGCACTTTTGACATCAATTGATTTTTTAAATATTTTTGTAAGTGCAATTGTTCGATTTTGCGAGAAGCTACATTTTCTTTCATCTTTTTTAACCGTATATTTTTCTGTAGTTGTGCACATTGGTTGGTCCCCTCTGGACCTGGACACAAACCCGGGTCCTCGGGATGCATATGGTCTCCAACACAGTCCTCATGCTTTGGCTTCATTGCAAGTTTAATGTTGTTCTGTGTTCCACAGCTGAATAGCCCAGTGTAGGAGCCTCCAGCCTCATGTGGCTCGTCAACTTGAACTTGTAATTAACCAAAATGAAGTGTCAGTAAGAATTCAGGCTCTTGGTCACTCTACCCAGATGTCAGGGGCTCAGGGGCCACACGGGACTGGTTACCATATTGGACAATGAAGCTGTAGGGCATTTTGCTTCTGGCCGGAAGCCCTGTGGACAGCACCGTATGAGAACATAGGCTAAACATGACGCAGGGACTTCCCTTCCACAAACTTCCCATCTTACTCTAAGAAATGATTTTGCTTTTATAGAATCATGTACTGTTTTCTTGTCATTCTGCAGGTGCTATCTTATTCATGGGCCAGATCAACAAGCCCTGAAGAGAATTCAAAGGAAACCAAGCAAAGAGAACGTTGCTCTGAAGAAGAGACTTCTTTCCTACATCTCTCATAATTCTGTTAAATATTTTTGTACTTTCTTTTTCAAAATTAGTCCTTAGGAACAGAGACTCAGTGGTGCCAGCATTTCTGTTGTGGGATGTGCTGGAGGGAAACGGGCAGAATGGCTGGAGCGCCCTCCTGGGAAACGAACAGAAAGGCTTCCAACTGTGTAAAAGATTCTTTCGCCTACTGAGCGGTTAACAACCCTCCTGAGTATTTACTGTCCAGTTCACGATCTGTGTTTCGTTCTGTTCACGTGTGTGGCTTTTCAGAAGAAATTTAATCAGCGTAACAGGGAAAAAAAAAGAACATTTTATGGTAGCTTTTACTTTTTTATGAAAACGATGTCATTGGCCTCTAAACCGTTTTGGTCCCGTCCAGAGCCCCGAGAGCAGGCACTGTTTTGGGGGCAGAAGGGGCCAGGCCCAGCCTCTGTGTGTGTGTCGTCGATGGTGTTCTATCTCATGCATGTATCCACTAAAATAAAAGTTTAAAAACTAATGTCTTGCTAGACAAGGTTTGCCGTCGTGCAGTGCGCCTGTCGCTTCTGGTCTGTACCCCTGGATTTGCATTTTTGTATTTTGTATAAAGTAAAAATAAAGTGTTATGAGTAGTAAAAACAAAAAACAAGTCATGCATCTGCTATTTGAAAATACGAGAAACAGCCCTTTAAAAGTCTTGCAGTCTCTTCTGACAAATCTTTGCACTCAGGCAGAGAGCAGACGCTCCAAGCCGCTGGCCTTTTCCTCTAAACCCGGCCCCAGACCCCGCTCCCCGCCTCACCTCTCCACGGCCTGTGGATCACTTGGGAGGTGGGCTCGTCGGGGGCTCGTCGGGAATCCTGCCTCTGCTCTCAGCCGTAGTTCACGCACGTGCTGGTGAGGTCTGATGGGCAGCGCGGGGGCTTTGTAGCAAGCTCAGAGGGAGACCTGCTGAGTACTAATATACTTGGGACATCTGAGTGATCAGTGGATGTTTCGTTTGTGTGACAGGCTAGAGAGTTCACTTTTTTTAACAAGGTTTTGGGGTGGTGGCATTGGGAAGAGCTCATCTTCTCCATTCAGCACCTCAAGTCTGATTCTGGCTGACCCCTATAGAACCTGGTTATCTGCACCTGGAGGATAAACTTGTTTTAAATCGTTGTTTTCATAGAAGTCAACATTTATAGGCTTAAGTCAATAAGACAGTAGACCTTGTCTTTCTTCAAAAAGATGGAATTTATGAAACACTCTTAGTTGAGGGGAACCATAATCAATTTAAGATAGAGATGACAAAAACAATTGCAGACCTGTTGATAAAAGAGATGTTTGCTATGTTGGCCTGTAGGAGCAAACAATTTATCACATGGATTAGATGTAACCCTGACTGAAAAGGAGACAGGCTGCAAGCTTCCCAAAGTCACAAGATGGCGGCCCAGCCAAACCTGAAGTCACTCTTTGACACTTAATGAGATGGGGACTCTCAAGTCCACCTGAGACACAGCAGAACAAGAGTAGGGACTAACCTAAATAAAGCTGAAAACTCATCTTAAGGGCCTGGAGCCTTTGTCCTAAAAAAGTTGATGACAGATGACCTGAAAAAAATGGCAATCAGAGAGAACATCACCAATGAACTTGTGTAGCTTTTGTCACCACTGGTAATTCTTGTTTCTGAAAATGAGAAAAGAATGACACACAAGCTCCACGTGGAAGGTCCAAGGAACTGAAGTGGAAGAGCCAGGGCCTTCTCCAAGCCCGTGAGCAGCCAACACCACTTCCGACATGGAGGGTGGTGACTGCGGGCGGAGAGGAGTGGTGACGACCGGTGTGCTCGGGACGACTTCTCCGCCCCCGTCACCAGGATGCTGAGAGACACTGGCCACCAGGAGTCCATATCGGGTGGCCGTAGACTGGAAGACCCTTTCTAAAGCCCCTTTGGAGCTTCCCCAGACTGCCACCCTTGACCCTCCTACATCTTGAAAAAAGGAATGTCGAGGTCGTCATTCCAAGGAGAAATTTGCTAAGTGAGAAGTCACTACTCACGATACCAGGTATATATACTGTGTTTCAGGTTCAGTGACTGAGTATTAGGTAGCACCATGGAAGAGAAAGTCTTAAGGTCTTCCTGCCTGTGCCCTTCATCTGAAGTCTATAGTCCCCGCAACTGAAGGAAAAGAGAAGCCTGGCCCAGCTTTCTGTCCCTCCTAAACGGAAAAACAATCCTTGGACCGAGAACTGAGTCCCAGCACCAGGTTGTCGGGGCCCCCGGGACGTCACTGTCAAGTTAATGTGAAGATGGCTAGATAATTTTTTGACTATATTGGTTTTAGCAACTGTATTGTCTACTGATAAATATCTTCTAGCGCTGACACTGTCTGGCCGTGGAAATGCTCTTATCGGTAACTTGCAGAGGAAGCTCTGAGAAAGGCAGGCACGCCCGTCAGCCTCTAGCTAGAAATTGCCTCCTCTAGCTATCAATGACCTTACCACTCACCACATTACAACAAACTCATTATTTTGCAATTTTAATGCACAACGGATGCGGTTTAAAGACATTCTATGAATAATCGAAGTTCTTCCTAGTGGAAGGGAGACTAAGTTATTGTTGTTATAGTTTTCCTGTGTCTCCTCCCAGTTTCCTTAAAGCATTAGTGTTGGCACAGCCTGCTGGAGTAGTGCCACTGCCAGCCAAGCGCAGTCCACACGTATCCCAAGGACCTGGGTTCGCATCCCAGGACTGGGCGAGCAGCCAAGACGCACAACTGACTACAAATACATAACATGTTTCTTCCTCCTCTCTTCCTGCCTGCCTACTAGCCTTCATTCCTGCCTGCACCTTTCCTTTAAAAAAAAAAAAAAAAAAAGGATTATTCATATTAGCTTCCTCTTGTTATTGAGCACTAACATGCAGCCAGACCCTTGAAAAGAACAAATGAGTGTTCATGGAAAGGACAGACACTACCAATGCCAAAAAGCTTTCTCTTGCAGAAGTATGTAATACTTGGGTGATTTTTGATTGCATGCGTTTTCTCCTGAAGAAAGCGTTCGTAGTTTGCAAGATGGGTTTAATCCAGCAGTCATTCTGGGCTTCTAGAGAGAACATGGCTTTCGGTGCTGAAAAACCAACGTCTGAGCCACAGCTCTTGTGGCCGGGGGCCAACGGGCTTTACACACTGGGCTTTGCAGACATGACCGGGGTCAGCGGAAGCAAAGTTGACCGAGGCGCTTCCAGCTGTGCGTCCTCAGTGGCAGCCCCCAGAACCTGTAGTTCCAAGTGTCAAGTTGGACACAAATTTGCTTGCCTCTGCAGTGCATTTTCTCTCATCATAAAGGAGGAGAAACAGCAAGAAGCCAAAGGAAATCTTTAAAGGTCTTAACCTGTGGCAGCCTTGCAACTTTCCCTCTCTCCTAGTAAACATAAAAGAGTTCAGACGGCTCCACCTGCATATGGGAAATTCCTGACTTTCTGTCTTGAGCGGAGAGGTGAGCTGGCTTGTACAGACAGTGTCAGAACTGTAGGAGACCTAGAAAAGGTGTGTTTCACTGTAAGCGTATATCCTGTAGACACATAATCTGTGCAGAAGAAAGGTGCTCCCTGCAACGGCGCTTGGGAGACTGCGCACGGGCGATGTAGCGTTAGAGCACCATCTGGTGGCCAAACACTATATCTGCTGAACATGAAAAACAGCCCATTTGTTCCATTCTTAATTGTTCCCCTTGACGACATAAAACGACTTGAGAAAATTATTCCCTACTTTATGCATATAATTATCATTCACACATATTGTTCCCTATTTATGTATGCATATAATAAAACAGAGTATGAACTAAAAAGTCAATAGGGTTCATATCACTGAGTCTGTAGACACCAACCCTAGATTTTTGGCCAAAGGACTGGTTTGGCTGAAATCAGATGTTTGGTGTAGGGAACTGGCAAGTGGTGAGAAGTGCCAGGATTTCCAGGTAAATGACTCTGCCCTTCTTTGGTGTTGTGCTAAGTTGCAGTGCAGATTCTCTTTATTCTCTTCCTTGTGGCGGTGCCTTTCTTCTCAGCATGAACTGAAGGTCAATGGTCGCGCACGCTTTTGATGACATCCCTGGACCGTGGTCCTCTTTCCCGCCTATGCAGTGTCCAGCCCTGCAGGGACAGCTAAAGACACTTAGAGGTTGGTTCCCCATTTCGAGCTATATCTTACGAAAGCGCAGCAGCACGTCGGTTTGCTTGCGACATGCTAGCCCACCACATTTCGGCGGTTCTGTTTCAAAGTACAGCTCCGCAATTTGAGATCAGAGGAGACTCTGAGAAATGTGTTGAAACCGCATTCTTTAATAAGGGATTTGGTTCTCTTTACCTGCAAAGTACTTTTCATGAACCAGAGCTGGGTTTGTTCCATAGTAAACCTAGAAACATTCCAGGTTTCTAAGTCTGGAAATCCAGGGGGGAGGAGAATTCCCCTCCACCTCCGTCGCAGGTAAAGGTCCTTCAAACTGCCTTTGGCAGGAGACAGGTTCACATTATCAGCATGACTTACGGGGTAAATAAAGGGTTATGCTGCAACTGAATTCCCTAGAACTTTTGAAAAATGTTTATGGAAAAAATAGCATTAGAATAACACTCATGCTGGGGGAGGAAGAAGTTGGGGACACCGACCCCCTCGTGTTCCCCAGAATCTCTAGGATCTCTTCTCCTTTGATGTCACTGTGATGCTTGTCAGGTCATGTCTGCTTCCTGTGACTAATAAACTTAGTGGCATTTTACTGCTGGGTTTGCTTCTATATTCCTGGATTCAATTCTGTTTTTTTGAATCATAACACATTTATTTGTTAAGGCTGGCAAGTTACTTCAATTGTATTTTCAGTACATTAGAATTGGTAGGAGCTTTTGTTATACTACAGCTTAGAAGCTGATTATTCCTGTTTGAAAAAAAAAAATATATATATATATATAAAGCTTCGAAACCAATCGACCAACTACATGAAAAATATTCTTATTACAAATTTCAATAAGAAAAGCCCGCTTGGGGTGAAATTTCATATAGAGATTAAAATAAAACAAAATCATCCAAAACTCATTAATATAGTGATGAAAAATGGATGGCAGATAGTCCCATTCTCACTACTATGATGATAATAAAAAAGGATAGTATAATTAAAGGACCCTTTTGTAATGTTGCTTCATAATTTAAAAACCATTATAACCTACTTTTTAATTTTATTTTTTATTACTATTGAAGGGATATTGCATTTTGACAATGGCTTGTTTCGAGGTATACGTAGTGGTATTTTTACATTTACGAATAGCATAGTAGATTTACTAATATCCTCCCCTTTTTTCCCTCTCCCTACATTTCCAGTTAATTCCCTTCATCCCATCTCCCCCAACCCTCCCCCATCACTTTGGTATCCCTGGATTTGCCTTTTTGTCTCTCATCTCTAAGAGTCCATAGTTGTTTGGAGTAGTGTTCTCCCTCTCTCTCTTCCCCACTCCCAATTTTTAGTGTTGTTTAATTTATGACAGTTGTTTTCTCTTAACCCATCATATGAGTGCTGTCATACGATGTCTGCCCTTCTCCTTCTGGCTTATCTCGCTAAGCATAATTCTCTCCAAGTCCATCCATGTTGTTGCAAATGGTAGGATCTCTCCCTGGTTGATGACTGCATAGTATTTGAGAGTGTCTACGAACCACATCTTCTTTATTCTCTTTTAATGGGCATTTAGGTAGTTGCCAGCTCTTCGCTATTGTGAACTGTGCTGAAATGAACATGGGGGTGCATGTATCTCTTCAGGTAAGTGTTTCTGTGTCTTTGGGGTAAATGCACAGTAGAGGAATAACTGGATCACATGGAATTTCCATTCTCAGTTCTTTGAGGACTCTCCACACTGCTTTCCAGAATGATTGCACCACTTTACATTACTACCAACAGTGAATTAGAGTTCCCTTTTCTCCACATCCTCTCTAGCACTTATGTCCATTTTTTTTTTTGGGGGGGTGTGGTTTAATAGCCATTCATACCTATGTGAGGTGATCTCATCGTTGTTTTGATTTGCCTTTCCCTGATGACAAGAGACGTAGAGCATCTTTTCATGAACCTGTTGGTCAATGTCTTCCTTGGAGACGTGTCTGTTAGGGTCATTGACCCATTTTTTGATTGGAGTGCTTGTGTTTTTGTTGCCCAACTTTTTGAGTTCTTTGTATATCTTAGATATTAATCCCTTATCCGAGATGTGAGAGGCAAATATTTTCCCATTCAGTTGGATGCCTTTTTGTTTTTATGCGAGTTTCTTTTGCTAAGCAGAAACGTTTTTGTTTTATACAATCCCACTTGTTTATTTTGGATTTGATTTGCCTTGCAACGAGAGCTGAGTTACCAAAGATATCTCTTAGGTCTCTGTCTAACAATGCTTTGCCTCTATTCTCTTCTATGTGTTTGATGGTCTCTGGTCCTATGTCTAGGTCTTTAATTCATTTTTAGTTAATTTTTGTGTATAGTGTTAGGTAATGGTTTAGTTTCAACCTATTGCATGTGACTGACCAGCACCTTTTATTAAAGAGGATGTTCTTGCTCCATGGTAAATTTTTGGCTCCTTTGTCAAAAATTAGGTGCCCATATATATGTAGATTTATTTCTGGACTTTCAGTTCTGTTCCATTGATCCGTCTTTCTATTTTTATACCAGTACCATGCTGTTTTAATTACTATTGCTTTGTAGTAGAGTTTGAAGTCAGGGAGCATGACTCCTGCTGTTGGTTTTTTTCCTTGAGGATTGTTTTTGCAATCCTGGGTTGTTGTTGTTCCAGATAAATTTCATTGTTTTGTGCTCTATGTCTTTGAAGAATGTCTTTGGAATTTTGATGGGGATAGCACTCAATCTATATATTGCCTTGGGCAGTATGGCCATTTTGATTATGTTGATTCTTCTGATTCATGAGCATGGAATACCTTTCCATTTCTTTGTGTCATCTTCGATTTCTTCTAGCAACGTCCTACAGTTCTCATAGTATAGGTCCTTCATCTCTTTGGCTAGGTTTATTCCAAAGTATTTCTTTTTCTCTTTTTTGGTGCAATCGTGAATGATATTGTTTTCTTCAGTTCTCTTTCTGTATTCTCATGTTGGCATAAAGAACTGCGACAGATGTTTTAATATTAATTTTGTAGTCTGCCACTTTACTATATTTGTTTATTATTTCCAGCGGCATTTTACTTGATTCTTTGGGGTTCTCTATGTGTATTATCATGTCATCTGGGAAGTCATAGTTTCACTTCTTTCCCTATTTGGATAACTTTTATATATTTTTCTTACTTAATTGCATTGGCCAGGATCTCCAGCACTATATTGAATAGTAATGGTGAGAGTGGACATCTTTGTCTTGCCCCTGATCTTAGGGATAATGTTTTCATTTTTTCTCCATTGAGTACAGTGTTGGCTATGGGCTTGTCATATATAGCCTTAAATAATAATACCCTTAATTATGTTGAAGTACCTTCTATACCTATTTATGGAGGGTTTTTAACATAAAAGGGTGTTGAATCCTATCAGATACTTTTTCTGCACCTATTGAGATGATCATGAGATTTATTTTTTCCTTTTTTTATTGCTATAGTGTATCACATTTGTTGATTTGTGTATGTTGAATCATGCCTGCATTCCTGGAATAAATCCCACTTGATCATGATGTATGATTCTTTTTATATGTTGTTGAATTTGATTTGCTAGTATTTTGTTGAGAATTTTCGTGTCAGTATTCATTAAGATATCAGTCTATAGTTTACTTTTTCGGTGCAGTGTTTATCTGGTTTTGGAATCAGCATAATATTAGCGTTATAAAAAAGTTTGGAAGTTTTCCCTCTTCTATTTTTTGGAATAGTTTAAGGAAGATTGGAATTAATTCTTCTTTGAATGCTTTGTAGAATTCACTGCTGAAACCATCTGGTCTAGGGCATTTGTTTTTTGGGAAGGTTTTTGATCACTATTTCAATTTCCTTGCTTGTGATTGACCTGGTCATGGTTTCTAGTTCTCTTTTTAATTTCTTCCTTAATTTCCTTTTACCCATTGTTAAAAATATGTTCAAAAATATGTTGTTTAATCTCTACTCTTTTGCAGTTTTCCTCTTTTTCTCCTTTTGGTTGATCTCTAGATTGATGTCATTGTGATCTGAAAAGATGTTAAATAAGATTTCAATCTTTGAAAATTTACTTAGACTTGTTTTGTGTCCAAACATATGGTCTATCTTTGAGAATATGCTATGAGCATTTGAGAAGAATGTGTACTCTATAGTTTTTGGGTGAAGTACTCTATATATGTCTATTTGGTTCAGCTCTATTTTGTCATTTAAAGATCTTGTTTCTTTGTTGCTTGTCTGGAAGATCTTTTACTGAAAGAGGAGTATTGAAGTCCCCTGCTTTTACTGTGTTGTTGTCAATATCCTTATTTAGATCTATTAATATTTGGTTGATATATTTGGGTGCTCCTTTATTGCATAAATATCTTTTTGTTGTATTGACCCCCTTATCATTATATAATGTCCATCTTTATCTTTTTTAATTTTCTTTGGTTGAAAGACTACCTTATCTGAGTATAGCTGTTACTGCTTTCTTGGATTCAGCATTAGCGTGGAGTGCCATTTTCCATTCATCCACTTTAAGCCATTGCTTGTCTCTCGCTCTAAGATGAGTTTCTTGTAGCCAACACAGAGTTGGGCTATGTTCCTTAATCCATTTAGCGACTCTGTGCCTTTGGATTGGTGAGTTCAATCCATTTACATTTACAGTAATCATTGACATTTGAGAACTTGCTACTGCCATTTTGACTTTTGGTTTTTGGTTATGCTGATCTCTTTGTTACTTTGATATGTTTTTGTGAAGTTTTTCCTCTGGTTTAGCTAGTAGGGCCTCTTAACATTTCTTACAGTGGTGTCATGGTTATAAACTCTTAGCTTTTACTTGTTGGGAAAACTTAATTTCTCCCTCAAATTTGAAAGAGGTTTGCAGAATATAGTATTCTTGGCTGGCATTTTTTGTCCTGAAGTATTTTGAAGACATCATTCCATTCTCTTCTAGCCTGCAGAGTTTCTCTGAGAAGTCTGAGGTTAGTCTAATAGGAGTGCCTTTATCTATTATCTGCTTTCTTTTCCTGGCTACCTTTAGAATTCTGTTTTGGATTTTTGATAGTTTCAAAATTATGTGTCTTGATGTAGTTTTGTTAGTATTTATGTCATTGGGTGCTCTGTTTGCTTCATTGATCTGCATGTTCGTTAGTTGTTCTAGATTTGGGAAGTTTTCAGCCATTATTGCCTTGAAGATGTTCTCTGTTCCTCTTTTTCTCTTTGCCTTCTGGGATACCCAGTATTCTAATGTTGCCTTTCCTGATGGTGTCAGATATTTCTCTGAGTGTTTCTTTTTTTTGTTTTTGCATTTCATTTCTCTTTCTTCTTCTTGGCTCCTTTCTGCATTATTATCCTCTATATCATTAATCCTTTCCTCCACCTGGGTTATTCTGGTTCTATAGTTTTCTATATTATTTTTAGTTTCATGAATGATCTCCTTTAAATCCTGTGCTCCTGATAGTTTTTTCTGTAGAGCATCAATCTCCGCCTGTTGGTGCTTAATTATTTAAGCTTTTACCTGTATTTTCTTTAAATTTTGTCTTTGATTGCAGACTTGAATTCCTTATCTGTTAGAAAAAAGATTCTTCTGTATCTTCAAAGTTAATTCCTGATGAGCTGTCATTTTGTTGTGATTCCATTTCCTGAGGTTTCAGGATGTGGTTTCCCCTCCCCCAACCCCATGATTTGGGACCATGTTGATCTGTTAAGTTTTAATTTCTACCAGGGGGCATGCTATTCTTGTTTTATTTTGTATTTTCTACCCTTAGTCTTCCGTAGTGTGTCTTGCTGTGTCAGGGAGTGATGATGGCTGCTGGGTGGGGGTGGGCGTGGGGTTGGGGGTGTACTGGTTGTCTGTAAGCGTGTATTTTTGCCACTTGATGGGGGCGGGGGGAGCTAGGCTTGTTTCGTTGGTAGAACTCCGTTGGCTGGGGCTGTGACTTGAGTCTGCTATCTGCACCTATGTCCCTTGTATTCACCAAACCATCGGGTCAAGTCTTTTTCTCAGGCTGTTCTTTCAGCATCTTGGCCACTGGATCCCGATTCCCAGGGGGCCCAAGCCCCCAGGTGTGTAGTGGAGGGTGTTCAGCACCTGTATGCGCCTGTACTGTTTCCAATTTTCTCCTTCTGGGATTTTTCTAGCCAAGAGTAGCCTGCAGCATTGCTCAGTTTGGCTCAGGCTTGAGGCTTCCTACTCTGGCTGAATTTGTGCCACTAGAGGTTAGGGAGACTGCCTGTGCTCTTTCCCCTAAGGGTGAGACAGCAAGGGGATCCCTGCCGCTTTTAACCCCCAGCGCATGAAGACAAAGGTCAAGTACTTTTAACACCGCCCGGCTCCCATTTCCATGGTTCCCCTTTGTTAGTCAAGAGTTGCCTGCAGCGTTGCTCAGTTTGGCTCAGGTTTGCGGCTCCCTGCTCTGAGTTTGCAGCACTAGAGATCAGCAGGGCTGCCCCTGCAGTCTGCGCTGGGAGAAGAGCGACTCAGCAGCGGGATCCTACTATTTCAAAGCCCGCTTGGGTGCTGGAGGTCACCGTGACTGTTTTGCACTTTAGAATGTCCACACAACCTGTGCAGCTCGACAGGCTCTGGTAGGGAAGGAAGACTGCACATCTACCGCGAAACTCCTTTGGGGGCTCCCCTTTGCTGCTGTATACTCCACTATATCCCTGCGCCCTCACCCACCTGAGCTGGCTCTAAGTCTTCTGTTCTCCAATTGTTCTGGCCACTGCTAAAGCAGCACAATCCCTTTTACCGTGCTGGCTCCGAAAAACTGTTTTTCTTTTGTGAAATCAATTCTTAGGAATTGGAGTTAACTCTCAAAAGAACCAACTAGGTAATTCTCACATTTCCCCTCCCAGTCTCTGCTGTAGCTGTAAGCAATCTTCAGTTGGACAAAAGTCTCACTTTCCTGGCTCAGGCAATAAAGGAATTTCAAATGTCCTTCATCTTCCTTAATTTAAAAAGGTTTCGTGGCAAAGTGCTGTCAGTTTAAACATTTTACCACTTTTCCAGTCTCAACTCGTAAGTCCCACTTTTCTTGTTAACCTCTGGGAATGACTACTGGCAAACTGAAACTGAAAATGTTAGTTTGAAGTCTGAAGATGTCTCGCCTTCTGAACTAAATGTGTTACGATAGGATGTGAAGAACAGTGCTGTATGATTTGACTATGGAATACTAAATTGATAATGCTTTTATTTTTCCATTAGCAGAATCATTTTAAGCTGTTTTTGATTTTCATGTTTTGCCATTTGTTAGGTATGAAACTGAGTAACTATGAAATATATTAGTATACATTAGTATACAGAATTTAAAACCTAGGCAGAATCTACTGATCATGCGAATACCTGCCCGTTATAATGCAGACCTTACATTTTTAAAGATGAAGATTTCTATTATTATTTTAGCTAAAATTATATTAGAGAGGCAAACTTCACCAATCTGGATATATCCAGTAACTATGTGACATTCAGTTACTTTTTTATTGGTTTCAATAGAGCCCAAATGCAAATGATGATACCTCAAACGCAAAAATGCAATAAAAGGCATCTGTCCTGATATGCTCTGGTGACATAGCAGATAAGGCCACAGGATGGATGTTGTCCACATACATCCCGAGGTCCCAGGTTTGCATCCCAGGGCACAGGAAGCAAGCAAGATGAACAACTAAATAAAGTGCTTCTTCCTCCTCCCTTTCTGCCTGCCTGCCTCTGCTTGCCTTCATTCCTGCCCGTACCTTTAAAAAAAAACAAAACAAAAAAGACACCTGCCCTAACTATAAATTATATACAAAAAGACTTCCAGTAAAATTTTGAAAAAAGATTTTTGACAAAAAAAAAGATTAAAAGAAAAGCAGTTATATGAATAATTGTTTAATTTCAGCATCAGCATGAGAAGACACGCTGTCTCACGAGGTTGAAAACGCGCAGTTCTGAGCACCCGACACGCTTCACTGTTGTGTGCACACACTCCAGTCTGTCACACCTTCGGCCAGTTAGCTGACAGCGATAGTTCGTTCTGCTTGTAAGTTCCTTTTGGGCTTGGAGTAGTCCCAGGGCCGCCTATTCTCAGTGAACCCATAGAGCTTCCTAAGCGCCACTCGAGCAGCTTCTTCCTCTGCAACCAGCACTGTTTCCCCAGGTCCTTCTGCAATCAACATCTTGTCACTATAAGGAGAACCAGAGGAGGCAGAAATCAAACAGTGCATCGCTGAACTCAGGACACAAATCAAGAGGCTTAAATCTCATTTTGGCAATAAAATCCACAAGAAGTAACACAATAACTTAGGACACAAATCTTTTGGAGCTTGAATAGCTTTGTTCTGAATTCATTTTCTACAGAAGATGGACAAAGAAACATTTCTATCTCCACAGAAAAAGAAATGCACTACCCAGTACTTCCAAGTAAGGCACATCCATATAAGTGACGGGTATTTGGTGGTTGTTGATGATGAGAGAATGAAAGAATATATTTAAATTTTGTTACATAAGCCTGAAACTATTAAAAGTATTCATGGGGATCAACTTCCAGATGGTGACTAAATTGGACACACTTTTGGGTCGCTCCCCAGACACCCCCCCAAAAAAAAATCACCTATTTTCCTGAGACAAACACCCAGAAACAACTGGCACTTCAGCTGGAGACGGACTGGCTGACAACTAACGGTGGGTGAGGGCACCCGGCATGGTTCCCAGCTAAGTCACAGATTTGGGTTTGGGACCGAGCTCAGGGGTCTCTGGACATGCGGTGGGGCGGGGGCTAGGCATTTCGGGACCAGCTGCGGAGGCAGCGAGAGGCAGGCCCAGTAAGGCTGAGACACAGAGCCATGGAGGGTCGACTTGGGATGGGGTGAAAGGAGAGCCAGCGCACCGGGAGCTGAACTGGAGCCCATGCAGTGAAACTGTGCTGGGAGCAGTTTTAAGCGAAAATCAGCCGGAGAGCTCAAACCCCTCCCACAGCCATTTTGTGCCAGAGCCTGAGGTCCAATGGGCGGAAATCCTGTCTGCCACATATTCACCCCCCGGAAATCCCACCCATTGGATGCCCCACCCCCTTAAATACAGTGAGAAGGCAGTCCTAAGCTCAAAGAGTTCCTAATAAAAGAAACCCAAACAGAAATACACCTAGACACAGTGTCATAAAAATGTCAAAAATATAAGATAAAGACTATTAAAAGCATCCAGAGAAAAATGTGTGACATAGAGAGGAGGCCCCATACGATTGTCAGCTGACTTCTGAAATGAAACTCTACAGGCCAGAAGGGAATGGCATAATATATTCAAAGTGTTGAAAGAAAAGGCTTTTCAACCTAGGATACTATATCTGGCAAGATTAACATTCAGAACTGAAGGAATGATAAAAATCTTTTCTGACAAGCAAAAGTTAAAGGAGTTCATCACCACAAAACCATCTCTGCAAAAAAATATTAAAGGATGCTCTAGAAAGCATTAAAAAAAATTAGGTAGTAAACAGAACTGTGAATGCTAACTTCAGGGTGACCTCAAAATACATCATCCCCAGAGAGAAAGTGAAGAAAACAAAAGGCGAAATCAATCAAAACATAACTGCACCATCGATCTAAAATGAGAAAGAGAACAACGTCATCATCTGGAGCAACAAACGACAAATTATAAAATGACACTAAGAAGCTATATAGCAATCCCTCACCTATCGCAAGAGTTACGTTCCAAAGACCCCTGCAATAGGTGAAAACCCGCGAAGTAGCAGCGTTCTAATTTTTTTATTATTTAATATATTTTAAGGCTTTATAAACCCTTCCTACTCTCCTATAAACCCTTCCCACACTCTTAAATCTATGTCATTTTAACAACATATAAAATTCTATGTGGGTATATGTATACTGCAAAATCCTGCGATATAGCGAAAATTCCATGATACAGTTTAGATATATTTTTTTTAAAAAAAACCCACGATACAGTGAAGCCGTGATAAGTGAACCATGATATAGCGAGGGACGACTATGTATCAATAATCACCTAAACATTAATGGACTGACTGCACCAGTCAAGTGACTCAGCGTGGCTGAATGGATTAAAAAGCATAACCCAACCTTCTGCTGCATTCAGGAAACCCACCTTCTACAAGAGAAAAATAAAGACTCAAAGTCAATGACTGGAAGACAATCCTACAGTCAAATGGCAACCTCAAAAGAGTGGAACAGCTACACTCGTATCAGATAAAACAGACTTCCATCTAAAAAGCATAACAAAAGACAGAGAGGGACACTACATAATGATTAAAGGATCAATCCAGCAGGAAAACATAACACTTATTAACAAATATGCATCAAATGAAGGAACATCAAAATATAACAAGTATTATTAGACCTGAAGAGCACTGACAGCAACACAATAATAGTGGGGACTTCAACACCCCACTTACATTGGACAATCAACCAGGCAGAAAATTAACAGGGAAAAGTCACTTTAAATGACGATTTGGAATAGACAAGTCTAACAGACATATACCAATCATCCAACAACTACAGATTTCACTTTCTTCTCAAGCGCTCATGGAACAATCTCAAGGATAGATTATATGCTGGGACACAAAACATCTTTCAACAAATTTACAAAGATTAAAGTCATACCAAGCATCTTCTCTCACCACAATGGCCTAAAACTGGAAATCAACCACAAAAAGAAAGCTGGAAGACCCCAAACCAATTGGAAACTCAACAATACGCTCCTGAAGGACTCGGGTAAAAGAGGAAATCAAAGAGGAACTTAAAAAATACTTAGAGTACTTTATAGGTGGAATGTGAATAGACAAAACAAAGGTACAGATGAAAAATAACCAACCCTGGAACATTTGCAACAGAACTGAGGTTACCAAAAGGGAATGGGGCGGACAGGGACAAATGGTTGGAGCCCACTGGACAATAGGGAAGAACACTTGGTGATTTGGTGGAGTGTTAGGAGCAGAGCGTAGAGCAAGGATGAAGTGGGAATTGGCAGAACATCAAGGACATCAGGTCCCCAGCACCCGGCCTGGGCCACCGTGTGAAAGCACTGGGGAGTATGTGACTGTTCACCTGCTAACATAAGATAGATATAGTTAAGTAGATAGAGAGCAAAGACGTATAAGCAATCCAATGTAAACTATAAACTTGCTTGCATAGCTGCTTGAAGCAATGCTGTGTATGAACTCAATTAATAGGTAGAGACCAGAATGGTCAGGGTCCTCAGTCTGAAGACAGTTGGCCCACTGATCCCCACCTTTTCTATCCTCTCACTCTCTCTTGAGTTTCTCAATCTCCTGCAGTGCCAACCCTGTTTCCAGGATCAAGCCTGGAAATGGGGAACTTATACATAGAAAATTATTTTAATGTGTAGAATAATTATTAGAATAAAAAATAAATTAAAAAAAGTATTCATGAAAAATAAGATGTGATCATTTTTAATTCATTTTGAATCTTACAAAATTTTCCTCAAGTTTGATACAACTTGAGGAAAAATTCTGTGAAAGAGGTTATTCCTTTTGGGTTGGTCCTCTAAACTTTAAAACAAATGAAAACTCAATCTTATATTTTCAATTAAGAACTTTAGATCTTCGAAACTTGCCAAGATTCAAAAATCTTATATATTTATAACCTACTCTATTTTATTCCCAACAGATACTGAAGTAGCCACAGTAAACACTTAACAAATGTTGGCTATTAGTGTTTTATTAAAAAACCAAATGAAATAAAAATGGGTAATCCTGTTTTTACTATTTCTATTATAATTAGCAAACTCTTGTTCAAAAATATAGAAATATTCCTACAAGGAAGCAAATGATGCGAATAGTTCAATAACTTGACAACTTTCAAGGTGACTTGAAAGCTAAGGAAGACTAGAATCAAATTAGAGGAAAATGAGCAAAGTCAATACAAAGTCAAAGAGTAAAAGAACAAAGTGTGGAAGGAAATGGCTAAGACACTGGGCAGTAACTTATATGAAACAAAGGTTGATCATACAAGCTAAATGTTATAAAAATTATACACGTACATACTTGCAAGGGTGAGGAATAGAGAAAAATCATCCGAAAATGAATTTGAAACACAAAATGTTTTTCATTATGTTTTCACTCCGGTGTTATTATACCACCATTTAAAGACATGAGAAGTTCAGGAAAAAACCCATAATGCTATTACTGAATAACAACCACGGCTGGTGATATGGCAAGTTACTTAAAAAAAAAAAAAAATTAGAGATTTTCCCCAACACTTTCCATGTCATTAAAATTCCTTGAAAAAAGGTGTTATAACTGTACTTCCACTGTGTATATATATTCCTTCTTGCTGAACAACTAATAAAGTTATTTCTAATTTTTTGGCTAATTGAAAAAAAAATGCTATTAGTCCAATAGCTATTTATTTACTAGCATATCCCAGAAACTGTTTCAGGTACAGGGTATGAAATGGTTAAAAAAAAAAAAATAAAACAAAAATAAATGAAATCCTTTGTTCACACATTTTTGTCTGAATCTTCCCCTAATGCCTCCCAGGAAAGGGGATTGTAAATAGATAATTATGGGGATTAGATTTTTTATTTTTAAAGGAAAGGTACAGGCAAGAATGAAGGTGAGGCATGCCCCAGTGGCACAGAAATTAGGTCATCGCCTCTGAAGGATCACAGACCACGTACCCATGGGTTCCAGTCCAGGGCCATGATTGGGGGTGGGTTGTGGGTGGTGGAACAACCAGTGTGATAAACTAAAACAAAATAACCTTCCTACTACCTTCATCCCTGCCTACACCATGGCTTTAAAAAAACGAAACAAAGAGGAATGTAGGTGAGCAAGCAGGCGGACAGGAATAGTGAAGAGGAAGAAGCGTTATTTTATTTCGTTGTTCCCCCAACCCCAGCTCCAGGTCCTGAACCTGGGTCCTGGGGATGCATGTGGACTGTGACCACCAGAGGCCATGGTCTTAACCGCTAAGCCAACAGGGCAACAGGCCAGATTTTTAAAAACCTTTTTATGCAATAAGCGGCTATATTAAGGAATTGCGAGAAGTACATTTTTAAGGTTTCCAAGACTATGGGTGAAGATTAAAATTTTACTAACCAGTATAACCCAACGAAGTACACAGGCAGAGCTGTGGTACATCCAGACTGCCTCGTAAGCCGAGATTCAGGAGCGGAAATTTTCCTTTTCTTCAATTCTTCTACCAGTAGCCCCATGGGGTTTATTATCTGCCAAATCTCAAAGAGTTCTTTTCCAGTCATTTGAGGAATTAAGAAGTCCTGCACATAAAAATACCATTTATACATTTAAATTAGTATAAAGAAAATAAGAGCCATAATTTGAAGTATACTTTTAACAGAAACTTAAAACAATGGCAACTAAAAGACAACATGTACCACTCTTTTTTCACTTAGCTTTTCATATAAAAGTTATTATAAAATTCATAATTGAATGTGAAATCCTGTCTCATAATTTAGAAATATCAGTAGAAAGCAGTATTTTTTAGAGTTGAATTGGGGCATAAACAACTTCTTACAGAAACTCTTGCAAAAACATACTTAGGACCTCTAGACGATAGTTCATTGTCTGAGTTCATGATTTAAAAAAAAACATTTAAATAATAATTTCATATTAACTGCTTTTCAAACTATAATGATACTTTCCATTTATAAAACTAAGAAAATGGAGGCATAAATTATGATCGTTCCAAGCAACATTCTGTCAATTAAAAAATTACAATATATAGAAAGTATGGGAATATTAATTTTCACAATATATTGCAATGAATTCCAGTTAAGAAAATGCATGTATTTAACAGGATGGGTATATGGGACAAGAGGGGAGAAATTTTAAAAGATCTTTGAGTTCACAAAAGAATCAATTTCATTACATTTTCCCAAGCACCAGACTCTATTTCAGTGCCATTAATAAGAAATATTTCTAATTCCATGCAGTAGAGGATTTTAAATATTTTATTGTCCAAAAACAGAGATGTCTTATGAGAAATCTATGGTTATTCACATATGTATAAATCACTAGATCGTTATTTCCCAAATAGGATAACCAACTATCAGACAAGAAAAAACAATTCTAACAGCTAAGATATTTATAGGAATATAAAAAGCAATCTCAGTTTTTATGAGGTGATTACCTATGCCTCCCTCAGTATTTCCCTACTGGTTCCTGGTCTCATTAGTTTATTATTAGAATTTCCCAGTAGGATGTGGATTGACTTTTTCAATCTCATCTCCCCAGAACAGGGAGGCAGTATGAAGAATGAAGATAAATGCACACTTGACTATGGAAATCTCCCACTTAAAATTCCTGCAACTGTCTCTCCATGAGCCTGATTAAGACTGTCAAATATATCCACCTTAGCATGGCTAAGAATACTGCTGCTCAAGTCTGGATGGAGAAGCATCACATAGAGCTAGGTAAAGCAGATTCCCAGGCCCCACTCCCAGATTCACATCCAATAGTCTGAGGCGGCGCCTGGGAACCCGAATTTCCAGTGAGTTCTCACTGATGCAAATGCTGCTGTTAACAAACCAAGTTCTGAGAAGCAGTGTAGATCATCGAGACACTGGCTCTTCAAGGTCCACCTCACGTCCACAGACCTGGCCACACAACATGATTTCTGGTTCCCTAAGCACAAGCTGGTCCTCAAAGATTCTTCCTGGAATGTCTTAGAGGGGCCAAGTGTCACTGCTGTACCTTTCCCTAACCCTCCTCTGAGTTCCTTCTGCACCTTTATGACAGCCCCCATTCTACCTTCTCTGCCTGGTAGTAGGACCCCTAAGGCAAGGATCCCAAGCTACTGATCAGCACAGCGCCTGGCACTCAGCACACAGTAAACAGTGGGCAGAGGAATAAGTGAAAGCAGCAATTTAAACCTGTCAACAGATGGGACATGTAGTGACGGAAGGTCAAAGCTCCTGAATTAGATATCCAAATGTCTATTACAGGATCTATAGATGAAGCTGTCAAGGGGCCAAAAAAATGATAAAGCAAATATTTTCAAAGTGGTCTCATGACTACTTTGTGGAAATATCAAAAATGTGACCAAAAATTGATTGGTTAATTCTAAGACTCCACACAACTGGCAGCTAACACATATGCCCTGCTTAAAGGCAACAGGCTGGTCGGAGCTGCCTCATAGTAGCGGGGTAGAAGCCACTGATGTCAAAGGTCTTAAAATCCTAGCCCCTGGCACGCCTTGGTGGAGCAGCAGTATAGTCTGAAGACGCAGTTCATACACCTCCCAAGGACCCGGGTTTGTGATCCATGGTCAGAGAGAACTCTTCCCAGGTAATAAAGTCTAAAAGGACAGTGGCGGGGGGGAGGGTGGGGGTGGGTGGCATACTAATGATCTAAGCTACTGGCTAACAAGAAGTAAGGTTAAATCACAAGGTCCAGCCATTGGTACCAAGGCCTGGAGCTCCCCTAGGCCCTCAAATAGTGTCTACTAGCCTTTTCCACTCATTAAACCTCTACTGATTGGCTACCAGGTTGGCACCATACTTAGACTTAAACCTGTAAATCTAAAGACATAGTTTGCAGTGCTTATGAACTCGAAACTCAAGAATTTCATATTCACTTCTGACAATGTCCTCAATAAGACATAACTGGAATAATTAAGACACTACTCTATAAAAAGCTTTCTGTCTTTCTCAGTTGGGTAGGGAGAGAAATTTACATATAACCTTCACATAACAAAGAAGTGAATTACAAAAGAGGAAATGTTTCCTCTTTTTGACCTCAGCAGATGTGATGAATGAATACCTACCCTGATGAAAAGGGCAGCCCTTTCAGATCCGCTGCTCTGTAACAGGGCCCCAATCACTGCAAAGAAAGTCTGCTGTAATACAGGGCTGGGAACTGGGAAGTCTGCACTCAGTGTTAATTGCTCCACAGCCAAGTTTCTAGCCACATGGCACACAACTTCCTCACCAGTGACAAAGTCGACAAGACTTTTAATGCCTTCAGTAGGCAGGTCTGGGTAGGCATCCTCAAAAAACTGTGTGAGGCAATTTTGTGAAAAAGATGTCCCCTGTTCAGACAGTTCTTGATTATCTTTAAGATTCAGAAGAACAACTTCTTTCTCTACTCCAAGTTTCTGACGCGTGGCTTCCTCACTTTTAATGTAGCATCTATTAACAAATGCAGTTTTGAGAAGATCCAAGGAAAAGTTTTCCTGTAACCGGTGCCCAAATGCCTCTATTTCAGCATGGTAATCCCAGTTGGGTTTCTCTGAACTGAAAATGTAAAAGAGAAAACTTTATTAGGTAAGAGACAGTAAGAACCACAAGATGTTGCTACGACATGGTTTTTTTTTTTTATTGTGATGCAGTTTTATTCATTATATAAACAAAATAAAACTGTTTCATTTTAATGTCAGGCTTTTATTTTCTAAATATGATAAAAGTCAAGTCAGATGATTCCATGTAATTCTTTGCTGTATATGTGGTTGGATTACTTTTCCCTTTCAGCCAATGGCCACATGAAAGTGGTTTTTCAACATCAGAGAACCAAGTCAATTATCCTAATTTTTAGGGTCTTTATTTCTGTTGTACCCATGGAATTATGCTTTCTAGGTAAGAAATACAAGCTATGCTTTCAGATCTAACACATAAACAAGAAATACATTGTTACATAGAAGCTCCTTTAAAATAGGTAGCAAAATATAAAGATGTGGATTGAGAGGCCTAAACCTACATAACCTGTATCAGCTATAAAGTTTCTTTTAAATATAAAAGCTTAAGACGACTAACTTCACAATAATGAAAGAAACGTGAATTAAGAATAAATCTTATTTTTTGCCTACCAGGGAAAGCACGTACGTAATATTCTGTATTGAAAAAGTACAGGAATTTGAATACATATTTCTACTGGTAGTTATAGAAACTGGATCAACATTTTTAAGTGGGCAAATATTTAAGTAGCTACCAAATTTCACTCTAAATTCCCAAAGGTGTAATCACTTCAAGGCCATTCACTGTTAAAGGGATTGTAATAGTAATAACAAGGACCTTAAATGCTCAGAAATGGGGCCAGAAAATTCCTTGTCCTACCGACACCATACCCACCAAAGACACAGTGAGGAGAAAAACATGCAAAATCCCCTGTGCAGTAGGAGTAGGGTCCCCTTGGAGCTTTTACAAAGATCCGAGTGTCCTCCTGACAGATCTACTACTGGAATCAGATTTACCAGGACCAAAACCTACACTTAGCCTGTTCTCCTGAATCTAGGTGTATTTAGGGCTGCATACACTGATATTTTTCCCGTCCTAAACCTCAATGCTGTGGAATGGGTTTTTCCCTCTTTCTCGCACTCAAAGAATGTGGGCACCACCAAACAGGCGTTGCAGCACCCGGCCTGCATAGGTGGTCCTCCAGCCGGCCTCACTGCTCTCCACTCTGCGCGGACCCGACTCTCCAGGGGAGTTCCGGGCGTCAAATACCCACTTCCTTAGCCTCGGGACACGCGCGCCCAGCCCGCCGGCGTCTGCCGCACACCTCGCAGGCTCAGACCCTCCCAGCACCGGCCGCGAGTAGCCCGCGCCGCCTCCAGGCCAGGCCAGGCCAGGCCAGACCGCGAGGGAGGGGACCAGGGTCCGCCGCCGCCGCCGCCCGCCCGCCTCTCGAGACCGCTCCTACCGGCGCACGGGCGGCGGCGGGCACCGCAGCACGCGCCACCGCTCTAACTCCTTTTGGAAGCGGAAGGCGGCGCGGAACCCCTTCTTCACGCCTCGAACCGGCGGGGCGACCGTCGGGGCGGCGGGAGCCAGGAGGCAGCGGGGCCCCCGCAACAGGAGCCTCACGAGCCCAGAAGCCATCGTAGGGCACCAATCAACGGAGGACGGAAGGAAGAGCGTCGGCCCTGAGTCGCGGTAACACAGCGCCTCCGGAACCAGGCGACGGACAGCGCCAGGGGGCGGGCCCAACGTGAGGGGCGGGGCCAACACGCGGGGGCGGGGCGGCGTTGCTTTACTGCGCGTGTGCAAACTCTAGTGCTTGTCGCCCGGGGATTATTCTGGCGTTCGCGGGGCTGTGACGGGTATTTGAAGCCTAAAATTCTGAAGGAAGATTTTTCACCGTAGCTGCTCTCCTGCTCCTTTTGTTCTCGTTAACGCAAAACGGAAACCACCAACATTTCATATTCAGTTTACAGAAAACTTAAATTCTCAAAAAAAGGAAAGTGTTTGTCAGCATGTATTTGTCTTAGAGTTCCACGCCATCAATCCAGTCACTATTTACCATGAGCAAATACCAATATTACATCCCCAAATCCTGCAGGAGCCCTACACTAAGAAATATTGATTTCCTGAAAATGGACACTTTTATTTACAAATTAACAGTACAAACTTTTTAAAAAGCTTCAAAAGACAGGGAAAAAATACATGAAAATGAGAACAGTGAAATCACGTGTTTTCTTAATTCTTCCTCTTTCTCAATGTCGTTATATTGCTTTCCTACCAAATAATACAAATTTTAATCTAAGGCTAATATAATAACCTTGCCTGAATTCCCAATTTTGAACGTTTAGACCCTCAAAAGTGTCGATTTCTGTCATCTCTCTGCTTACTATCGGCATTGGCATTCTGCAGTCACCTAGATTGGACTTGTCTTCTTCATTTCTTCCTATTTCCACAAACACCCTCTTTTTATTATTTGCCAAGTCGTCTTTTTAATTTATTTCCACAGCAGCTACCCATTGGCTACCCTTAACTCTCTCCTAAGGCTATTGTAATTGGCCTGCAAACTGGTCTTGTACCTTTCTCCTTTCCTTATAGGTAGTTCTCCTCCATCCATCGCCTGAAACACAGACCCATGTATGTTGCTACTTAAGAATCTCCAGTGTCAAATCTGGCAGAGACTCTCCCCTCACTTTCTATTGTTGTCAAAACTGCATTGCTGAGTTGCAGGAAGAAGCCTGTTAAATAGATTTAGAGCTAATCTCTCACCTCAATGTATGATCAAATTCATCATACCATTCTTCCCCTGGTGGTATATGATCACCCTGGCCAGCCTTCATCAAGAATCTTGTGAGGTTGACTTAGGCAGAATTCTCATCTTACCACGCCCACCCCCATCTCCATCATGTTTCCTCTTAGTAGTTTTCCACCCACTGCCCCTCACCCTGCTCCTTGATATAAACCTCCACTTGTCCTTATGCATTGGAAATTGAGCCCAATTTTACATGAGGTCTTTTTCTTCCCTATTGCAATAAATAGTTCTTGAGTAAAATCTCTTTTGAACCACTGCTCAGATCTGGTTTTCGTTGTGTTGTGTTTGATGTTTTGGCAGAAGACAGCTTAAGTCTCTTAGTTTAATCTTTCAAGAAGGAGAATCTGAATGATTTATCCTAGCCTATAATACAGCTCCCTTTGGGGAGAAAGAGAAGAAATAGAGGGCTTGGCACTTACACAAAATCAGCTAATGGATTTCTGGTGGAAACAATTTCTCTAAGATGTGAAAGAAGATCAGGTTTGACCTTGATATTTCAGTGTTTTACACTATTTGTGAAGTACGGAGTTCCCTCAGCTTAAGATGGGGTACATCCCTAAAAACCCATCATAAGGTGAAAATATCATTAACCCCAAAATGTATTTAATACACCTAACCTACTAAACATCAGAACTAAGCCTAGCCTACCTTCAGCGTGCTCAAAGTGCTCACATTCCTTGACAGTTGGGCAAAATCATCTAACACAAAGTCTGTTTTCCAATCAAGTGCTGACTGCCTCATGCACTTTGAATACTATACCGTGAAAATCAACCTGGACAGTGTGGGCCATTCACCCTCTTGATCCTGTCATTGAGCCGCAGCTCACTAACTGCAGCCCAGAGTCACAAGAGAGTGTCTTAACACGTCTCTCCAGCTCTCTCAGGATCAAAATTCAAAGGTCAAGGTAACGGTTTCTACTGAATTCCTATTGCTCTCGCACATCCCAACAAGGAAAACCTTAAGTCAAACCGTCAGAAGTCGGGCACTGCCTGTATGGAAAATTCATGGAAAATCAATCAAATAAACGATTTAGAAAAAAAGCACAGGGAATTATTTCTGTCCTCTAACTTTTTTTTTTTTTAAATAATCTAATCTAGTTAGAGTTGGGAATGTTAAATGGGATGTTTCTGCATTGAGAGTTGCTCAGGAAGACAATGAGGGCACTGCTTATAGACCAAGTATGTGCAGTTTCAATAGATTTCTCTCATTAATGTACTTCGTCAAGCTCAGGAATTAACCCCAGTTTTTTTTTTTTAATTGTTCATTTATTTAATAAACTGAAATAAGGAGACTACTTTTTTTTTTTTTCGGGATCCAGGCCCAGAAAACTTTAAGGAGAGAAAAACCTAATTAAAAAAACAATTCCCTTCAGAATCCAATATCTAATTTTTCTTGAACCTACTGTGGCCCTTAATTTGATCAAAGGGCACAAAAATCTTACTAACTTTCTCATGTTCAGTGGGTCAAGTTTAGGCAGAAAAGATAGAAGTCACACTTAGGAAGATGAGGTGAGGGGTTGGGGGACACTTTAAGCCTTTGTATTTTGACATCAGAGATAATGCATACATGTTCCTTCAGTGATAGTGCAGGGAGTCATAAGTGCACAAAAAGACAAAGATAATGAGGTTAGTGAGCTCTATTGCAGGCCCTTGCTGGAAAATAGAGCAATTCTGATCCATCTGAGCTTCCTTACAGATATTTTATTGATGACCTAAGCAATAATGCCAAATTTTGAAATGACAAAATGTTGAATTTAATCCGACTCATGAGACAAAAATGAAGAATTCATTACCATAAAATAAAACTACAGTTAAAGTTGCTCAAAATTAAAAATGTGGGTAATTAATAAATATAGAGAGAAAATCAAATCTTCAAACTCAAATCTGCAAATTTTAGCTTTGGAAAACTTGACTTGGTGGATATAATGACTACAAATATTAAACAAAATCTCATTAGAATAAAACTGATTACCAAAAAGCTTTGCTAAAACTGAACAATATCAAAATCTTAGTTATTAAATAAATTTGAAAAATATTCAGGAGAATACATTAAATAAGCAACAGAAAAATGAAAAGGTAAACAATTAGGACTAGGTTACATATGTTTTATAGGAAATTGATCAAGAAATTTAATTGGCTTAATGGAATTCATTCCAGAAAATGGTTTCTTTGAAAAAAGATCAATGTTAATTTAAGTCAGACAAATATTTTAATTATAATTATGGAAGCAAAACTTCATTGACATAGCAGCAACCAAGATGGCTCCCAACAAATCCCTACCTCCTTCTTCCTGTAATCTTGGAAACATTCTGGGCAAGGATTCATTTTATCTGCTTATGGGACAGCTTGCCATATAAGATCAAAGGCCTGATTACAATTTTGGATAGATTCTTTGTAAATGTCTTCTCATTTAATTCTGATGGTTCTACTGCCTTAAGGTCAAGTACAAACTGGTTCCTTTTCTCTACTGCCAGCCAGTGAGTGAAAGCTGACCCCTCGAGGGGCTGTTTGGTGTGCTCCACCTATTTGTCTTCAAATCCCAAAGTTAGGTCTGCAGGCTAGACCTCTCCCCACGTCAGTTGTGTACATGAAACTACTATTTCTGGTCATCTACTAATCCCTCCCCTTGGGCACATAGTGGCATCACAAGGCTCATATTTCCAAAACTGAACTTTCCATCTTCTCTCCTTCACTTGCTCCCCAGGTCCTCTCCCAGTCAGTACATGTCAGCTCCATTATTTCAGTTGCTGGGGTCACCAAACTTGGTGTCATTCTTGACTCTTGCTTTCATATTCCATATTCATCAAATCCCTTTGACTCCACCTTCCAGATTTGTCTAGAATCTGATATATTCTGACCACCTGCTCTCTGTTTGAAGCCGCCATCTCCCAACTGCCTTGTTTCATTAAACTTCTGACTGACAATCTTGCTTTCACATTTGCCTTTTAAAATTGAAAGCAGATGAGGCTAGTCTTCTGCTCAAAACCCTCCAATGTCCTGTCAATTCATTTAAAATCATTTAATTTAGACCAAAATCCTTACCATGGCCTCAGGGCCTGACATGGTGTATCTGGTGACCCTACTGCCTTTCTATTCCTAGAAAACTCCAGACATGACCTTACCCACCAGGACATTAGCATTTGCTATTCTCTTTTCTAGACTAGCACTTCTATTTTTCCACCAGTTTATACCCTCTTCTTCTAGGCTAAAATGTCATCTTCTCCATGACACCTTCCCTGACCACCTGTCTCAGGTATATTCTCCAGAATTAGATGCTGAGACAGAGGTAGGTACATCAGGTATTTTTTAGGGAACAAGAGCTGTGACGGGAGGGGGATGTATTGGCATTAGGCAGGAGAAGTCAGCCTGACACAGTCTTCTTCAACTCGGGAGAGCTCTGGAGCAAGTATGGTTCATCCATATATCTTGCATCTGGTTGAAATGCCCAGGCCTTTTTATTCCTGCCTCATTCCGTTACTGAGTTCAGGGTGCCCTGTAAAGGACAAAGTTGAGCCACGGTGGCTCTCTGTAGTTAAGGTCAACACCAAAAGAGCTGAAAACCAGAGACTGCTGACAGGCCCGTTTCTGTGAAGACAGATCTCTGCAGTGATTCTTTGGATCTATCACACTATCCTGTTTAAAAAGATAGCACCCCCAACAGTCCCTACGATCCTTCTCAGCTTTATTTTTCCACAGCACTTACCATCTTATAATACATTTTGGAATTTAGTTATTTTGTCTATTATCTGGTTCCTTTGCTAGAATATAAGCTCTAATAGTAAGAGACTTTTATCTCTCGAGTGTGGATGTATCTAGAAAGGTGCTGGGATCATAGAAGGCACTCAGATTGTTTGACAAAAGTGTTTGGTTACTTCTTATCACCAGGCTAGCCTTGCAAGATTCATGCCTTATTCATCTTGTCAGTAGATGGGACTTAGTAGGTGTATAACACATGTTTATTCAATAGATGAATAAATACATTCATGAATCATAAGAATGTACTAGGAGGGCACTGTCCTATAGAAATACCATATGCGCCACACATGTAATTTAAAATTTATTAGCTGAATTCAAAAGAAACAATAAACAGGTAAGCTTAATTTTAATGTCTCACTTAGCCCAGTGATCAAACTGATTATCATTTCAATATGTCAGCAGTCTAAAATAATTAATGAAATATCTTACCTCTTTTTCATGTGGCAGAAGTGTCTGAAGTCTCGTGTGTAGTTGGCACCCAGTCGCAACCAGCCACGTTTCAAAATTTGTCCTTTGGGAGTTCGAGTGCCAGGCAGACAAAGATTCAAGAGCAGTTCAAGAGTCAGAATAACTGGGTGTGTGAGTAGAAGAGCGGAGATCTCTGAAATCAATGATTTCCTGGGTTCCACTCATGACTCTTGAACTTAGTAGGTGTCAGTGGCTTCAAGCCCAAAGTCACAGGAACGGAATTTTGGATGAACAAGTTGGGCTTATGAGGACTTGGAGGGAGAAGGCTTATCATGGATTGTCCGGGGCCCTGGGGCAGAAAGGACTTGGAGGATGTGGCTTTGAGTTAGCAGGTTTGGAGGAGCGTTTAAGAAAGAAGGGTTTCCTTCTGGACTGGGAGCTGTGAGGAAGTGGGGGCAGTTGGAAGACTGAACAGCTTAATAACTCATCTAGATACAGGAAGTCTGGAGAAGGCTAAACTGTAATTGCTAAAAGAACAGGACTCATCAGCCAGAAGAGCGAGATGCCGGGCCATTTTTGTAGTTTGGACAATGCTCGTGCATTTAGATGTATGTCTGTTGTCTATAGCAACAGGAAACCCATCTGATAGCGCTGAGACCTTAAGCAAGTGATTTAACTTCTCCGTGGTTCAGTTTTCTCTCTCTAAAATGAGAACATAAGAGCACTTCTCTCTCCTCTTAAAGTTGTAACGAGATAATCCACATAAAGAAATTAGGATTGTGCTTGGTATATAAACGCCATTCAAGGAGTGCCACCTTTGCAATTCAAAGATTCTAAATTGCACGCTTTTTCACGCTTGAACGTCTCTGAAATTGAGGTCTCTTCTGAAAAAAACGCTCCTTAGAATGGAGTAAGTATGTACTATTCTTATTTTCTGAAAGCTCTGGTTTGGGGGACAGTTTCTCATCCCCTTCCAACTGCTCAATCCAGCCCTGGATGAATGATTTTACTTTTCAACCTTGATTACTTTTCCCCACTTCGCGCGGGCGCCCCGGTGTTCCGCTCCCTGGCACAGATCTTTCGTGTGCGCGGCGTTTCCAGACACTACGGCCAGAGGCGGCAGCTCTCGGGGGTTTAAGGCGGCGGCGCCCACGCGGCGCCCGAGCCCAGCAAAACCGGCGTCCGGGCCCGCCCCGCCCGGCCGTCAGCTGACGGGCCGCCCTCCCGGGAGGTCGCCGCCGCCGCCGCCGCCGCCGCAGCCGCCGCGCGAACATGGCGGCCGAGATCCACTCCAGGCCGCAGAGCAGCCGCCCGGTGCTGCTGAGCAAGATCGAGGGCCACCAGGACGCCGTCTCGGCCGCGCAGCTCATCCCCAAGGAGGACGGCGTGATCACGGCCAGCGAGGACAGGTAGGGCCGGCGCGCGGAGCCGACTGCGACCGGCGGCTCTCCTCGCGCCGGAGACCGGCTGGAGGCGGCCGGCCCCGCGGCCCCTTCGCTCTCCGCATGGGGGCGTCCACGGAACCCCGAGACGTGCGTTGCGCCTCGCCCCCTGGGGTCCGGGTTCCCTCCGCGAGTGCTCTGGTCCGCACTCCTGACTCTCCCTCCGGTCCGGGACCGGGGCCCTGTCCCTCCTCCGGCCCGGCATGGGTCCCTGTCCTCATCTCCCTACCCTCCGGCCCGGACCCTGAACCCTACTCCGGCCCGGGACCCTGGTCCCCGGACCCTGAACCCTGATATACTCTCCGGCCCGGGACCCTGGTCCCTGTGCCTCCTTCAGCCCAGGACCCAGGTCCCTGTCCCTATCTCCCCACTCCAGCCCGGGACCCGGGACCCGGGACCCTGAATCCTGAACCCTGAACCCTGATCTCCACTCCGGCCCGGGACCCTGGTCCCTGTGCCTCCTTCAGCCCAGGACCCAGGTCCCTGTCCCTATCTCCCCACTCCAGCCCGGGACCCGGGACCCTGGTCCCTGTCCCTCCTTCAGCCTAGGACCCAGGTCCCTGTCCCTATCTCCCCACTCCAGCCCGGGACCCGGGACCCTGGACCCTGAACCCTGAACCCTGAACCCTGAACCCTGATCTTCACTCCGGCCCAGGACCCTGGTCCCTGTGCCTCCTTCAGCCCAGGACCCAGGTCCCTGTCCCTATCTCCCCAC